>SMDT01003135.1:0-600000 GCA_005392925.1 Aquilaria sinensis | reverse complement strand
CACGTGTTAACTTCTGCTCCCTTTGTGAGTGCATGCAGAACTAAGAGCAAATTTGCAGGCTCCATAACTTTTCAACTATAATCCAAAAGCATACATCAAGGAGGCAACCACAAACAAGCAACTTCAAACACCTTTCTCAGAAATGCAGTGGATAAAAACGTTGCTAGCAGTGATGGGTGAACAAAATGAGATGAAAACCTTGTAAAGTGCAGTAGTATAATAATATAATACTGCATGTAAGACACATGGGTGATGGGACATTGCTGTATAACCATATCATCTGCAAAACAAAGAGATCAAACTCCGATTTCCAAATTACCAACAAGCTGTCAAATCTCACCGATGACAGTATGGCTGATGTGACACCTAAGAACTAAGATAACTTCTATCCACTGGTCAACTAGCATTTAGAGTGCAAGTGAACAATAATCGAGTGAAAGAACTAAAGTCCCATGTAAATTCGTATGAGTAACTGGCGAGAACCCATCGCTGCTGTTAATAGGAAAAGATAATCACGAAAAAAGAAATCAGCTAAACGAAACCCCGAGGCCCTTATAACTAGGGAAAATCCAAACTAGGCGCAGCCGAACCGGAGTAAGGAGATGGGTTCCTCTAAAAAACTCAGGAGGAGGGCGTTACCGCTAGCAAGATGAGCGCAAGCAAGCCTGCGAGGAAGGTGAAAAGAGGAGGCAAAGGCACCGAAGCGGGGAGCCGCGGAGAGCCTGAAGGAAGAGATAGAGGGGCGTATCGAGGACGCCATGGGAATAATCTACACCGTCGTCGTCGACTGATTTGAAGCTCACAGAGGGCGAAGCGAGAGTAGCCTCTCGGTGTATGTGGGAGGCTGCAGTGGGAAGTGGAAATTGAGGCAAAGTCGAGATAAAGATATGATTTTGAAATAGTAGCTGGGTGGGGTGGCCACCGGAAAACGAATTAAAACGAATAAAAACAAAAGCAGAACTGGTGTCCTGTTCTGTCCAGAGAAGAGACTCTGGTGATTGATTGGTGTAAGGCAAGGCGAGGTTTTTGCTTGGAGTTGGAGCGACCGAGGTTTTGTTTTGGTGATTGATTCCTTTCCCCTCCTTCGCCCTTCGGACGGACTGACTGACTGACGTGCGTCACGAGAGAAAGATCCCCTCCTATCTTTCGGGTTTTCTTTTTGGGCCATCCTTTGAGCTCGGCTCGCTTAGATTTTCAATTTCTGGCCCGTTAGACCTAGGGCCAATCTCCAACCAATCACTCACTCAAAGTCAAAAGTTTTTATTTTTATTTTTTTTCACATTTTCTCTTAAAAACAAAAGAAAAGGGGCCATCTCCTATCCCCAAAATCTTATTGGTCACAATTGTGAATTAATCCGAGTAAAAGAAGTCCAATCACTTAAGGAAGATATTGTGAGTTCGATCTCTATCGGCATGTACAGAAAATATTTATGTGGAAGAGTTATTATTTTAGTCCATAATAGTACTTGGAGGAAACTAGACTTCATCTGTCAAAGGGGGGATTTGGATTCACCCACTCAATTGCACTTTGCAAGGAAGTACCAAACACTTGGAACAAAGAAAAGCATACTAGTGCGTTATTGGTGCTGGACATGAAAATGAAAGAAAATCTAACCAGAACTACACAACATAAAGGGTTGACAAAGTTGAAAATTGGAATCAGGAAGGAGACGATTGCTAGAGAAATAGAAATGAAATGAAATTGTTGCTAAATGAATGGACGGACTTTTAATATTTTGATTTGAGGAATTCTACTAGTCATTGGAGTTGGCCTTTCGGATCCAACAACAGAACACATCCAGACTAGTCTAAGTTTATCCAGTCTAGCTCCAAGGGCTTTATCTCGTCCTCGTCTGGTGGAATTTTTGTACCAGTAATATGATGCGATTGGTACTCGGAAGCCGCAGTCTCCTTTAATTCGAAGATAAGGTTGGTAGGGACCACGAAAGAAAAGGCAACATGCGGCACAGACTTCGTGATCGTCGTGACTGACGAGTGAGGGATGGGAACGTCGGTGGCGCTCTAATGTCTATACCATCCATATCCCCATCTCACTCTTTTTCAATTTCAATCCCTCTTCTCTGTCGTTGGCCGCATATTCCTCGCCAGTCAGGCCGAGCCAGAATACTTGATATTTGAATCTTGATCATTGAGGATTGAGTAGGGTCGGGTTTGAGCTCAAGTTTCACGAGTTTAGTAAATAAGGTTAGAATCTCAGCTAAAAAAATATTTGGATTCAACTTGGTGGTTTAATACACTTGAAGATGGTGGTGGAGCTTTGCTTCAGATCAATTGAGGTTCATTAAGCTCAATAAAAGCTCAATTAGAATTTAGGAATTACAATGCTATTTATTTTATTAAATTAATTATATTATATTAGTATTGTATTAGGCTTATTGGTCCCCAATAAAAGGTTCAAGTTGCATATTATCAAGTTCGAAGTAGATTCGGCAAAGATTTGAATCTAAAATGTTACTAGGTTCGGGCTCAAGACTCTTTAAATTTGGTTTGATAAATAAAAATTTGAGTTTGAACTCAAACTATTCCAGTTCTCGTGTAAAAAGATATACAAGATATTTTTTTATCAATGAAGAACTGTGAATGAGAAATAATTTTACCTATTAGGTTAGGACACTCTGTGGTTGCACAAAAAATATATTACCACTCACTTTCATTTTTTTAATCTATGATACACTATATGTTAACAAAAGTTTCAGCATGAAAAACGAAAGCAACAAGAACACCCAGTTTAAAAGGTTGTACGAGTTTTTTTTTTTTTCCTTCATGGGCATTTAACCCCAGCTCTGAGGCTATGACTAGCTTTGCTACGATTTCAATGCAAGTTGTCAATTTGGATTATCATTTTCTTCTTTCAATTTTACAAAGAGCTTGTACAAAAACTTATATTAAATTTTGTATACAAGAAATAGGAGTGAAATCTAAGTATGAAGCCTTTATTTTAAGGGTTGTCCTAAAATAATCTTTTATCTCTTAAAGTGTCTATTAAAATCTCCTACTTTCCTTAATTCATCTTATTTCAGTCAATTTTATCAGTTGAGTCATTATCTCAAATAGAATATGCCTATGTGGTATCCACTCTCCTGCATAACATCTTATTTCATAATAGTAATAAATATGGATAAATGGCCATATTGGAAGAATACAAAATCTCGTAATAAAATTAATACAAACTCATAATCTTAAGAACTTAAAATGTATATTAGCTAGAAATTCTTCTTCTTCCTCAAACCCATATAAACTCACACACCTACAGCCGCCACTCCTTCATCCTCCCACACAATGGCCGAAAAGCAGCGAAGACGTCCTCGACGAGCACACTCACCTGTTGCCAACACACCACAATGATTGGCAGCACCTGTAGCCACGTGGCTCACTTGAAAAGCCTCCATGACTGAATTGAGGTAAAGAACAACTCGGCGTCTCCTTTGGTTAGCCTGAGCATTATTCGCAGAAGCGCCAAGGATTCAACTCGGTTTTGGAACTCGGATAGAGTGAGTTGGTGGATGGAAGTAGTCCCATGCAGGTAAAAGGCTGTTTGAAGGCCCGTTGTGGAACAATGGATGGCAATTAAGGATTTGAATTCATGGGAATTTTGGGTTGGGTAATGGAGATGAGAAGGGGCTGGAACAGAAGCATAATTAGCTCATGTTCTCGGGAAGTTCCCATGGAAGGGGTAACGAAGCCTTCAGCTTCGTCTCTGACACCAACCTCCAAACAGCTGCTTCATCGATCACTGCCCCGTTGCCCGGACTCATCCAATAGCTCGACATCTTGTTTGGCGCCAACAAATTCACTCTCGAAGCCCAAAAGACCCCGACATGAAGCAACGACACTGACCACTTGAAGTTCACTTACAACGGCAATGGTTTGACCATTCTCGAAGGTATGCCACTTGTTTGGTCAAATTACTCAAATAAGGAAATCAAGGTTCAGAGAATTTCGTGAATTCAGGAAGCCCAGTGTCGTTATGCCTGTTGTTGGTTGTGAAGACAAGTACAGAGTTCCTCCACTTCTTTTTGTAGATTGCAAGACTTGCGTTCAATGGTTTGACAATGGCGATTTCTTCTACTATGATGGAGGAGGGGCAGTTGCAGGTGGGGGAGTTCATAGAGATTGGGATAAAAAACGATGAACTTCTAGCTAACTACGTTTTGAATTCCTAATATTATGAGTTTGTGTAAATTTTAGTTTGAAAATTTGTTTCTTTTTAATATAGTTATTGATTATTATGAAATATGATGCCACGTGGTAGAGTGGGGTACTATATAGACATATTTCGTATGATAGAATAACTAACTCATAGAAGAGACCGAAATAGGACATGCAAATGGAGATAAGGAACTTTAAAATATTATAAGTAATTTAAAAAAATATTTTTAGAGGTAAAGAACTAATTTAGAACAGAGTACTGATTGCGTAAACCTGGCTTATGTCATAAGCCTTCCTTCTATTATATAACTACTGTCACTTTAACCCCTACTTATTAAAAATTATCATTCGACAGACGCGCTATGATTTTTATGAAATTGTTTCTTCATTATTACGTCAGTCATCAATATTGATTACCGAAATCCCTACACACACACCCGATCAACGAAACTAATCTAGGTTTTCAATTTGGTCAAACTAGGGGAATTAATTAATTTGTTGGATCCTAGAATTGTTAAAAAATATTGGTTAGAGCAATATCGAGAAACCCCAGCTAAAACAATGAGCTGACTTGTTGGGATAAAATTAACATGAGAATGAAGAAAATGGAGCTAACTAGCTTACCGGTTGGCCGGAGTGAAACGGATTGGCATTGTTATCTATCATAGTATTCCAATCAAGATAAATCTCTTTAGAAAAAGATCATCTGATCAAGCCCAAAAACACGATGCATAAGTACCAAATCAATGATAAAGATTATCTACGACTGCTGGAAATCGCCATGACATTAGACTACTATACGCTACTGCTACTTTGCTTCTGTATATATGTATATATAACACCATGGCATTGTTTGTTCTTTATTTTTTGTGTTTATTTTTTGTTACTTAAGTTTTTGTTTTTTTAAAATGCACTATTTGTTCTTATACATGACCCTGTTTTTATAAACTTCTTGTTTTTTTATATTCTGGTGTTTGTTCTTTAAGGAGGGTATGTTTGTTCTTTTAGAAGGGAATGTTTGTTCTTTTAGAAGGGCATGTTGTTCTTTTAGAATACATTGTTTGTTTTTTCTTTTACATGTTTATTTTTTGTTACTTAAGTGTTTGTTCTTATAGAAGACACTGTTTGTTCTTATAGAAGGTACTGTTTGTTCTTATACATGATTCTGTTTCTGTAAATTTCTTGTTCTTTTATCTTCTGATGTTTGTTCTTTCATAAGGGTATGTTTATTCTTTTAGAATGGCATGTTTGTTCTTTCAAAATTGTATGTTTGTTATTTGACAATGACATATTTGTTATTTTAGAATGCATTATTTGTTCTTTCTTCTACATGTTTATTTTTTGTTACTTAAGTGTTTATTCTTATAGAAGACACTATTTGTTCTTATATATGACCCTGTTTCTATAAACTTCTTGTTCTTTTATCTTCTAGTATTTATTTTTTCAGAATGGAATGTTTGTTCTTTTAGAAGGCATTATTTGTTCTTTCTTTTACATGTTTATTTTTTGTTACTTAAGTATTTGTTCTTATATATGACCCTGTTTCTATAAGCTTTTTGTTCTTTTATCTTCTGGTATTTCTTCTTTCAGAAGAGTATGTTTGTTCTTTCAGAAGGGTATGTTTGTTCTTTTAGAAGAGCAAGTTTGTTCTGTTAGAATACATTGTTTGTTTTTTCTTTTATATGCTTTCTAAAATGATATATTCGTTCTTTTTGAAGGGCATCTTTGTTGTTTTATAAGGTGATATTTGTTCTTTCTTTTACATGTTTATTTTTTGTTACTTAAGTATTTGTTCTTATAGAATGCACTGTTTGTTCTTATATATGACCTTATTTCTATAAACTTCTTGGTTTTTGTCTTTTGGTGTTTGTTCTTTCGTAAGGATATGTTTGTTGTTTTAGAATGACATCCTTGTTCTTTTAGAAGAAAATGTTTGTTTTTTCTGTTACATATTTATTTTTTGTTACTTAAGTGTTTGTTCTTATATAATGCATTATTTGTTCTTATACATGACCTTGTTTTTGTAAATTATTATTTTTTTACCTTTTAGTGTTTGTTCTTTCAGAAGGATATGTTTGTTCTTTTATAAGGGCATCATTGTTCTTTTAGAAAACAATATTTGTCTTTCTTTCTTTTACATGTTTATTTTTTGTCATTTAAGTAGTTGTTCTTATAGAAGACACTGTTTGTTCTTATACATGACCCTATTTCTGTAAACTTCTTGGTTTTTATCTTCTGATGTTTGTTCTTTCAGAAGGATACGTTTGTTCTTTTAGAATGACATCTTTGTTCTTTTAGAAGGAAATGTTTGTTCTTTCTTTTACATGTTTATTTTTTGTTACTTAAGTGTTTGTTCTTATAGAATGCACTGTTTGTTCTTATACATGACTTTGTTTTTGTAAACTTCTTGTTCTTTTATCTTCTAGTGTTTGTTCTTTCAGAAGGATATGTTTGTTCTTTTAGAAGTCATCTTTGTTCTTTTAGAAGACAATGTTTGTTTTTCTTTCTTTTACATGTGTTGACACCCAATTTCGTCCGACCCTTAAAAAAATTTTAAAAAATTAATTAAAGAAATCAAAAAAATTAATTAATTATTATTATCATTAAAAAGAAATTTTTTTTAAAAAAATTAATTAATTAAATTAAATTAATTAGTTTAGGGGCATTTTTATTTTGTAAGGTTAGTTGAAAATATATATATATATATATATGCGTGTGTGTGTGTGGGGATGTAAAAAAAAAAAAAGATTAAAAAAGAAAACGCGAGAACCATCGTGAAGGGGGGGGAGCCTGGAACCAGAAAAGGAAAATTTTTTTTTCTCTTCTCTCTCTCTCCTCTCGCTCTCGGCAACGACTGCCGACGCCTTCCCTTCTTCCTTCGTCGCCTCGCTCTCCCTTCTCCCTCCTCCCTAACTCGCTCCACTCTCTCCCTGCTTCCACTTCATCTCTCCCAGCAGCCCTATGGAAATCGACGACAAAGGAACCACCATGCTCCGCATTCGGAGCCGTTCATGTTTCGATTGGGGATCCTGCTGCCGGCGGAGCTCTCGCCGTTGAAGGAGGTCCCCGATTCGGATGGTACGGACGCCAACGACTCTCGGATGAAGGGCCAGTTGGTGCAGACGCCGGGCGTTTCTACATCGGCGTGCAAGAGGTCCGATTTGAGGCTCCGGACGCGGGCGCGTGGTGGTTCAAGGAAATAAAATAAAAATTAAATCTTAAGGATTATATTGTACAAAATAAATTACTTTATGGGCATGCCGGCGCACGCAAGAATTAGCCTTTAGAACAACTCTTAAAGTAAGAGAGATCATATTTGGATTTCACCGCAAGAAATTTATTCAATGGATAAAATTTAAAAGTAAATCATTTAGTTTTTCAATTGTTAAATAAATTATGTCGTGTAAAAACTTTTACATTTGGTAGTTCATTTAGGGAAAAAAAAAATCAAAAAACAAACCGAAACCAGTTTGATTTTTTCGATCTTGTTCAGTTTAAAGAAGAGTTGACTTCGGTTCAACCCGAAACTGAATGGGAGAAGGGGTTGACAACTTGGTTTGGATTACATTTAAATTTCAAGCTCTTTTACTCACTTTATTTATTCAATAATGCTATGAATTATTATTCATTATCAAATACTCTTGATATGTTAACTAATGAATATTTATTGAATTGTTCTCTTAACGTTTTGATTTTGATAACTGGAGTGATAGTATCAAGCGATAAAACCATCTTAATTACGTTTTAATATAGATTTACTGCTTGATTATTTTTTAATTGTTGGACATATAGTCAAAAGCCAAGATCGAATTAAGCACAAAATTAAACAGTATTTTCCCCTTTGATTTGGTTCGATTTCATTCTAATTCAGTTTTAAAATGTGAAACAATTTAGTATTTAATAAATAAATAAACCAAATAAAAACGAATTTATAGGTCCACTATATATAATTTTAACAATGTCATAAGATAATTTTAAAAAAAACTTTATCTGCTCCTTAAAATTTAAAGAGCGTCAGATCATAATTTAATAGAAAAGTGGCACATAATATGCCAGTGAAAAGTTGAAAGTTGAACCCTGACGAAACCGGGGCCATATGTAACGCTGACTCACTGCGGGCTCATTTTAAAGTTAAGATCGTCACATTAGCCGGAATAAAGCAGCTTTATAACCATTAAGAGAGGGAGAGTGAGAGGGGGAGAGAGATGGAGTGGCTATATATAACCCCATAGTTGACAACTTTTTCGCTTGTAATCTACCTGGAAAAGCGGCAAAATGCTTTGCTTGCTCACTTATTTTTTTCCATTTGCAGAGGACTTGGTCTTATGCTTTTATTTTCGCCTACCAAAAAGGGTTTTCGCCTCGTTCAGGTCCGTAATTGGCCACACGAAGGCAAAAAGGTTGCCATTTCCTTCTTGGTGTCAGGTTTCTTTTTCTTTTCTGAACGTGTCATGTCCTCACTTCGACCGAGTCAATCAAAACTCCTCTCGTTTCTTCCTCCACTCACTTGGGAGTTTTTGATAATCACCAAAAAGAAAAAAGAGCTTTTTTATTTTTTATTTTTTAATAATACCATTTCTAAATGTATGAAATGCCCGATTAGAAAGTTTAATAACCAAAAACGAAAAATAAGTGTTGTTTTGTTAGGTACTCGCTCCCTTTAACAAATATTAGCCTTTTTTTTTTACTAAAATTTAACTTAAATATATTCATATTAATTTATATTATAAAATTTTTTAAAAAATATATTTATAAACTAGAGTCTTTAAGATATTACTTTCATATAAAAAATTTATATTTATATAATAAATTAATTACTGTAAATAGTAAAAATGACAAATTTTATAAGACAGATATAATATTAATTATATGTTTCTTACCATAAGATTATAACCGTAAGGCGCATTAGAATTATCTTTAGCACAAAACCTAGAGTCTCACCATAAGGCCATAACCATTATATGTTTCTTATCATAAGACCATAAGCTTAATTATATGTTTCTTACCATGGGGTAACATTTTGAGTATAAGAAAAAAAAATTATGGGTATGTGAACTTTTGTAGTTGAAAGTGAATCGGAGAAACGATAAACCAGGTCAAAAGTCATTAGATTGGAAACTGCATTGAAGAATTCCAAGTAAATTTGGCTTCCATGATCATTAGTTCAAGATTAGAGTAAACCCTGAGCTTCGGTGCGGAAAATATTTTTTATATTTTTATTTTGTTGGTGTAGACAATAGATTGGGTGATTGATGTTTAACATTGGCTTGAGCGGATAAAAAACTATGAATTAGTATTTGGTAATTGGTTATTTCAATTAGTTGTTAGATGTTTAAAACGACACTAAAGTAACCAGAGCAAATTTAAGTAGTTATTAATTAATAATTATTATTTTAATAATTTTGCAAAATGTTTATTTGCACCTAGGATATTTATGAATCTTAATTCATAATTAAGGGTATTTGATACATTAATTATAAATTAATATCTATAAATACCCTAAAATTTAAAAAGCTGTGGACGAGCTTTTAAATTTTTAAGGTATTTATATTTTTAGTTCTAAAATACTTTGAATTGGTCATTAAAATCCATAAATAACTTATTATTTTTTTAAAAATAACTCTTATATCTTAACTTCTTTACACCCATAAATAAAAGTTTCACCTAGGGACCAGTTCCATCAGTAATCCAATCATTCATCAGCCTAAATGATAAGATAACTAATTGTAATCCCTCAGAATCTAATGGCTGGATGAGCCCTTGCCATAAATATAGGGGCTTAATCTGTTATTAAACCAACCAGGCCAATTTTCCACACTTTCAGGCAATTTGATTGATGTTAATAGGCAAAAGGGCCAAATCCCTCAATGAAGTTTTCACGACATGGAACATCACCCACCGTTGTTTTTTTTAATAATTAAAAGTTAATTTATTTTAACTTAAGTTAATTAATTTATTTTTATTTTTATTTTTTTTACCTTAAACCAATTTCATTTGAAAGTCAATATTATGTAGATATAATAATCAATTTAAAAGTAAATTTTCATGATATTGTTAAATTTTTATGAATTTTCTTTTTTAATGCCTTAAATTAGAAAAAATATAAAAATTTACTAAGCTTATAAAAATTGTATTTTCAATGAATTATTGCAACTACATAATATTGAATTTTAATTAAAAATTAGTTCCGAATAAAAAAGACGTAAGAATAAAAATAAGTCATTTTGAAGTCAATTGACTTAAATTAAAAAAACTGGGTTAAATCACTAACTAACATTATATCATTAGATGATATTAGCCATTGTTCATTACGTTTGTCCAGCTGTATAATAATGTGCAAACCTTAATGATTTGGTTACATATTTAACTATATACATGATAAGCTCGTGTACAAGAAAAAAGGAAAAGCTCCTAACTTTATTCCTAAACTTTTGTTTAATACTACAAAAACCCCCAAACTTTATTCCTAACTTTATTCTTAAACTTTTATGTAATACTACTCTCTAGACCTTTCCCCAATTTCAAGTTTTTCCTTCTCTAGCGCTGCCTTTTCAATTTCCTCACCTGCTCCCTCACCCACACCGACTCTACCACCACTGATCCAGAGATTATCAATTTCGGCTACTATGCTCAACTGTTAGCTCGCGGTCCAATTCCTTCAGTCACGCACCTACTATTTCTTCCCTGTCTCTTATAACAATAAAAAGCTCTCCTCTTTCATATAGACCCATGGCGATAAAGTTCTGCAATGTGGTGTCAAAGAATATAGGCTCACTAAAGACAATGTCATTCACGATTTACTTTTTATTCTAGGGTTTAACGCTTTTGGCAGCTTATTCATCCCCCCCCCCCAACATTAATCAAGGCCGTCAGCAGCGACAAATCGGGCCGCCAGGCTTGACTGAGGAATAAGGTGTGATCAAACTGTGGGCCTTAGTCGGATATTGATTTCAAGTCTGTTAAACACATGGAGCTGTGTGGGTACATATTTCTCCACCTTACTCAACTCTCTCACCAAGATCTTTCCCTGAGCTAGCATGGTTTTGATGAAATTCGATGCTTGGTTTTTACTTCTAGCGCCTAGATCTTACCTCGGAGAGGGAAGGAAACTTTTGAGAATCAATTGGCCGACCAAAAATAGCCATCGGCCAGTGTTTCTGGGGAAGAAATACACAAATTTTGGCAATAGCAAAAAATAGTTTAGAAGAAAATGGTTTTGGGAATAATTTCCAGTTTAGGGGCCTATGTGCATCAATCAAAATAGTTTAGGAATAAATGTTACTACCTTTGTCTTGTAAAGTTTGTTCTCTTTACCATTCACAGTAATTAATTCTAAACAAGTATAAACTGTTTATATGAAAATAGTACCTTAAATAATCTAGCTTATAAATATATTTTTTAAAAAAAAATTACAATACAAATTAATATGAATATATTTAAGTCAAATTTAATTAAAAAAAAATAAAAGAGCCAACTGTTATGAAACGGATGTAGTATAATTAACGAGAAGGATATTAATTACATGGCTTTTTATTCTAAATGAAATGAAATATTCTAAAAAAAATGAACAATATCTTTATTAGTTTTGTAAGAGGTCAATCTACTCACATTCAAAATAATAGTTATTAGATTTTACTCGATCACAAATGTTAGTGGGCAGTTTAAATGTAAAAAAAATCATGGTGGGTGATGTCTGCTATCGTGAAGACTTTAGTGGGGAATTTGCTCTTTTTGCCGATGCAAACTCATTAATGAGCTAACTTTTTTTAGTGGGTCAAAGGAGAGCACAAGCATGAGAAATGAAAATGGAATTAAAGTTGGGCAGATTTACACATCCATGATGCTCGACTATGATCCCATATAATCCCAAAATAGTTTTATTAATCATATTAATTATTTTACTTCAAAAAAATTTACTTCAGTTTAACTAAAATAAATTAAATTCAATTTATTGAAATCCCATTAACAATATGGTAATATAAGAATTACTTACCACAAATCTCATTTAAAAAAAAAAGATTCCTTAAAACACTGTTCTTAATCTTCAAAACTCTACATTTTTTTCTTTAAATTCTAAATATGTGTGTGTATTTAACTTTTGGGGAAATTACCAAAATTTTCCTCGAGTTTAGACAAACCCACACTTAGTCTTCTATGTTTCAAATACCTACCATCACTTTCCTTAAAAATTAACACACCTACATTTACCCCATTCAAAACTAACTTTGTTAATGACCGTTAAAAAAGGGAAAAACTTGTTTTATCTTCATAGCCTTCTTCGGGGGGGGGGGGGGGGGAAAAAAAACTTTTGCACCTTATGTACTAGCCCAAATTCATAACCCAAATTATGAATCCTAAAGAAGAAAAATAACAAAATCATCACAATCTTGCATTGCAACAAATTTCATTAACTTAAATGTCTCATTTATCATCTTTTAGCTTAAATTAACTATGAAAATCTGATAGAAACAAAAAAATCAATGAAAAATAATTGGGGAAGTTTTACTCAGAAGAGAAAAAAAAGAAAATTCTCCCTCTTCTTTGTTTCATGAAACTAGGCAATCACAAGCTCGTCTTCGCTTCACTTATCCTCAATCCCAAGCTTGTCCCTGTAACGGCTCTCTAAAAATCCGGACATAATTACTAAGGTAACTTCAGTTATTTTAGTAATTTAATGTACTTAGAATATTTAATGCAAGCAAATTCTCGGTTTAATAAACTATAGTAGCTCAGAGAGAACAAAATTGATCATTTAAGTAAACCGGACCAAGAAGGGCATTTTAGTCATTTCATATAGTGACCCATTTTTTATTTCACGATTGGGTAGAAGATGAAAAAATATTAAATTTAAGGTATCACAGTTTTTCGTGATTCCCGCTCTACCCTTGTGAAATTGTGACTTGACTAAATTGTCTGAGAATGGTTTATGTGTAACCCTCAAAAGTATCAGGCCTAAATTGCACGTCTGTCAAAGCTGACGACTGGGCGTGTAATTAAGGTAAAGAAGCATTCAGGCGCGACTAATTCCATTTTTGGTCCTAATTTTTCTCGGAGGTTCTGAATAAGTCCCCAATGTACTATTGAGTACAAAGGAGGCACCATGTGCGTGGCATGTGCAATTAAAGCCTACATAAGTTGACTTATCATTAATTGCTCGGCCAACTTCTCCCACAAGTTCCAGACCACCCGAGAGCACTCTCTCCTCTTCAAAACTCCATTGCTAACCAAATCCAAACATAATTAAGCAAATTTTTGAAGGAAAATCAAGTATGGGACCATCCTAGGCTTGAATTTCAAGCTATTTGTTCAAGTAAGTTTTGTTTTGTTCTTCCCCTATTTTTGACCTTCATAAGGCTCTGTAATTGCTGGATCTACTGATTTGAGCTTAGTTCTTGTTTGTTTTTTAAGGGAAAAACAACAAGAAAAGCTTGAAAATTAAGCTTAAGTAAGAAAGGTAAGAACTAATTCAATTTTTTATTATTTTTGATTAATTCCAGAATTTTTGTGGGTTTATAAATCTGGAATTAAGTGTGTTATAATCAGTTTTTGTTAGATTGTGAAGGCAAAAAATACGTTTAAAACCCATTTGAACCAAGTTATTGAAAGAAGGCTAAAAGCCTAGTTATTTGTTGATTCGGTTTGGATGTGTCCAGATTTTTTGGGTTATTTTGTGATGAAAAATGGTTGGATTTAATGTGTTTATATTGGTTCTTAGTTGATTATAAGAGAAATAATCAATGAGAACCTAGATTTTTCGGTCTTGGAGTTGAAAGGATACAACACCGAAACCGGTGTTGTTGTGTGTTGAGTAAAAGGCCAATTAATTGGAATCCATTGAGAAGGTTATTCATAACCATTTAAACCATAAAAATGTTGTAATATTGTCCTAATTATGATTTATTTATGTAGCTAAATGATCAATTAAAAAAGAAATACTCAAGCTACTATAAAGGTATAAAGAATGATACAAAACCGAGACCATAAGGACACTGAAGTTGGTATTTGCTTGCATTAATTATTCAAGGTAAGAGATTTTAAGTTCAAGTTTAAATTGATGCATTATGAATTTTTCTACAATGCATTAATTAAGGGAGTAAGAGGTGGACAAGAAGTGGCTTAAGGATAAATAGTCCTTAAGTAAGTATACGGGGTACTAAGTATTCAAGATGGGCTTTGATGTTCAAGAGTACCCTAGCTAAGCTACCAAGCTTAGTAAGAATGACAGGGTACTAAGTATTCAAGATGAGCTTTGACGCTCAAAAGTACCCTAGCTAAGCTACCAAGCTTAGTAAGAATGATCCACCAAGAACTCTTGTACAATGTGAATAAGGGCAAGTAATGGCAAGCCAAACTTGCTAAGGCAAGGGTTAAACTCTTGTAAGAATGACTAAGTTGAGGATGGGTTCCCTACCATAGAACTCGTACTAGTGGCCATTAGTTAAGACCTCATAACGTTTTGAGCTCACGTTAAGATGCATATATATGTTATATATACTGGGTCCTAAAGTTTATTTTGCAGATATTTAATTCCTTACTGAGAATTTATGATTCTCACTCCTTTAAGTATCACATTGTGCAGATATTAGTAGTGTGAAGCCTAACACCAACTGAAGGGTGGTTAAGCAAGGTTTTGGTGCAGGTATTTAAACTACCATGAATCTTTAATAATTCTAAATTAATGGTTAGTAACATTATTGTACTAGATAAGTTATTTAAAATAGCCTTGACAGATACAGGCAAAGTGTACAAGGAGAAGTTGGACCTCTCATTTCTGGAGCTTTTGTGCTCAGGTGGGAGTTATCTTGATAGTCTCAGACTATGTACATATTGGGTACTTAGGTAACAAAAAAATGCCTCTAGTTTGACAAGTTTGTGCATAGACTTATTTAGTGTATATGTCTGTATATACACTGTGGTTGCTTATGGATGTACATAAGTTAAGTAATATGTGTACATAAGCTAATGCTTGGAAGTTCAAATAAATATATTTATATGACTTCGGCATGTCTTTCAAATGTTTAATGAATGCCGAAGTTAAGCACGCAAGTATTAGCTTATCCATTTGCAACTAAGAGCAGGAATACTAAATCCTGATTATCCTAAGATCCTGGGAACACCCTATATCAGGGTAAGCTATGAGGTTCCCTCACAGTCCCCCGTAGCATATTGGATAAAAGTAAAGACTGAGTCAAGTGAATAGGTCAAAGAAAAGGCCTTAGTGATTGAGTTTTCAAACCCAAGCTTGTTTTCATTAATCGAAAGATCGATTGAGTCAAATTTGTACATCCTATGAGTGGCTTAATTGACTGAGAAACAATTTGAGCTGGGAGTATGGTGGCAGTGGGCGTACGCACTGGTTAGTGTCAAATATATGCTCACTCACCGGTGCTGGGTTCAATCTCCTCGATTATACTTGTCATTTCTCAATTTTACCATTTGAAGCTGTAGATCGGGCCAATTACAATTTGGAAAAGATTAAAATCTAGTGGTGATTTGTAATCGAACCAATTACAATTATTGGTGCCTACAAGAAAGATTAAAAATAAAAGTTGGATGGAAAGCTCTTAAATTCTTCGACATTCAATACACTCACTTTATCTTTGACCATATCCGTTATCAATCATTTCACTATTACGGAGATGGCTAGTGAGGGGGAGAAAAGGATTGAAGGAGGCAACAGTGCCAAAAGTTATCGACCAGTGCAAAAGATGGAATCAGATGAGGCGTGATATTGGGATCAGAGAGCCAATGAGTTCGACAAGAGAGAAGGAAAAAAAAAGAAAGAGAGAGAGAACAAAAGATATTAGAGAGAAACAAGAGAAAGAAGATAGTAGCGTGGGTATCAATGGTGAATCGATTAAGTGCTAAAATTTGGGGAGCCAAAATTATCAAACAAATAAGGTTAGAAGGATAAAATGAATTTTCCTATTTTTTCTTAACGATCATTAATGATAAATTTTTAAGGATGTAAGGGTAGGTATTTGGAACAAAGAGGACATAAGTGTATGTTCACCTAAATCTCAGAGGGGTCTAGGTAATTTTCCCAATAACTTTTATAGTTTTACTAGGCTTTAAAATCTTTTTTTTGTCCTTATTGATCTCATATTATTATTTTTTATACATATATATTTTATAACCCACTTTTTTTAACTTTTCTTTTTGTTTTTTCCCTTATTCCATGAGTTCTCTCTATGGATGTAAACAATTGAACTGTATTTGTGTTTGTTCATTTAACGTTAAGCGAATATGAATACGGATATAAATAATAAACAAACACATTTTATTTATTCATATTTATTTATATATAATCAAAGTGCCCATGTTTGTTTGTTAACCATAAAATTGTTGTTAACCAAATGAACCGAACAAATGAGCACATTTGTGAACACCATTAAATGAACATTTTCATGAACAATATGAATATATGTAGTCATGAACAAATAAATGAACAAACAAATGAATTATAATATATAAATAAGTGCATAAATGAATGACAAACAAACAAATGAACACATAAATGAACAAGTATTAATTGAACTGTTTAAGAACATAAAAGAACCAATGACACGTTTATTCGTATTTATTCATTTAATTTAAATAATCATAAAATTTTGTATATGTTCATTCCACTACAAGAAAAACTTGTTTTGGCGACCGGCTTAATGGTTATAGACCATCTGTCATCAATTCGGTCACAAAAAAGTAAGCCCGATTTATGAAGGAAAAACAATGATCAACTTGCTATCGGATAATATCGATCGCCATTCCCAAAATATACAAGTTGGGGATCCATGAAAAACAAGATTGAATATACTTTATAAATTGTTGTTCTTTGTTCTTTTTTCTTATGCTTTTATTTCTTATCCTCTACTCTTTGTTTTGTTTTCATGCTCTATTTAATTTGGAGCAAGAGACCCAAAATAGAGATCAGAAAGGAAAAGTATGATGTTGCTTTTTAGAAAAGTCTGACCAAAGATAACATCATTTGATCTCTTTAACACAATGAGGAAGCTAATATTTATCCAAAAACCTCAAGTTGGGTATCTTTATGGGACTCTTAGAAATAGGGCTAAAGATTGGTGAACTAAACTAGAAACTTGTTCATTTTTTTTTCTATTGTTTGAAAGCCTCAATTCTTTTCCCATCCAGTAGAATATGAAACCTCACGATAACTAAAAATTAGTAAAGAATAAAAGAAATGTTGAGAAGAAAATCTAGTGAGAGATCTTGAGTAAAAAAGATTGAATCTGGATATCTGAAATCATGAAATGAAAATTTTTGAGTTTCGTATCTAAAATTAGTAACAATGTACAAACCGATATAATCAGTCACCCATTGTGACCACTTGGTGACCGTTTTTTCGATTGTGAAGTTTAGTTCCAACATAGGTCTTTCAATCCTGGCAACTAAGGATTTGGAAACCGGTTGCTAACCACTTTATTCGTTTGCCAAAAAGTGCATTCACAATTGATTGGTGACTAATCTGCATTTGTAAGTGTTTTTTTTCTCTTCTCTTGTAGTGTTTATTTAACTAAATAAACAAACAGAAACAAATTCTAGCCAAATTGTTTATGAATAATTCACCAAATGTATTGTTCCTCCACAACCATAGTTACCCCATATATTTTCTCTTTTAGTTTTTTTTTTTAATTTTATTGCTTCCAACCTTTAATTACCCACCAAACTACTTTAATGAATATTCTTTCTCTATTTCATTTAGGGAAGCTTATAATTACCTATTGAGATTTACCTCAACCTACATTTTGCTCCCTATTTCTTTTATATTGTCCGATAATGACTTCTAAAATTGTAATTTAAACTGTATGATAGTTATCTTCCAGTAATTTTAATCTCTAAAATATTTTTTTAATAGTTAATAGACATTGTAAATTATCAGTTTTCTTTTTCTGTAAATATATTTTTCTTTCTGTAAATGTATATCAATATTTTTTAAAGGTCAATTAGCTATGAAAAAAATATAAAAAATCTTAAAATTACTGGAACATGAATATTAGCTAGTTTAAATTAAGGTTTCAAAAGTTGTTTTCAGACACTGTAAAGAAATTAAGGGGTAAAGTGCATGTTTCTGAAAATAGATGAGGCAAAGTGTAAGTTAGATTAAACCACAGTAGCGGGTTTTTGTACTTTTCCCTTTCTTTTACCATGATATTCATACACTTAATAAGAAAACTTGAGGTTGCTACGTCTTTCCATTAAATAAGTTCCCCTCAAAACTTATCTTCAACGTTTTGAGTGCTTATCTTGATCAAGTTCGTTATTGTACCCACAAAAAAAAAAAAGGATGATATCAATACTTGTTTTCCACCTTAAACAGTTGTTACTAAGAAACTTCTGCTAGAATTTTTATGATAACTAGTAGTTTCTTTCGGAGTTTTTATTCCAACAAATTAAAATACTCATCAATAATAATTTTTTTGAAAACTATCCAATTGCTCTTATTGGTTCGTTTTAACTTTTATTTATTTACTTCTTAAAGCTTATAAATGTACACATAAAGGTCTAAAGATTCCAAACGGCTAATGATATCGTTTCTAAAGCTTGCAAATCTATTATATGTGTGTGTGTGTGTGTGTGAGATCACATGTTTAGGTTTTTGTGTGTGCATTTTTTCATCGACCATTTTCACGAAGAAAGTAAGAAAATAGATACCCTACCAGTCCCTGGTCATTATATGAGAGTTATACCAATTTTCTTAACAAGGGTCGAAGTACATCTACGACTATAATGAGGATTTAGGAACCACTTGCACATAATAAGAAAGTAAGGGCCAGGTCGTAGAAATGTGAAAGTCTAGGGGTCAAAATTGCCTCAGTTTATAATTGAGGAAAATTACATAAACGTCATGTGATTTGACCTAAACTATACTTCTTCCTCTATTTTTCTTTATACTGTATGACAGTAATTTCTGAAAACTTAATTTAAGCTGTCACGTAATTATGTTTTAGTAATTTGAGAAAGTTTGATATTTTCTTCATATTTGATTGATATCTAAAAAATATTAATTTACATTTATAGAGAATAAGATACATTTACAAAGAAAAAAAATGTCTATTAATTTTAAAAAAATCCAAAAAAGATTAAAATTACTATAAAGGATAATTATCGTATAATTTCAATTGGAATTTCTAAAATGGTAAAAATAATGAATAAACCACTAAAGTTTTCATTCAACCAAATTCGCACACTAATGTCTTTTTTTGAGCCCAATAAACCATTAAAATTACTGAGTTAGTCTGAGTTACCTATTGCCGTTAAGATTAATTAATTTCCAGTCTTAAAATTTTACTAACTTTCCCATTTCAGTCCAATGGTGATTTTTGAAACTAATCTACAAGAACAGGCCACAAATATGGGTTTAAGTTGAGAGAGAGGAACCATTGCCATTGCTCAACCTTATTTCTTTGCCTACTCGTCACTGTTCAACCCTTTCTCTATGCCCAATCGTCACCACTCAACCCTCTTTGCACTTTTTCTTTAGATCGTCTCACCAAATTGCGGCTTTGATTTGTTGAGTAACGTATTCGATTGTTTTGGGTTTGTTCAACTTCGTTTCTTTTGAGTTTGTTAATCTCGATTGTTATGGGTTTGTTTTTCTCTATTTTGTGTATGATTCAATTTTGATTGTTTATCTTGATTGTTTATCTCAAGTTTGTTCCTCTTGATTGTTCTGGTTTGTTTCTCTCAATTGTTCTGGGTTTGTTCCTCCCAATTTTGTGTACAATTCAATTTCAATTGTTTCTCTTGGGTTTGTTCCTCTCAAATTTGATTTTGCTGATAAAGGTGGGTGTAATGGAGATAGGTGTGACGATGGAGATTGGGTGGACTTGGGAACTGGGATGGCGGCGATCATGGTTTATGTTCATATGTATGAAAAAATGTAAAGTTATAGACTAATATAGAAAGTTTAAAAAAGTTTAAGGACTAAAATGGTAAATATTTTTACCACAACATCCTCATTCAATGGAATATTCTCCGTTATGAAACAAAATATTTGACAAGTTAATGACCAATGGCCTGTTTGGGTTGATTTTAAAACATTAGGGTTTATTTGGCTAAAAAAAACATTAGTGTCTGAATTGTGCCCACTCAGAAACTTCAGTGATTTATTCATCAGTTTTGCCTTTCTGAAATTGTTGTCCAGTGGTTATTGGAATTGTGTTACGTGAAAAGACACGAGGCTGGGCCAGGGGGAAGCGGGCAGCAGCAACCAAACAAGGCCCCCAGAGCTGAGGTGGTGGCTGACTGGCCTCTCACATCCTTCCACTGCACTTTCTTACGTCCAGTCTTCTAACTCTTCCGTTTTCCTCTGTTTTTTTTTGTGCCCGCATTTTCTTGTGTGTTTTCCCAGTAACGGTTCTTCCTCCGTCACAATTGTTAATGAGGAACTCAAATTTCATATCTCTTGACTCTTGCTTTCTCTCTCAGTTTTTACTTGGTTCGGTTACAATTCGAAATTTGTTGCTTTTGAATCATTTTGGCGTCACTGAGACCCGCCATTAGCTGCGCTGTATCGGGAGATAAGATTCGAATCCACTCTCGTAGAATCTGTCCCATAAATTCAGAGATTATACTTCGATTCTTGCTTTAGATTTAAAGAAAAGAAGAAGAACAGCATTTGCTTGGCTCTTCACCGTTAGATGATTTAGTTCCAGTGATGGGTTGCGTCTACTCTAGAGCTTGCATCGGCGAGATATGTGCGCCTAGAGACGGCGGAATCAAAGATACTCACGGCGTCAGACCTGCCGGAGCCGCCGAGATTGCTGTTTTCTCTCCCCGGTCCTCCAGCGGGGGTGAAGACGAGGAGCGAGACCAAATCACCCCGCAGTTGAGCCTCACTAGGGGCGACAATGAGCTGGGTATCGCGCGTTTGTCTAGGGTCTCCTCTCAGTTTCTTCCACCGGACGGATCGAGAACCGTCAAAGTTCCTTCGGGGGACTACGAGCTCAGGTATTCCTTTTTGTCGCAAAGAGGTTACTACCCAGATGCTTTGGATAAGGCCAATCAAGATAGTTTCTGTATCCACACGGCATTTGGGACAGACCTAGATGATCATTTCTTTGGTGTTTTTGACGGGCATGGAGAATTCGGAGCCGAGTGTTCGCAGTTTGTGAAGAGAAAGTTGTGTGAGAATTTGTTGCGGAATAGCAAGTTTGGGTTGGACGCAGTTGAGGCCTGCCATTCGGCCTTCTTGACCACGAATTCTCAGCTGCATGACGATAGCTTGGATGATAGCATGAGTGGAACAACAGCCATAACGGTTCTGGTTCGAGGCAGGACTATCTACGTGGCGAATTCCGGTGACTCAAGGGCTGTGATTGCGCAGAGGAGAGGGAAGGATATCGTTGCTATAGACTTGTCAATTGATCAGACTCCTTTTAGAGCTGATGAGCTCGAGAGGGTCAGGCTTTGTGGAGCCAGAGTTCTCACATTGGATCAGATCGAGGGACTAAAGAACCCTGATGTGCAGTGTTGGGGAACTGAGGAAGGTGATGATGGTGATCCTCCCAGGCTTTGGGTGCCAAATGGAATGTATCCTGGCACAGCTTTTACTAGGAGTATTGGTGATTCCATTGCTGAGACTATTGGGGTCGTTGCCAATCCTGAGATTGTTGTGTTTGAGCTCACCGCAGATCATCCATTTTTTGTTCTTGCAAGTGATGGAGTTTTTGAGTTCCTTTCCAGTCAGACCGTGGTTGAAATGGTAAGATATCTTTTGTAGGTCCTTCCCTTGACTGGTGCTTGTTTGTGAGAATTTGATTCTAGTTTTCCCCAACAGTTTCTCTATGATGTTAGTGTGCTAAAGGAAGCTAAAGAGAATGCATTGTTTTTACTTCATTTAGATTTGCCATTAAGTGATCCGTTGAACTGATTGTGCTGAGTATGATGGTACTCAGGATATTCAGTAACTTTAGACTATCACTGTTGATGAGAAATATCACGTTGATGAGACATAGTGCGTGGTTGAGTAATCTATGTGTACATTTTGAATAAGGGGAAAGAAGCGGCAGATGGTTTCTACTGTACCCTGTGCACATCATCAAGTGATTTGGATGTATCATGATTGACTTAAACATTTATTATGTGCAAACTTTGCTGTTTTTGATGATAAAATTCCTTTTAAGCATGGTTATTTTTTATTTATTGCCCTTCATATACTGTCCTGAGATGTTTTTCTTTTTTATTTTTTATTTTAAAAAATAGTTATTGGCCTTAGATGTATGATTAGCTTTTTTTTTTTTTTCCTTCTCTTTTTCCTATCGTTTTCCTCATTCTCCTGAACTTGTGTCTGTGACGCCAATATTGTGCAGGTGGCAAAGTATAAAGATCCCCGTGATGCATGTGCTGCAATTGTAGCTGAATCTTATCGACTTTGGCTGCAGTATGAAACCCGGACAGATGATATTACTGTAATAGTTGTTCATGTTAATGGGCTGGTTGCTGTAAGCAGCTTCTTATTCAGAGTTTATTTATGATATTTTGTTTCATGCAAAAATAAGTTGCCTTCCTATGTTCTTCAAATGGTTTGTGTGAATTTGTGTTTCTTACTGGTCAGACTACTAGTGGCGAATCAGTGAATCTGCCTGCTCTTTCACGCCCTTCGAATCCACAAGTGGTTGAACTTGCAGGATCAGAATCGCCTTCTACAGTTAGCTGGAATGCTAGGAACCATCTTGCTAGGCATGATATATCACGAGCACGTCTTCGTGCAATTGAGAGTTCATTGGAGAATGGAAATCTATGGCTTCCTCCTTTCCCTGCTCACAGGAAAACTTGGGAAGAAGAAGTAAACACTTTTTGTACTTCATTCTTATTTCTGCATGCAACCATACAGCTACTTATATTGAAAATCAACTGAGAGGTGTGATTATGTTACAGGCACATATCCAGAGGGCATTGCATGATCATTTCCTCTTCAGAAAGCTAACTGATGCACAATGTCATGTGTTGCTGGATTGCATGCAGAGAGTTGAGGTCCAGCCTGAGGATATTGTGGTTAAACAAGTTAGTTTCTAAATTTTGAGTTAAAATTTATGCACACTTCTTTTCCCCAGCTTTTATAAGCAAACTTTTTTGGAGACTATCTGACTGTCAAATTTACTTAGTTCAAGAACATGGTAAACACAAACAGTCTTAGAGTGGGGTCAAAGAAAAAATTTTTTGTTGCTCATGGTGCACGAAACATTTATGGAATTGCTTGTGGCCCTAGTGACTGCATAAATTACCCTTTGAACTATTCAGGCCAAAGTGTTATGCTGACCATACACTGTACTCCATATACATCGGCATCTACTTTATCAACTGTTAAGTGGAAGTTTTATTGATACAGATGGCATTAATTTTACAAGCAGGTTGTATACGCCCACAGATAGTATGTACTTATTTAGGCCAAAGTATTCTGCTGATTGTGAACTCAGTATACGTCAGCATCTACTTTAGCAATTGCGTTTTAAATTGAAGTTTGTTGATAGAGATGGCATTAGTTTTACAAGCAATTTGTATAAGCTCACACACTTAGTATCTTCTTATTGGAGGATTCTGAAGTTCTCACACTGCATTTGCGTTTTTTATTTTGTTTTGTAGGGAAGTGAAGGTGACTGCTTTTTTGTTGTTGGTAGTGGTGAATTTGAGGTGTTGGCAACTCAGGTTTGTGGTATTTTGACTTTTCAGCTTTCTTACGCTGCATATAGGAGGAGTTTCAGGGACTCAGTTTCAATGCTGCATGGCCATGTTGCATAATTGATTTATCAACATCAGCCACATTGTGGAAGAATGCCATAGTAACTATCATTTTTAATTGCCATATGATGACACTTTTTTTCATGTAAGTGAGAAAAAAAAAGATATCATGAGGCTGGCTTTGCCAATTTATTTAGTGGCAGGAAAGATATCCAGTGTGAAATCAGATCTGTTTTTATTTGCGTGAATTGTTAATTCAAACTAACTGTTTGGATCACATGGAACTTTGTTGAGTGCATTGCTTGGTGCTAATAGGCAATCCCTGGGTGTTTACTGGTAGTTTAAGTTCTTGACTGTAAGTTATTTTGTCAGGAAGAGAAAAATGGAGAAGTTCCAAGGATTTTGCAGCGTTATACAGCTGAGAAATTATCCTCCTTTGGCGAACTGGCACTGATGTATGGATCTGCTCTTTTTCAGTAACTGGTAGTATGGTGAATGCTGATTTCTGTTCTAGTTTTTGTGATTTGTCAACATCTTTCACATTCAGTGTTCAAATTGGTGGTCAGAAGTCTTGGAGTTATTGATTTTGTTATCTGTGAACAAATTTTGGATTTTGTAAAGCCTATTGATAATGTTAAAATCTTTGCTTGCTTTTTGATTCCTTGGAAAATTCTCCGTTTTCCTTTTACTAGAGAAGCAACATTATTCATTCTTTGCTGTTGTGCCACAGGTATAACAAGCCTCTACAAGCTTCAGTGCGTGCTGTAACTCATGGTACACTGTGGGCTCTGAAAAGAGAAGATTTCCGTAGAATCCTGATGTCAGAGTTTTCTAATTTGTCATCATTGAAGTTGCTCCGATCTGTGGATATTTTTTCAAAGCTAACAATTCTACAGCTGAGTCACATTGCAGATTCTCTTTCAGAAGTTTCCTTCTCTGATGGGCAGACCATTGTTGATACAGTAAATATTCTTGTATTTGTATTATGCTGTATTGCATTGTGTCAATATGCATAGCTAAATGCCTGCATATTTGCAGAATGAAGGCCCCATTGCCTTGTATATCATTCAGAAAGGAGTGGTGAGAATCACTTTTGATCATGAGTTGTTGAGAAATCCAAACATCAGCAGCCTTAGTAGTGAGAACACCAAAGAGGACAATGATGGCATTCCTACTTGCAAGGAGCTGTCTGTAGAAAAGAAAGAAGGAAGTTATTTCGGTGAATGGACACTTCTTGGTGAAGGCATGGGTTCTCTCAATGCAGTTGCCGTGGGTGACGTCACATGTTCTGTTTTGACAAAGGAAAATTTCGATTCTGTTGCTGGCCCTTTCGTAAAGTTTCCACAGGATGATCAAAAGTATGTTTGAGTCACATGTTGTCATAGTTCTTATCATGTCTTTCATGTTTTTTTCTTTTTCCTTCTCATACTTGCTTGCCTACAGTATTCTCCTTACGTATTTTTATTTCTTTTTGTTTTTATAAATTTTTTGAAGTGCAATCTTTAAGTTACCATTTTATTTTTATTATTTAGGTCAAGGAACAGTTCAACCATTTTCTTCAAAGATAATGTGAAAAATGTTGATCTTTCCGCACTCACTAAAGTTAGCCTGTCTGAATTGGTAAGAAATGCTCAGTTTTGCTTCTGGCTTACAGCTTCATTTAATTTGTAGTAATATTTTCAGCAATAGTTGTATTTAGTTTCTCTAGGCATAGTGTTAGTGACACAATTAGTCATTTGGACTCTGCTAAAGAACTTCTTATGCAGGAGTGGAGAACGTGTTTATATTCTACTGACTGCAGTGAGATTGGTCTGGTGCTTCTTAACGGCTCAGGTCAGTTCTCATGTCAAACAATAGTGTGTACCTGTCTTGGCTTGAGCAATGTAGTAGTAGGCTTTTTTACTTTGGAATTACTAGGCATCGTAGAAGTCAATAACATATGATTACCGAGCATTTTGTAAATAATTTCCTTGGTGCCTTAACAAAAAAAAAAAATAGAGCCTGTTCCATAGGAAGGACTTAGTCGCATTTGGTTCAAATAATATGTTTGAAAGTAGTAGTTCTTCAATGTCATGTTGAACTATGGGGGATCCATTATGCCAGTATTCCCTCACGGCTTCTAAAATTCTGTTTGCTGCCAGAAAATATGCTTAGCCTGAAGAGGTTTTCAAAGCAGAGGGTCAAAAAACTTGGTAAAGAAGTGCTAGTTATGAGGGAGAAGAATCTGTTGAAGAGTTTGAGCCCTATGACTTATGTCCCACAGATTTTATGTACTTGTGCTGATCTCACACATGCTGGTATACTATTAAACACTGTTCTTGCATGCCCTTTGGCTTCTGTGCTTTATACTCCACTGGATGAACCGTCTGCGCGGTACTGCACTGCCTCTGTGATAAATGCTTTGGAAGATTTGCACAAGGTCGGATGTCAACTTTTGCTTTAAGTTCCTATGCTTTTTCAGTTTTAGTATTTTTAGCATTTTAGGTGGTAATTTATTCGCGCTTCTCTATTTTCTCATTTGAAACTCAGAATGGTGTTCTCTACAGAGGTGTGTCTCCAGATGTTCTAATGTTGGACCGGGCAGGACATTTGCAGGTTAGTTCTTTGTGATCTGCCATGCAGACGCGATATGTGCATTTTCCCTTCTATTTCTAACTATACTGGCAGACTATGAAGGTCTCAGTTACCTTTCTTTGTTTAGTTGGTGGATTTTAGATTTGGGAAGAATATATCTGGCGAACGAACGTTTACTGTTTGTGGGATGACTGACTTTTTAGCTCCAGAGATAGTCCAAGGAAAAGGCCATGGTCTGCCTGCTGACTGGTAAAGTAACTGTAGTCATTTCCTAGCTCTAGATGCTTGCGTTCTCCTTGGTTTACATGCGTAAGTAACTATTTGTTCACTCCAATAACAATAATAATAGGATGTGACTGTAAAATTGTCTTGTTGCATGTGATCCATTGGATTCATTTGCCGATAGCATTATCAATTGATACTATCTAATGATAGCTTTTAGGGTTAGAAGTTGAAAGAGATTAACCTCTATCGTTGATAAAATATCTAGAAGTATGAGGCTAATAGTAAATTTTGTTGCCAAACAAAACCATGACCTGTAATGAGCTGGTAAAAAGATAAACAGAAAAAGAAACCTTGATCTGTCAAGGACTAAGGTCTTGGGGGTCATGGAAGAAGCTTTCTTTTTCTCTCTCTCTCTGAACGTTTTGTTTTAATACCCATTAAAATTATAGGTGGGCATTAGGTGTCTTGATCTATTTCATGCTTCAAGGTGAGTTGCCATTTGGTTCTTGGAGACAAAGTGAACTAGATACATTTGCAAAGATTGCAAGAGGGCAGTTAAGCCTTCCCCAGAATTGGAGCCCTGAAGCTGTTGATCTTGTGACCAAGGTACTTGTAGTTGCTTATACAGTTTTTTCTCTGGAAGCTTAAAAAATGTTGAACAATTGCAATAGAGGCATGCTTAACTTGCACTGAATTAATTTTTTCAGTTACTTGAGGTGGATGAAAGTAGGAGGCTTGGAAGCAAAGGTCCTGATTCTGTCAGAAGCCATCCGTGGTTTAATGATGTGAATTGGAATGGTCTAAGGGATCACAGCGTTCCTGTGCCTCTTGAAATCATCTCTCGTATAACTCAACATTTGGAAAGTCATTCGGAAGAATCAAGCTTGCCCGTGGCTTCACCGCCAAGAGAGGTAGATGTGATGGAAAATCCTGAATGGCTCGACGGATGGTAATGGATTTTCGAGATGGGTTTGTAGTTTTCCACTTTTCGCAATATTTTTTCCAGTGGAGTTGGATTTGTTTCTCCAAGGTGCAGTTGCCCGTGTGGTTGCTTGGAGGTGACACCGACATAAAGCTGGAGGTTAGTTTGCAGATAGTTTTATGATTCTTTACATCCCCAAATTCATCTAGGCATGATGATGTGACCTGACTACCCCATCTAACCAGTTAAATAGAGAGCAAGCCTATAGAATTTGTTTTCGGTTTTCGTTTTGTTCTCTTAATGAATGTATTTAGGGCCCAATAGGCCGATGGTCCATTACCATGATGCATTGATCGAGCCGTTGATTGCCGTGGAAACCACTGGAATTCATGGGGCCCGCTACATTTGGACGGCAAGATCGGTCCGCTCGCCTGTTATTTTCCACGTATTTGCTGCCTTTGTAAATATGAAGTGGTCATGTAAATGAGTTTTCCTTGAAATGCCATTCTCTTCTAACTTTAATCAGAATGGTTGCCCCCCTCTCTCAAGGTTTAATGAACCAAAATCACGATCTGTTTTGTGTGGGCCTGTTCATAACTCTTTTTGGTTGCAACGTCTCCAATGTCTAAATATATATGAAGGGATAAGTTAATATTTTAGTTTTTAATTTTTTATGTTTGTTTATTACTCTAGCTTGCTGGCCAAGTAATTGTATCCTAGAATATTTAGGTTTTTGTGTAGCTATATGCGGCATCAACTATATGAATAATTTACGTTTTTCTCAAATTCCTACATGGTACTAGAGCAGGTTTGATCCATGTTACCTCTCCTACTATTCTTTTGCAAGAAACCCTAAATTTCTCTTTGCTTCTGGTTGCAGTCTACTCTCCCTCCCCCTTCCTTGGGTGTGGACTATTCCTTAATTTTTCTTCTTGTGATCTCGCTTTCTCTTTCTATTAGCAATGGCAAAAAAATTCCAATGGTTATCAATTCAATAGCTCAAGTTCCTATCAAGTTTATGCAGTCCAATTATCCTTCATGCAAGGTGCAATTCTACAACATTCTCCTTGGCTTGGATCTTCTAGAATTTGTCAAAGACAAACTTGTTAAACCTCCCAAAAAAATTGTTATTGTAGAGGGAAAAAAACCAACTCTAGAACACTCACAAAGATGTGTTACACACGAGATGGCAGTAGAATAATAGAGATGAAAAAAAATTGTTTGTTGGAAATGGATATGTTTTATTAACACAATTAGAAAGCCTTATATAGGCATGACACATTAACAAACTCAAGGATATGTTTATAACATAACTATTAACCCCACTAACTCCATCGCTAGAACCAACTAAAAAATGGGAACTAACTCCAAGAAAATCTAAACAAACTAGCTATCATCTAGAAAGTAGGAGTAAAGAAACACATGACTTACTAAAAGTAAAAACATGAGCTGGTGTTGTATTTTAACACTCCCCCTCAACACTAGTTCCCATATTTCTCACAAGACTTAGTTGATGACAAAAGGTTTCAATCTTGTTGGCACTCAAGCTTTTTTTGAATAAATCTGCAATTTGGTATTCTGTATTAATGTGTCTTATCTCCATCTTTTCATCTAAAACTTTTTCTCTGATAAAGTGGTAATGCACAACCACATGTTTAGTTCTTGCATGAAAGACAGGATTCTCTTCCAAACATATTGTCGATTGGTTGTCATAATACAAAGGAATTATGTATTCTATTGGCTGATGCAAGTCCTTCAATAACTGCACAAGCTAAGTGCTCTCTTGAGTTGCCATTGTTGCTGCTCGATACTTTGCTTCTATTGTTGACAAAGACACAGTTGGCTGTCTTTTACTACACTAAGAAATTGCTCCGGTTCCAAGCAAAAACACATATCTAGTAATCGAGTGTCGGGTATTATGATCACCTGGAAAATCAGCATCACAATACCCAACTAACTTGTAATCTTGACCATTCTTATCTAAGACACCGAAGTCAAGTGTGCTTTTAACATATCTCAAATTTCGTTGAACTGTTTCCAAATGAGACTTTTTTGGATTTTGCATGTACCGACTCATCACATCAACTACATAGGAAATATTAAAACTTGTTAAGGTTAAGTAGATCAAACTACCTACCAATTGTTGGTACATCATTGCACTTTCTAAATCCCTTCCTTCATGGGCACAGATTTTGACGATTGGTTCCATTGGAGTTGAAATTAGCTTGCACTCTAGCATTCCGAATCTCTTTAGCAAGTTTTTGGAATGTTTTTGCTGATGAAACAAATATTCCTTCTTGAGTATGATCAACCTCCAAACCAAGGAAATGCTTGAGTTGTCCAAGTCATTTCATTTGAAAATGGATTGATAAATTCCTTTTTGTTTGATGGATTTCTTTTTCATAATCATCTATTATAATTAAGTCATCCATATACATTAACACAATAGCTAGTTTCCCTCAATTAGCTTTGACAAACAACTAGAATATGCAACTAACAAACTATGAATAAAAAATTCAGCAATCTTACCATTCCATGCTCTCGATGCTTGTTTTAATCCATAAAATGCCTTACACAGCTTACAAATGTATTAAGGATGATCTTGATTTTGAAAGCCCATTGGTTGAGTCATATAAATCTCTTTATCCAATTCACCATGCAAAAATGCATTCTTCACATCCATTTGCCACAGGTTCCAATTTTTGCTAGCTTCAAATGCCAGTAAGACTCGTATAATTGTAAGCTTTGCAACTGGCCTAAACATTTCATTACAGTCCATCCATATTGTTGAGAAAATCAACGAGCTACCCAACATGCTTTGTGCCTTTCAATTGATCCTTCAGTAAGATGCTTTATTTTGTAACCCATTTATAAGAAATAGGTTTCACATCTCTTGGCTTTGGCACAATCTCTCAAGTTTGATTTCGCTCTAATGCAGCAATTTATTCTTCCATGGCTTTGACCCACTTTGGACTTTCAAATGCTGCTTTGAATGTCTTCGGTTCTTTTGTTTTTGCTTCTTCTATTATTGCAACATTGGCATATTTAGGATTTGGATTTTTAATTCTTGTTAATCTTCTGAGTGGAGTTGTTGTTTCTGGCTCACTTGGATTATCTTCTTCACTTGATTTTTGATAAACACCAGTTTTTCAAGGACTTTGAGCTACACTTTCTACAATGTTGTAATTGCCTAAAATTAACTAAACTTGAGAAGACTGCAACATATCTTTAAAAGAACCTGAGTCTGGTAATACTTCCTTGCCTAAGGACCACCATGAAGAAGCCTTATCAAACACCACATTTCGGGATGTGTTGCATTTTCCAGTTGTAGGATCACAACATTTCTACCCTTTTCTTTGGTTGTCCTATCTTACAAAAATACACTTGATAACCTTTTTGTCCATTTTGCTACGTTGATGGTTAGGTATAAATACATAGCATACACAACCAAAGACTAAAAAATAACTGACTTTAGGTTTTGCGTTCCATAATTTTTTGAAGGGTGAATGAAAGGATAACCTTTATTGAGGAAGCCTATTGATCACATAAGTTGCAATCTTCATTACTTCTGCCCAAAATCTTCCTGGTACATTTTTTGCTTGAAGCATACTTTGACTTTTTGCTAAACCATTTTATTGTGGTGTGTTGGCACATGTGAACAGGTGGCGTATACAACAATCTTTTAAATATTGGGTAAACTCATCTGAGTTATATTCTCCTCCATTGTTGATGCGCAGACAATAAATTCTTTTATCAAATTTTGCTTCAATTGTTTCTTTGAACTCCTTAAATTTTGAAAATGTATTAGATTTTTTCTTTGTAAAGTAAACCCACATGAACCTAGAGAAGTCATCAATGAATGTTACCATATACTTTATCCCCCTAACTGATGATTGTTTGACAGGTCCAAACACTTTAGAGTGTATCAGCTCCAGTGATTCTTTTGATCGAAACTTGGACTCTTCATATGGTAACTGATGGGCTTTTCCATACTGACAGCTTGCACAAACTGTGTCAGTTCTCACTTCAAGTTAAGGAAGGCCTTTCAACGTTGACCTTCTCATCATCACATTTAACTTGGAGTAACTGATGTGACTTAATCACATGTGCCATAAATCTGCTATTTCATTTTTTTGGGTCTTGTCTACATAAGCAATCTTTGCTGATATCACATAGCCTAAATTTGATCTTTATCCCTCCACCACTGGCTTTTCTGAAATCTTGAGATCATGGTACACTTTCACATCTTGTAGATCAAATAGAACAAAAGTGACATGAAGATGTTAACTATGCAACTGAAAGTAGGTTTTCTTTAAACCTGGGATGTGATAAACATTTTGAACCAGTACCTCATTTTCATTATAATGGGGAGAGATTATTGTACCACTTATGTGAGCTATCGGCAACTTTGAGTTGTTTGTTGTCACCACCACACAACTTCCCTTGTATTTAGACAAATTTTGCAGCTTTTCTTTGTCACCTGTAATGTGGTTTGAGCAGCCAGAATCAACAATCAAATCATTGTCACAAATCAATTTGCTTTGTTGTTGCACAAAGAGCAAATTCCTCATCTTCTATGGCAAAAAAGCTTCAGCATCCCAAGAATCTTCATTTCTTTCTACTTTGTTTGAGGTAGTGGCATTGCTTTCCACAAGCATATTCTTAAACCAACAAAAATTTTCCATGTGGTTTGATGCTTCCCCTGCCCCTTGCACGAGAACTCCCTGCGCCTTATTGGCTTTTTTCTTTATTTTCAGTTCTTTTTGATCCACCGATGGAGTACTTTTCGAAGTCTCCCTTAATTTTGCTAATGTAAAGTGCTTCCTCTTCACTATTTAATAAAACACCTCCCATTGGCTTAGCCAAAGCTTCTTGACCAGCCAACAAATTCTTGAACTCAACAAGTGATGCCTGATTTTGCCATTTATATTGCAGCAACAAAGCCTTTGAATTCTAGTTTTAAACAATAGATGATTATTCTCTTCATCCAGGCTTTCCCAATTGGAGCTTTTGGATTCAGATAAAAAATTTTCTGGCATAACATCTTTACTTGGTGGAGGTGTTGGACAATCAAGCAACACCAACAACAAGTGATGTTTGAGTTACCTTGAAAAATTCTATAAAATTGTAGAATAAGGTTATTAAGGCTGTGGTTCGGTCTGGGTTTATAAGGTTTCAAAATTAAAGCCTAAACTACATCATATATACATCGGTTTTTAATTTTAGAACTCAAACTGCATCATAACCCGCATAAACACTCATAACCAATGAATTGATTCGATTTGGTCTATGCAGTTTCACAGATTGAGCGAGTTGAATGAACACCCAACCTCTCAATTCACCTTACAAATACAGCCACCCTAAGGTCACTTGATCCCAAATTGCTAAACAAAGCCATGCTTCCAAGACACCACCTTCTCTTCTCCCGTTAGAATCCACTTATGCTTATTTAGCTTTAAAGGATTTGAAGTGGAAAAATGCAATGCTTCAAGAACTTGCTGCTCTTCAAATAAACAATACTTGGGTATTGGTACCTCCCAGTCCCTCTCGGAATGTTGTTGTTTGTTGTTAGGTCTTTCGTACCAAGTTCAACCCGATGGTAGCATCTTAAAGTACAAATCACATCTTTTGGCTAAGGGATTTCATCAATGGTCTGGCTTGGCCACTCGCCCTCAACCGCTGAGGCACAGCCTGCGACACGGCAGGGCTGATGGTGAGCTAGTCGGTGAACGGGGAGGTGAGATCGGTGAGGAAGACAACGGTGGTAGACGGGATGGTGAGATCAGCGAGGGAGACGGAGGCAGTTCGGGTGAGGGGTTATGGGATAGCGAGGGAGGAGATAAAGGCGGTGGTGGTAAGGGACGTTGAGAAGAAAATCAAAGTGTCGGAGGAGAGGGACACAGGTTTTTGGCGGAATTTTGGAAGAGATCGGGAGGAGGCTGGCAAGGCGGAGGCTGCCAAAGAAGATGGTGAGGGACTAGACGCGATCCGACCTGGGAGCAGCGGGGCGATGGTGCCCCCAACGGATGGCAAACTGGACTTGCGCCACTAAGGTCGTCTCGTCTTCATCCTGCTTGATTTGGACGATTTCAATTTGCGGCTGTTACGGCTTACATTTTTTTTTTGTTTCAGTTTTTTTGGTCTTTTATTTTTGATGTGGTGATGTGAAATTTGGAGAATTGGATTTGAATAGGATCTAATTTGTTTTCTAGATTTGTTGAGTTCAGCTGTTTTGAATTTGAGTATTTACATACATCTTAGCAAAATATTTATTGATGTGTGAGGGAGTGAAGTGATTGACGTTTTAGATCTAAAACTTTTAATGTGCTAGAAACAGGATGAACAAAGTCTATCAGGGTAAAATTCAAATTTGGTCCATTAACTATTTGGTTTGTTCTAAAGTGGTTCCTTAACTCTAAAAGTGACTATTAGAGTCTCTTAACTCAAGCAACGTATCCAATTTGAGTCCCTTCTGTTATTTCAGGCATTATTTCTAACGAAAAATGCGTAGGTGGCACTTAATACCCCATGCTTGGTCCCACAATGCCACGTGGCATACTCTTTCATAACAATAAATAATAAAACTGGGAGTATAATAAATCTTAGACTAGAATTGACAAAATATATAACTTTAGGGACTTAAAAGGTTAATTAACCCAATCTTCTTTAATCTTCTCTTCTCAGCGAGAGTCACCGCCACCACTTGCCGCCGCCCCGCCGCTCCTATCGTTCTCTGCCTCTGGTGCACAGTTTTCTTCATCGCCTCTGGCATATGGTGCACGGTCTCCCTTCTCCTCCGTCACCCTCCTCCTTCCTCCCTCCTCCCTCCTCCCTCATCTCTGTCTCCTCTCTCCTCCTCCCTCTCCGCTTCCGGCTCCCTCCTCATGAATTGGTCAATCGAAGCCATGGCCACCTCCATCTCCCTCCTCGTGAATTGGTCAATTGGAGCCATGGCCGTTGTTTACTGACGAATCTCCGATTCCTCTCTCCTCCCTGTGCGAACCATGGCTATCGTTTCCTCTATGAGATGGAACACCTTCGTCAACGTCGCCTTCAAATCGGGAATGGAGATTATTAATCGGAGCTTGTGCGAGTAAAGGCAGCAGTGGCACAAGTCGAGATGTGAGATCAAAACGGTAGAGAGCGATAGGAGCGGCGGGGCAGCGGCAAGTGGTGGCGGCGACACTCGCTGAGAAGAGAAGATTAAAGTAGATTGGGTTAATTAACCCTTTAAGTCCCTAAAGTTATATATTTTGTCAATTCTAGTCTAAGATTTATTATACTCCCAGTTTTATTATTTATTGTCATGAAAGAGTATATCACGTGGCATTGTGGGACCAAGCAGGGGGTATTAAGTGCCACCTACGCATTTTCCGTTAGAAATAATGCCTGAAATAACGGAAGGGACTCAAATTGGATACATTGCTTGAGTTAAGGGACCTTAATAGTCACTTTTAGAGTTAAGGGACCACTTTAGGACAAACCAAATAGTTAAGGGACCAAAATTGGATTTAACCCAAGTCTATCTACTAAAAGTAGATGAATGAATTTTAGGGACTTCATTTATCATTTTTTTACTAAGATTTCATTAAAATTAATAGCCTAACTAATGAAAAGAACCCCAATAGCAATAGGACATGAAATATAATTTAAGAGATATCATTAAAACAGATTGAAGTTATATGACCCGGTTTGGATAAAAAAAATAAGGAAAGGGATCTAATATGGAATTTATCCATAAATCAAATAAAACGTGAGGGAGTTAAAGATCATTTCTCAAAGCTGTTCAGGACAGGTAAAAAAGTAAACAAAAAAAGAAGTAAAACAAAAGGTCTCTCTTTTCTTTCCTTTTTTTTTAAAAAAAGGTTGCAGCCAGGATATATATATATATTTGTTCAGAAACATGCTGACAATTATGCAAAGAGAAGAGATATTAATAGTTTAAATGAATAAAAATGTCAGTTTTTTCAAAATCCAAAAAATAAGTAAACTAAGTCTATATAGTATTTTTTTCAGAGAAAGTTTGGAGGTCAGAATCAAATTCTAGACCTCTTCATAATATCGTCACGTTTTAGCCATCAGGACAAACCTGCGGGCATACAGCTAGAGGTTTTGTTGATAATTGATGTAAGATGTTGGCATGGGTGTTGTTTATTTGACTTTTTAGGAAAATGACAAACCCTTGGCAGGTGAAATCAACCTGCAGGCACTGCGTGAGCCGTTTGCTGTTCTGATTTGTGCCTCTGCCAGTTTATCTGCTCTCCTTTCTGTTTTGAACCTAATGTTCTGAAAGTGAACCTAATGACAGACTCTTTTTTTTTTTTGGTTCGACAGCTCTTCGCAGTACTGTATCTCTTTCAGTTTTGATTCCATCACCGTGATATATTGATCAGGAGTCTTAATTCTGGTAGGCCTTAATTGAAATTATGGTGTCCATTATATTTTAATGGCTCTGGTTGATCCATCAGGACCATCATGGCCATGTTCCATTTATATCTTATGTCTTGTTGGCTTTTGCGAGTTCCATAGATTAGTGGAGATTTTGAAATCTAAGCTTCTTAGAAGCAGCCTGCCCTTCAAAACTTAACGTTCTATTTTATTGGTAGTAATCATTTTAGCTGCTGACATTTATATTTTAAGTTGTTTGGTAAGATTCTCACAACTGTTCCCTTGCACCTTGCCTTGCCTCTGCCAAAGTATTATTCTAAACACACACAACTACCATTTTCCTCTCTCTCTCTCTCTCTTTCTCTCTCTCTCCCCTATAAAAAGCAAGTGTCTATTAAATACAGTAATTGATGCGGGCTAATGAAAAATGTAATCCTTTGAAAACAAAAAAAGGTTAATGAAAGATGCCAAGCATACACCGTATATATACAAGAAGATGGCTCATGTAGGCTGCCAAAAACAAAAACCACCAACAAAAGAAGGAAAAAGCCGAAAAAAAATGTGGAATTCTGATGAAAATCGTAATGGAAGAAATTTCTACAAGTATACGCAATGGCTCCATATGATGGGCACTTTCTATGGATATTCTCTTGCCAAGCTGAGCTCCATGGATGAGCCATAGTGGAAGAGATTGAGCTATAGACATATACATGTATAGGCTCATACTACATCTTGATTTTGTGTCGCAGACTGTAATTGTTGCTGGGACCTCTTCTCTCTGTTGGCATACCATTCAGCTGTTCTTCTAGCTATCGGCAGCCAAAGCCTCCTCCTCCGCTCTTCCCTCCCATTGGTCGTGTTACTTGTGACAGTTCCCGGAGACCTCAGTAGAACAGTGATTTCAGACATGGATCTTCTTTCGGGGTTCACAATTCCTGCGGTGTTGCTGCTGAAATTTGCTTTGGTATCTGATGGGGAGGGCAGATAGGGGACTAAGACAGGTCTGACGTTGCTCTCAAACGATCTCTTCCTCTCCCTTTCCTCCTTTATCTTGTTCATAACTTCCTCATTCTCAATTGCCCTGCTGGGCGTAGAGAACCGCCCTTCATTTGCTTCTAACGAAGAAAATCTGTTGCTTGACATGTCATTGAGCAACTCTGAGTTCAAGAAGATGAGGTCCGAGGAGCTCACATTGCTCCACCGGTTCTTGAAAACAACATCAGATACAACGATCTGGTGCTTCAACTTGTGCAGGACCTTTTCTTCATCAGTTTCATTGTCAACTCCATGGTCATGATGCTGAATTGGGATTTCGTCCTCCTTTTCGCTCGTTCCAATCTCCCGAAAGCTGCTTCCAAGGCTGAACCTGGAAGGCCCTCGGGGTGCTTCCTCTCTCTGCACATAGAGCTCTAAGTTTGACCCCTCCCTACGGTCAGACTCATTCGCCGAGAATCGCGTGCTATTCGTGTATGCAAAGATTGCTGGGTCTTCAGGGTTGATCTTTTGCCTGCAAAGAGGGCAGCTGGAGTGCTTCTCAAGCCACTGATCGATACAGTTAATGTGAAAAGCATGCTTACACATAGGCAGCAACCTCAGGGTCTCAATATCTTCAAACTTAGACAGGCAAACAGCACATTCCAGCCCTTGTCTCGACCCTTTAAGCGATGAAAATCTGAAGAAAGGAAGTGACTCTATTACGGTTTTGTCAATCCCAGAAAACCTTCTGGATCTACCCAGAATTCCGGGGAAGCTTCGGTCGCCAACATGGATAGCTGCAGGCCTGGTGTGACAGAATTTGGCATACATAAGCAGAACAAATGTGAGACCAAACATAACTGATAGAACACCGATAACAACAGCAAGACTTGGCTGGAAATTTATTGAACTATCTCCATTTCCTAAAGCTGAATCATTCGGGCTCAAGTCAGATGCTTGTGCTTCATCCCTGATTACAGTAGAAAGAAAAAGAAGAGCCAAGATCACAACTTCTGAATGACCCATCTGAGAAATCCTCTATCTTGAAAATTCCCCAGAACTCTAAACTTAACTTTCTGGCATATGAGCAGGAAAATGTCCTACCTTTCTTTTTCTGGAGCTTAAAAAGTCCCAACTGAAATGGGGTTCTGTCAGCCTGTGCGCCTTTTCTGTTACGGAACTTTTAAGTGTATTTCAGGATTGACATGTTTAATATGAAGTTTGAGAAGTGATGAAAGATGAAGAGGCCTTTGAATGAATAAAAAATTTGTTTCTGACTTGGTAGCCATCGCCCTGCAGTGAATCATCAGATGTTTATATCACGTAATAAAAAAAAAATGTTTTTTTCTCCCAAACTGATATCACTTATCTAATAATTCATCAGGCCAGGTGTTCTGAGGCCAAATCAAAATGCTGGTTTGACATTTTTCACCAACTGGGTTTGCATGAAAATTTGGAATCTTGTGGTAAACCTTTACTTGATAGAGCTAAGCGCTGCTATGTGTTGGTCATACAATAACTAACAAAAACTTTTCCTCAGTTTTTCCCTGGTGAGGAAAATATAGAAACCTTATCTTGGATGGATTACTATTGGAAGTCAAAGATAATTGATGAAGTCTAAAGGGCCTATGGACGGTGACCTCACTGCATAGCTATCTTCAAACCATGCAAACGCCTTTCGTTTGATTCCAGTCAGATAAAAGCTACACAAATTTAAGATAATCTTTTTTGTGTTTTCTTTTCTTCACAGGTTAAAAGAAGGGACAGAGAAAGAGTAAATTTTCTGAATGATCCCTAACTTTTAGTCATTGTTTCTTTTTATTTTTTAATTTATTGAATGTTCTGTTTTAATTCTTAACCTATTAAAATGTTTCATTTTAGTCCTAAATTAATTGAAAATATTTCATTTTAGTTCCAATTTGATGAAATTTGTTAACTCAAAATATTTGTCTGATAATAACATTTTAGATCATAATTTAAACTTTCTAGTAACTGTCTTATAATAAATTTAATTATTATTAATTTAAATTATATATTTACTGTCAAAAAATATTAAACTATTTAAATTTATTGAAAAATAGTTATTGAATATTTAAATTATAATTTCAAAAGTTTCTGTCTGATAATTATTCTGAGTTAATGAATTTCATCTAGTGAGGGATCAAAATAAAATGATTTTAATAGATTTAAAATCAAAATAAAATATTTAATAGGTTGGGGACTAAAAATAATAATAACTAAATATTAGAGACCATCTATACAATTTACTGAAAGAGAAAACAGTAACAAAGTCAAATGTCGGCATTCACAAAAAAAAAAAAGAAAGTTGGCCTGCAACTTGGATTTTAAAATCCGAAATAGGCAGCAAGACGCTCTTTAGGATCACGTGGAACTGCCATTATTTCTCTTGCTCAAATTGGAGATAAATAAAGTCAAGAATGCACAAAACCCCAACTGGATATTATTGGCCAGAGCAAATTCTGAATACAAAACAAGCTGGAAATTGAAAACAACAAAAAAAGTGTTACAATCAATATGTGCATCTGTTGAAAGTATATAACTGGCTTATAAGTTTAATGCTTAAAAATTTTTGGTACTACCCATAGAGAAAAAAAAAAAAAGAAAACAAAAAGATATTTGTCATCAAAACCAAAATCCTAAACTGAATCCCACCTTGGCTGGAGCTCAGAGTTAAGCGAAATGAGTTGACTTATGTCATATAACTCAGCTATATTCGGTAAATCCATATAGATTAATAATAATAATAAATGCATGCATGTGTGTGCCACAAGCATAGGAGTAAGCCTTCTCCCAGTACCCCTATCCACCAGTGATGGCGCTAAGTTAGTCCGTCGACCTAGCCAACCCCCCGATACACACCAAATAGCACTAGTTGTAGCCAACACAAAGAAAATTTGCACAAGAGCACACACCCACATACGGGAACCCTTCCCAACCCTTAATTGCCTCAATAAAAGGAATACATATGCTCAAGTACAAAGTGTTTGCTTGACTCATGAGCTCTAGCATGTCTCATGCGTCCCAAGCATCCCCCCTGTGGCCACCCGGCCCTATGACTTAAACATACGGGTTTGTGGCAGACATCCCCCACCACTAGGCAACTGCCAGGTAATATGATTGGTGTAGCGGACAAGGCTCACTACTAGCTATAACCGTTCCACACTCCACTTGTAAGAGAATACCACCAAGACATGTCCTAGGAGCCTCCTTTGCTGGTAATCGTAAAGTAACTGTCCCTGCACCTGCTCCATGTACATGGCATGCATATGCCCTCAGCGCCCCCTTGGGTTGGGCACAAGCTCATCTATCTTGTCCACATCCCTGACACCCATGTAGCCCACACAACAAGCCTACCCAAGCACAAATATGTTATGCACCCAAAAGTTGCACCCACAAATGTCCTTCTCAGCCCACGAACCCAATGAGCTTAGCCCCATCCTTAGGCCCTCATTGCCGCTCGTCCTAGCCCTGCATGTGTTGGCCCACATGCGTGCTACACCATGCCCCCACGGACATAGACAAGTAGCCCTACCTGTGCGCCTCCTTGGGCACACCATGCGCTCCCCTCCTGCTCAACGTGCCCAGCAAGCCACATATCTGAGCCAACACACCTTATCCGCCACTTGGATCTTGTGTGTGCAAGGTTTGCCCACACACCAGCCCTTCCTCATGCAGCTCCAACATTCAGGGGTCTGACAGTGTGTGTAGTGTGCATGTCATTCCACGTCTCTATCAATCCAAGTGTTTCCTGTTAAAAAACTAGTGATCCACGAGCATCAATGTCTGTTTTTTTTTTGTGGGTTTAACCAAAAAGATTTGAGCAGTTTTATGGCATCAATTTGTTTATACAATTGCTTATCTGGGGGGGAAAAAATCGTTTCAGTATACTCCTTGACTAAGGCTAAAGAAACTGTTTTAAGTTGGTGTAACCGCACCCAGACAAGTGTACGTGTTTAAGCAACATGCTGAAGCCAGTTGTGTGAGACAGAAACTGATATGAGACACACCAACTGAGAGAAGCCTGTTTCTTCCAAGTCTCTGGTTCTGTCCACTACTATCACCCTAATTGGAACTAGACTCTGTTTTTGTCCATAAAAGATGCTAACCCTATGGACCTAATTTACCTATATTCTGCTGAGAAGCTAATTATTTCATTTGCATGATAATCACCATATATTTTGTACTGCCGTCTGCAAGTCCAGAGCTGTGTAAGAGTGCTATTCAGAATAATTTAGGACAAGTGAGATGAGGTATAACGTAGATTTGTAACACAAACTTTCTCTTGCAAACTTCTAAGTACTAACAAATAAAAAACAAGAAAAAGGAGGCTACATTTAGGAAAAAGTAACTCTTCCCCATCCTTTAACTCCTCTCTTCTTGGTAAACTCAAGACGTGATTTCTGTATGTTGGTTTAAACACCACTCAGTGATTTAAAGGTATATATTCCCCAATAATTCCCCGACTCTCGGCTCCTACCACGGAATTTCTCATTAGTTTCAGTAACAATCACATTTAACAGCGAACAAGAAATTTGTATCATCTACTACTGAGCTGAACTGACTGCTCAAACATTACTATTGACAAATACGTTATGTGACAGAAAATATTACATACGCCAGCATTATTTGACAGAGGCTAGACAACAAATGAAATGCAGTACGCATCGCTTAAGAAATATGAAAACAGTACATGTTCAGCTCCGAGCAGACGCTGCAGGATTAGTACCCGGAAATCCAGCTGAAGTATTGTTCTCTGGATTAATGTTCTCTTCACTAGCATGTTGGACAAACTCTTCAGGGGATAAGTGGGAACCATGGCAGGCACAAACGATCCGAATCTGGTTTGCACTGTATCTGTAGGTTACACCAGAAATCGTTCTCCCATGTGGGCCAGATCCTGTGGTTGAAACCCATGGTAAGTTTGGATGACTACCAGATCCCCCAAATTTTAGGTCTGCTGCAATGCCCGGTTTTATAGCAGGAAAATCAAGGGATAGTGCTTCTCCTGTTGGTTGGTCACAGCCATTACTTGCCCTGAGGTTAACACCACTTCCTTTCACATCTGCAGCCCGAGTAGAGGAGCATTCCTCATTGACATGCTGTTTTCCTTCGACTTTAGCTCGTTCTGATATTCGCCCATCATTTTGTGTAGCCTCTGAAAAATTATGTACAACTGGTTGAACAGATCCTACACCGCAATATGGGATAAAAGATCATTCCAGATCAGTCAAAACCAATAACTAATCCAAATCAGGGCAGAAAAGTGACAGCATAATAATGCCTAAAAAATATGACTGTCAAACTTGGTTGTCAAGGGTATCCTGTTGAAAGTTGAAATGAAATCGAAGGAAAACAGAAAAGACTAACGATTTCTTTCCTCATTAAGGATATCCACTACATTAATAGTATGGTCTGTATAGGAAGTAGGCAGAGGAGAACACAAAACTTGCTCAGCAATGACATCCCCACCTACCATAATTGACTAATTCTCTCTTCAAAATTCTGAAAGTTAAAAAAAAAGGGGAATTAAGTGGAAGACCTTTCAAATATGGTTAACCAACTGAAGCTTACCATTGTCAGCCGCAACCCTGCCTGCGTAGGATGGGTGAAACTGTAAAGGGTAGGAGACATTCGACCAGGGTTTATCCTTGTCAAAAATTGGAAGTTGATGACTTGAATAGCCAAATGTGCCAGGAGAATGCCCAGGATTCACAAGTTGACTCACCAATGGAGTGCTGGCTGCAAGGGGCATCATCTGAATTATTCCAGGTAGTGGATGGCCTGAAGAGCTTTGCGTGCCAACAGAGTTAGAATCCCTCATTAACGAATTGGGGATATTCATGACATTGATGGATTGAACTGGGAACAAGTTTTCTGAAGACAGGTTTTGGAGCTTAAAGTCATTTTCTGACACAATCTTTACCTTATCTTGTTCTTGTATGTTTGCAGGATTTAAGTCAGCAGAAGGCCAAATCTTCTTCAGATTCCCAGAAGAGCTATTGATCCCAATGAATTGCTTGGATCTTTCATCATGGTGCAAAACAGACCTTGACTTTGAATCCGCACCTTCAGACTCTGCCACATCTTCATTTTCAGCGACGGTGCCATCTTCTGTTGATATGGAGATATGTGATAGTTTTGATTTTTTGTGCAGACTAGCATGGTGAGCTTCTGTTTCGAGCTTCTTTTGTTTATTTATCTCATCAAATAAAATTTTTCTTTTGCTGCCAGCCTCTGTTGGTATTTCTTCCTCAGTTTCCACAGACTTGTTGGAACCCCAAACCCCTCTACCATCCAAGTTCAAAGTAGCATTTCCATCGGAGACTTTAGAAAGATCATTGAAGAAATTTTCTGAAGGCCTAGCTAGATCAGATCTATCAAATACTGATCCAGACTCTTTATTCTCTGGACCTGCATGAAAAAACTTTTTAAAATCATCCAATGTTTTGTTGATTCTCTCACTTTCTTCTGGTGTGCTACCACTTTTTCCTTTGGATTTGGCAGAAGACGCACCGCATGACAGACCTAAGCTAAGCTCAAGTCCATTATCATCCTCCATTTTCTCAAAGCACAGTATTACCCAAAAATTATGGCATGAAATTGATGGGTCATCTGCACAAACATATTCCCCACAGTACAAAACTGTGCCTTCATAAGAGATCTAACCATATCAAACTTCATGCCTGCACCAAAATCAATCATGTAATGTTCCAGCAACCCCCACCAACATTACATCAGGACAAAGACTTCAAAAAAAAAAAGCAATATAAATGTTCATGATCCAGAAATAGGAGCCTCAAAATAAAATAAGACCTATTTTAGACATACACCAATTCAAGCTAGTCAAAACAGCATGCGAAAATGGCAAAAGAAATCCCAAAGAGGACATAAGATTAAATTTTAGAACTCGCCAGTCTGATCAATCACTCAATTTAACAAATTTACAACAACCAGCACATTAAAAAGAAGAAATATACATACACAAATTCTAAATAGCTTAACCAAAAACCCATTCAAGCTACATTTTATCGAATAAAAAGTAATGCTCTATTGTCTCTGTTACATATTGCCGAAATTGATCTCACAATACCATTACTTGTGATGGAACACAAGAACAGTAACTATCTCAATCCATCAGTATCTCATTATACCTTTCCATGCAAGTAGAAGAAGAGATTTTCCTCTGGAATTTAGATCTCATTATTCCCCTACAGGAGCTTTGCATTATAAAATGTGTTTGGCACAGAACAATGCCATTTTCTTTTGCAAGGATTCGTGAAGCCAGGATGATTTTTAACAATGAGTGGACACTATATATTTTATGCCACTATGCCCAACGTCAATTTAGATTAAGATACACAGTAATGATGGTTATGATCATGAAGGAACACTAATGCTCAACATGGTAGGTAGAGCAGAGGAAATGAAGATAATGGAAGGAGAAACGCTAAATCTTATGATAGATATTGTATATATGTCAGCGCAAAATGCATGTCAACCATTAGATGAAGCAAATTTCTATCAAGTTATACCGAAAATCCAGTAACAGTACCATAAAGCGTTTTAAACATAGAGTGAAAAAAATCCAATCATGTCGTTGACATGCATGCTGCCGTTGAGCTTGTTTGCAACAGTAGGTCACAGACTCACAATTCCACATCGCTATGATAAAACAAGAGAACGAAAACCATTCATGTATTAGCATACTGTTGTACGCCTAGTGCAGCTAGAATGCTTAGCCGACAAAGAGCTTTGAATTTGATCTTCCCTTCAGAAAATTCAAATAGAACAGATTTAAAGAAAATAAAAATTAAAGGGCCATAAAAGAGGACCAATCTATATCAGCAAATTCAATCGTTTTTGTTTCCATCCTGCAGAAAACATCAAACAGATCAAGTATAGACACCTAGAGATTGATGAAGCAGAACATCCGAATCGAAAATACATGTATTCCAGAACTAGTGACTAGAAGTTAACTTCGATTCGATCCAGACGGAGCAGGAAAATCATAAAGAAAAAGGCTATGAACTTCGAGAAAATGAGGGCATTCGACGAGAAAAGCTGAAAATTTCAGCAAATTTACGTTTCAGAAAGAGGTAATACCATGATCAAGAGAAACGGAGGCAAAACCCTAGGTCACAGCTCAGTGATAATGCAGCAGAGGAGAGAGAAAAAGATCGTAACAAACTTGCGTTTTTAGGGAAAACAAAAAAATGTGCGAATTACAAACTCAACGCTCTACCTCTACCAGTAGGTCCAATACATCTCTGTATTTTTTTATTATTTTTACTCGCCCAAACTGAAATTTACTTACTTTTGACGCGAACCTATCCTCGCGCGAAAGAGAATAAATTTATTGCACAGAACTCGAACCCTATCTCCAATAGTTGAGCAAAACAGTTGTTTTCATGTCACATGACTTAAGAGTTAGGGTTAATTACAATTTACCCTATAAAATTTAGATAAAATTATAATTTATTTTTTTTATTTAAAAAATATATACTTTATCTTACATTTTTTTAATACAGTCCAACAATCTTAATTTAGATTGGATGATTGTTATCTTCAAGTAATTTTAATCTGTATAGTATTTTTTTACAATTAATTAACATTTAAAAATACTGTTTTAAAATTTAAAAGAAATACAAAAGGAAAAAATTGATAATTTAAAATATCTATTAATTGTAAAAAAAATACTATATACATTAAAATTATTAGAAGATGACTACCGTGATGTCTAGATTAAGATTTCAAAAGTTACTATCAGACTGTATTAAAAAGGCATGGGCAAAGTGTATAATTTTAAAACAGAATGAGATAAAGTGTAATTTCACCTAAATCTCAGGAGGGGCAAATTGTAATTATCCTTAAGAGTTAAGATCTAACTGGCCAGACTAAGTCCCGCATTGGCCGATGTAATGACAATACAAAAAAACACTATCAGGCAAAATATGGGTTCAAGGAGTTGTGTCATATTCTACATAAACCAAGTGCCTTAAAAGTGGTCATTTTACACAGCAAACTCATTCACCATATATTTAGGATAGTTCACTCTCTTTCCTACTATTATAATAGATTGTAGTTTCTTTTACTAAAAAATAATGGCCAAACTAAGGATGGATCTGAGTATTTGGATGGATTTCCCTAGTAAATATTAAGGAGTATTGTTATCATGGACGTATGTCCAATAAAATATATGAACAATATCTTTCATTTTCCAAATACCCCCAACCCACATGTTATTGTAGCTAAGCAACCCAATCTTAGCACTTTTGAAGCCCATCCCGTGTATATATACAAGGGGGCCAAACTTCCTATAAATTATGGCCCATGCCACTGGACCTTTATATATATACGAAATGCAACTTAGACTATATATATATATATATATATTGAAGTTAAAGTTCCACTGGCCAACATTATTTAAATATAATTCAAAAAAAACCATCGTGCCCTATTAACATCCATTGAAGAATAAGGGAGAGACAAGATTGTAGGTCACATGTGACTCGTAGTCATACTTGTCCATTGAAGAACATTTTCTCATTTAATTTCATAACATATTTTTGTTGACCCATTAGCCACTTTTCATTGACATTTCTCATACTTTCCACATATATTAGGTAAATAGCTTTGTTTCAAAATGTATTGACATAACTCATGCATTTTCATATTTTGTTTTTATTAACATATTATTCACTTATCATCAAACAAATTATCCCCTATTCATCAACATGTCTCACACTTTCTCTATAGGTTTTTGAGTTTCATGTAGTTATTACTTTCATTGATAGATTTTGAATTTTACATTGGCACATCTTTCACTTTTCACAAATATCTTATTTACTACTTCTTCTATTTCACAAAAGCTGTCCCTTATACTATTCATAGTAATTAATTTATGATTTTATATATTTCAAAATATATAATAAAAATATGAACTTTTTATATGAAAATAAAATTTTAAAGATTATTGTTTTTAAATATCATTTAAAATTCTTTTTCAATACATATTAACATGAATATATTCAAGTCAAATTTTAGTAAAAAGGAAGATAAAATGGGCCAACTAATACGAAACAAAGGGAGCAACTCTGAATGATTAAAATAAGTTATTAATTTTCATATAGTTTTTGTTTTCATTGACACATCTCACTGTTTTTACATATGTATGGTAAACAACTATGAATGATAGAATAAGTTATTAATTTGATGTAGCTATTATTTTTATTGACATATTGTAAATTTTTCCTTAACAAATCTTACAATTTTCATATTAGTCTAGTAAATAATCCTAAATGATAGAGGATAATCAAGTAAACTAATTGATTATAGGATAATTAGGTATTTTTCTTTTCTTCTTTTTTGTTGCTGCAATTTGGTAATCCAATGAGTGACTGCTCCTCAACAAACTACTATTCCTTTAACTCTGCTAGGTATTTAGAAAGTAACTCAAAGCATTTATGCCATGAAAGCCAACAGGGGATTGAATTGGATCCGGTTAGGTTAAGAATAAACGGGCAAGTCGTTGAATCGTACAAGTTTGCGACAGTGGAAGATATCATTAGTGATGCACATTTTAGAACCGATGTCATTGCTAAAGAATTCAAGGATTCAGGCACTGACTTTGATGCCAATTGTTGCATTTGCATGGAAATTAAAGTCACCGTTGTCGAAGTCATCGAGCAGAAGGTTGCAAAGCATGATCGGGATTAAAAAATGATAAGAAAGCAAACAAAATGAAACAAAAAAATTAAGTAATTTAAATTATTCTTTTCATAAATATATTATAATACAATTAAGATTTCATCTTTTTCTCATATATATAAACATACATACATACATACATACATACATACATACAAGTATGGAAACTTGATTATACGATGACCATATAGCCAAAAATATCTATTTTTAAATTTCTTCGGACTAGAACAATGTTTATTTGGGATTTTATTTGTTTAATTTCAAAGTCACTTTAAGGTTAATTTCTTTATTTTGTACATATAAGGAGGAGGTAAAGGTGTTAAATAGACCGACCCGACTGGGCCAGGCTTGGGCCTAGGTTGGCTAGGCCTGGGCTCAGGGCACGGCCTGCATAAAGGCGGGCTGGGGCAGCGTGTGGGCCTAGGCCAAGTTTTTTTTTCAAAAAAATTATTTAATTAGTTTTGCATTACTATTTTTTTTAAAGAGTGAAATACCACTACTAGACTAGATTTTATTAATTGAAAAATTAAATAACACTTACAAAAACTGGAACATATAATACATGAAGAAATGATGAAACGTTCCAACAATTACCATATAGGAATATTAGTAATCTTCATCATATAGAGTTTCATCATTGGAACTAATAGCAGCATTAGGCCAATCATGGTTGCACCAACATATCTCTTCATATGGCAGCCACGTTCGTTTATCTGTTATTTTTTTTTATTTTCCCAGAACTAAAATATGTTTTTGTCACAATGGTTGATTGTATGCGCATAGGTGCTATAATTTTCCTGCAAAAGCTTGCACATTTTGGACATTATATTTTTTTTAATGTGAAATGTGAAATCCGACCAAGCCTAAGTGGCCTTCCCGCGGATTTTACAACTTGGATGTGGATGTCTTTGTCTTTGTCGGTTGGATGATCTTTTTTATGAAAAAAAAACACTCATTTCCAATGGTGCAGGATAAGAAGTCCATCATACCCTTGCCCCGTTTTTTTTTCCTCCTAATGCCATTAGTGAGAGAGTAATAGTAGAGATGAAGAAGAAATTTGGAAGAAATTTGGTAGATATTAATGTAACGAAGTGTAGGAAATGAGTCTCTCTATTTATAGGAGATGACATATATATATATATATTAAAAAACCCTCAAAAACTAGTTGTTATTAGCTATTGGAGTGGGCAAAATGATAATTTGAGCAATTTGAGGCCAAAAAGTAAGCTAAACCCATTGGAAGGCCTTAGGGTGTAATTTGCCCACTGTTTTGTAGAATTTGAAATCTGCAATTCATGCTAACCCACCCAGGCCCAACCCTGCCCAAGCACGGTGAGCTAAAACCGGCTGGGGAGAGTCGGGCTCATGTAAGACCTTCCCTCCCCTAGATCCATAACCACCCAACCTCTGCCATTGCCCCTCCTTGGGCTAGGCCGAGTTGGGCCTTAACTGGGTTGGACCAGATTTGACCTTAAGGGCATGCTGAACGCCTTTAGCTATAAGTCCTAACAACCAGATCAATACTTTGAAAAACACAAATGCTATGTTAAAGTCGGGAACATTATTTATAGTGCACTCTAATTTATGGATAATTCTCGACCATTTTATAGAACTTAACAAAAAAAAATGTGTGAATTAAAGTTAGGATGATCACAAGTTTGTTTTCGGGTTAATCATTTTTTATTTGAGCTCTACATACTACTTTCAAGTTTCAAGTAGATAGTATATTCTAATAATAAATTAAACTAATAGTAAAAAGATCATAGAAATTGTCTAATTGAGTTGATGGAGATGGAATAAAGCTCAATTAGATCCAAAATTAATCCTAAACCTTAATGCCAAGTCCAACTGTAGGTGGCCCTGAAATGAGCCAATGCACACCTTTATATGGAAAATTTTATTTTATTGTAGTGATAAGTGTTGTATTGTTCTTGTGCCATAAAAATATAATAATTTTCACAAACAGTAAAATATAAAATTTAGACCAACTTTTGATCTCACCAGTAGCACGAAAATTAATGATTCTTCAAATACAAATCAAGTAAATATTATAAATTGAAATAGGTAGAAAATAGGAAAAATATGACCTATATATCAAGAATTAGTTGGTTGAGTTATGGGTCTGTCAATTCTCTTTTGGACATTTTGTGACATATCTGTGCAACAATCTTGGTCACATCACCCTTAGGATAACATAACTTAATCATCTTATTATAGCTCAACACATACACTACTACGGAGTAAAACTTCATCCACATTTTTTTTTACCTAATATTGGGGCAATTCATTTAAGATTAATGGTTTTAATGGGGTCTCATTTTTTATAGGTTAGGTCAAGCTAACACACAAGTTATGAAAATCTAAGTGAACCATTTGCAAATTGTCTTTTATGTTAAAAAAAACTACATGTTTTGCTACCTGATGATTCTCTCACACATGCTAATTGCTCACCATCATTGTGCCAATGCCTAGCCTCCACCTTAGGCTTCTCTAACTACAACTGCCTTCCCACACCTCAAATTCATTGGTTTATAGCTAGATCCATCGATTCTAAACACGACTGTTGTCCATCATTGGTCCCATGTGACAGACCGTTGTCCAATGACACAATTGGCTCAAATACTAAAGGTGGTCAGCTTACACTGCATATACAGGGGTGATGTCGATGGTGGTGGTGGAATCGAGATGCCAACATAAGCTTGACCGCTGGAGCCTATGTCTGGGCCGGATGTTGCACAAAGCTAAAGGTTGCAACGAGTGACTAAATTAGGAGCCACGGGTAGGCTGGGTGACAGATACACTGGCCATGAGCTGAGAAAGAATGTTCTTTTTTTCCTAGCTATAAGAATGTTCTTTTTTTCCTAGCTATAAGGACCAATGGCACATTTTTGTAATTTGTACGAATTCCCTCCTATTTTTCATTCCTAAGCCATGTGCCCCAATTTGACCCACTTTACACCATTGACTCATTAATGCTATTAATGAAAAATTAATCATACATTATTTGAAGATGAATATAAAAATAATTTTATGGGTTAGGAACCAAAGCATATGAACGAAGATAGGCGAAGAGATTGTGTCTCCAAAACTAATGAGCGCACACATATATATGTATGGCTTAGAGCCACTAGCTGTTTAGTATTTAGTATGAGAATATAAAGCCCAAATGGTAAATGAAAAATAAACTTAGTTAGCCATTTGGGAAAAAATGGCTAAAGACTAATAAAATCACAATTATTCTAAATGGCTAGAAAAGGTTTTAAAGCATAAGTTTTATTCCTTTAATATTTTTTATTGAAATAATAAATCTCAAACAATTCCTTCTCCATTTCAATAAAAAACCAAAATAATATATATTTGGGCAAAAACAGTTTATTATGCATAATAAATGTGGTGATACTTTGAATATTTACTTAGTAAATCAGCTCTCTTGTTCCACAACCAATAATGATGCTACCTTAAACTATGGCTATTTGCAGACATAAGTTTACCTAACACACATAATAAACTTGGTGTCTATTGAACTTATAAGCATGTACTATTAATGACCATGTTCATATCTTGACTTTTCATGAGTGATTTTAAGAATATCCCAAGGAGTAGCCTCACTCCAATGCTCATATAGGAGAAAATCCATCAATTGTACTCTTGTAACTCTGACACCTCATTCAATAAAAAGCTATAGATTTTCATTCAAAACAAATGCTCAACCCTCAATCATTACAGGATAGATACGTTTACATTAAGGGGATGGAAGTGAGAAACAATTTTTGTAGTTGATGCATCTTTTAACAGCTTTTCTATAATTCATTCCTCTCATTTAAAACCTAAGCCTCATGATATTTGATATTTAGGTTTGGTATTCTTATGGGAAGCTCCATTCAATTTGGGCTTAACTCATCCCCTTTGATGTAACTCTTTTAACCTTTGACTTCGATTAAAAATCTTACAATATATAAGTGACAAAGGTTAGGGTGTACTAACTTGACCATATGCCATAATTTATTAGCAGTGATATCCATGATTGTGGATAGTGGTAAGCATTAAGCTCAAATTTCATTTCCCACTATTTTTATTTTAAACTAACCTACTTTAGGTGGTTAATAAGTTTATCATATATTCAAATTTACTAATTCTAATCTCATGGGATTTTCAAAATGCTTTAATGATAATGCACACGTTTATAATTTTTCATCTTATGTGATATTTAAATATGCTTTAATAAGTATGGACACATGTGAATTTGTGTCCATCTTATTTTAGATATTTGTTTAGGTTGTGTGCATTTCTCAAAAAAGCATAAGTAGGGGGTTCATCTCATTCCTTTTTTAATTTCTTATTCTTTTGTGCATTTTTCTTAATTGAGCATAAAAGGGGTTCATCTCATTTTCGCGTTTACTTAGGACATGAGTATGTCATATAGGACAACTCTTTGGGGTCAATATGCTGCATGACATAACTTTGCCACTTATGTAATTCCATACATGCTACAATATCCCACAATAATATTTCATAATTTGCCACATTGATGTCTTAATTTAAATTCATATTGAAGTTTAAATCTTTAACTGATTTTTTTTTTCAAAAAAATTTGAGGCAACAAATTTTGAGTTCTTACAACTAGAATATGAGATAACAAATTTTGAATTTTCACAAATAAAATATGAGGCAACAAATTTTTATCTCTAACTAGAAGATTTTTTCCATTTTTGAAATGCAAGACAACAAGTCATTCTCTTTCATAAAAAAGATTTTTTTTCCCTGACCATTGAGGAAACCAAAATACAAACCAACAGTGAGGAGATCTAAAAAAATTTCCAAATTTTTTTTAGTATTTTCACCAAAATATTTATTTTACACTTTGTTTTTTCCACCCTTAGAACAAAAAAAATTCTCCTATTCAAAATAATGTTGTTCTATTCAGTAAGAAATATTATTTTTTATATAAATTTGTTGTTTCATAAAGTGTTATTCATTTCATAAGAAATGTTGTTCCGTAAATAATGTTGTATCATTAATTAAGAAATGTTATTCTGTTCATAGACATTTACTATATGGTAAAATGTTGTTTCGTTTGTAAGAAATGTTGTTTTGGAAATAATGTTGTTTAGTTTAGTAAGAAAATGTTGTTATATTTATACAAATTTATTGTTCCATAAAAATATTGTTCATTTTGTAAGAAATATTGATTTAGACACAGTGACAAACTTGTAAAAAATATTATTCATTTTGTAAAGTGCTGTTCTAGGCGCTGTGACATTCTTTGTAGATAAGGCAAAACTAAAAATGAAGCATACCACACTTAGTACACAGTATAATTGCTCAGTAAATAACTCAAGATACAAGTAATGTATGATAATTAGGCTAGAGGCTATTATTCCAAACTTAGTTCCTTTAGACTCGGTTTCGAGTGGTGTCACACTTTAAAATATAAGATATTTAGAGATGGTTAAATTACAGCTAGAGTCCTCTAAAATTTCATGCAATAGACAATTCATCCCTTATCTTTTTTTATAAGTCATTTTAACCATTATAATTGTTCTACTTGTAAAGATTTTAAGTATAAAAAACACATACATTACTTACAAGGAAAATTGGGACAAAAGATATAGGCCCAACTACAAAATTAGCCCCCGAACTTGGCCAACTCGAACGAGTTAGTCCAAAACTCAGCACTCACTAAAACTTCAAAACTTTGAAAACCTATGCAAGTTGGCTCATGAGCTGCAATATTAAATGGATGACGTTAGGAGAAAGATGATGTGGCTTTTGATTAGCTGAGGTGGAGTTAGCTTTTCCATTTTTGCTCTGCTCTGAAGTTGTTTTTCATTTCTTCATCGTCGAGCTCTGTCACCCTCTTCCATTTAAACTCCGATCAGAAGCTGATGTGGAAATTACATTTAGATCGAACTTTGGTACTATGAAACTTGGGACTCTATCTCCCTCTTCCATTTTAAGCCACATGGGTCGGGCCAAATTTGCCTGAACTTTTGGTTTTGGGAGCTAATCGTTGAGACTTGCCATTGTCGTAAAAAATGACAAGCTCCAACACTATCTCGACGAATGAAATGGACTGATTACATCCTCCAATCCTTTAATTAATTCCCCAGACTCATAAAGTTTCGAATTCCCGTTATATTTGTCGCCAATTTTGTCCCAATTATTGCAAGTAATAAAGAGGACGTTGTAGTCGTCTCTAATTCATAGTCATCACCGCCATCGGGTTCTCTCCAATTTGCCATTCTCCAATTGCCATCATCATCTTTGATTCGCCATTTTCTAATTACTGATTCGCTATTCTCCAATCTTTAATTTCACCTCTGAATTCACTGTTTCTATTGCGTTCTCTCCGATTCACCATCCTCCGATCGCTGTCACCATCGCCGTTTCTAATTCATTGTTCTCCAATTGATGATTCATCATTCTCCAATCTCTAATTTTGCTTATAATTTCACCGTCACCATCATGTTTTCTCTGAATCACCATTCCTCTAATGGCCGTCATTGTCGCCGTCTTTAATTCGCTGTTTTCCAATCACTGATTCGTCATCTTCCAATCTCCGATTTTGCCTTTGATTTCAACCACCTTTCACCACTTCAGTTCTATTTTGATCCCAGTCTCAACCAACTACAGAAACACAAATGACGATTCTTTCTCCTTCTTGCCGAAAAGCAATCTTTGTTTCAAAGAAATTGGAGATAAAGAGTTGTTTTGTGTCTCTTAATCATCCAAGCTAAGACTTCAAAACCACCATTTATTCCACCTCAGCAAGCCATTAAAAGCCACCTAAGTGTAGCCCAACATCATCTGTTTACTACAATATAAAATGGATTGAAGTGCACAACTTTTAAAAGTTAAGGGGGCCAAATTTTAGTGAATTCTAAGTTTTAAACAAACTTGCTCGAGTTGGGCAAGTTCAAGAGCTATTCCTGTAGTTAGGCCAAAAATATAGGGTCAATCTTGCGCATACTTGATGTATGTGTGCGGTAGGACATGTTGCTGTGTTCAATATATAAATTTTATTGAGAATTTTTTATGTGTGTCCGGCTCATGTATGAGCCATGACATATATGGTGCTTTAATTTAAATATTATTTCATCCCAAGCATGATATTGCTTTTAGCAGAATGGTTGTTGCATGGAGAGTTAGAAAATACAATTTAAGGGTTCAAGCTTCCATGGCGTTTTTTTAATGTTAGATTGTTTTTCTTTCTACCACTTGCATCTTTTTTTGTTTTCATTTATTTTTTCCACATTTTCCCCTTCTTCCATTTCTTTTTTCCACATGCTTCTTCTGTTACTTCATTTTTCCCTCTTTTCCAGTTTGGTGTTCTCGTTCTTTTTTTTTTTTTTCCTTTCATTCTTTTCTATGAAATCAGTTGGATCTAATCTAGTCAAAAAATAAAAATATGAATAAAAGTACTATATATAGTGGCCCAATAGTTTTATTCCTTTTTTTCTTTCTTTTTTGAATTTATCTACATTTTGTTCTTAATTTTATTTAAACTCTTTTTATATTATTCTTATTTTTCTAAGTTATTTGTTATTTTATTATTAACTATTTGTATGTCTATTAGTAATATTTTGTTCTTTTATAAGTTCTTATTTGTTTTCTTAGAGGAACTATTTTTTGTTTTCCCAATACTAATTCTTTGTTCTTTTATTAGTAATATTTTGTTCTTTTTATTAGTTGGTGTTTGTTTTTTTTGTTAGTTTTTGTTTATTTATTTAGATGAACTTGATATTTGTTCTTTTATTAATAGCTATTTATTCTCTTATTCATATGTGTTTGTTCATTTATAAGTTTCTGCTTGTCATTTTAGAAAAACCATTTTTTTGTTCTCTTATTACTGGTTCTTTGTTATTTTATTACTAATTCTTTGTTTTTTTATTAATAGCTCTTTGTTCTTTTATTAGTAGGTATTTGTTCTTTAGTTAGTTCATATTTATTTTTTTAGATGAATTTGATGTTTGTTCTTTTATTTGTAACTATTTGTTCTTTATTAGTTTATGTTTGTTCATTTATAAGTTTCTGCTTGCCATTGTAGAGAAACTAATTTTTTTGTTCTTTTAGTACTAATTCTTTGTTCTTTTATTAGTAGCTCTATGTTCTGTTAGTAGTAGGTGTTTGTTTTTTAGTTTGCTCATGTTTATTTCTTTAGATGAACTTGATGTTTGTTCTTTTATTTGTAGCCCTTTATTCATTTATTAGTATGTATTAGTTCTTTTAGAGAAACTATTTTTTGTTCTAGTGCCTTGTTTTTTAGTTAGTAACTCTTTGTTTTTTTATTAGTAAATGTTTGTTCTTCTATTACTTCATATTTGTTTCTTTAGACAAACTTGATATTTGTTCTTTTATTTGTAGCTCTTTGCTCTTTTATTAGCATTTGTTTGTTTTTTTAGAGAAACTATTTTTTTATTCTCTTATTACTAGTCTTTTGTTCTTTAATTAGTAGCTCTTTGTTCTTTCCTTAGTAGATATTTGTTATTTTATTAGTTTATATTTGTTTTTTTTAAGTAAACTTGATGTTTGTTCTTTTATTTTTAACTCGTTATTCTTTTATTAGCATGTATTTTTTTTATAAGCTTCTACTTGTTCTTTTGGAGAAACTATTTTTTTATTCTTTTATTACTAGTTATCTGTTCTTTTATAAGTAACTATTTATTCTTTTATTAGTATGTATTTTTTCTTTTGTTTGTTCATATTTGTTTCTTTATATGAACTTGATTTTTGTTCTTTTATTAGAAATAGAAAAATTAAAAAATAAAATAGGAAAAAGTAAATATAAGAAAAATGAAGAGATGTAAGGTAAACTAAAAAAAATAGTTAAAATGAGAAAAAAGACCAAAGAAAATGAAAATTGAAATAAAGAAAGAAACTAGAGAAGAGACCTGTAGGACTTGAACACAAGTAATCTCCCTACCCCACACGCACTAACGATCCTTGTTTCAATAGTAGGAAAATTTTTTACCTAATCTGACAATTTGTCGTTCTTGTAAAGAAATACTATAGCGAGTATTGTACGTGCAGGGTTAAAAAGTAAATTTTAAAATTTTTCAGGGACGGCGTACGTAATGAGCCGGTGTACATAATACTTACTCAATTTTGTTTATGTTGGTCTAAGCATGGAGTGAGATGCGAGTTGTGGGTTCGCTTCCCCGTATCCTGCTTTTTTGTTATTTATTTATTTATTTATTTTTCCACTTTTTTCCTTGTTTCTTTTTTTTTTTTCGGTATTGTTTTCAGTTTCTTCTTTTCTTTTTCAGGTTTGTTTACTTTTCTTTTCATTTTTGTATTATTTTTTATTATTATTTTCTAGTTTTTATTTTTTTTAATTTTCATTTTCTCATCTTTTTCCAATTTTCCATTTTCATGTTCATTTTTTTGTATTATTTCTAGCTTTGTTTCTTTTTTTTTTTCCCCAGTTTCATTCGTTGTTTTTTTTAACTTTATCTATCTTTTCTTCTTAATTTTTTTCACGTTTTTTCATATTGTTCTTATTTTTTAAAAAGATTTATATATTTTTTCTTCATTTTTTTGTTTCAAATTTGTCAACTAATAAAAATAAGGATGAGTATTCAGTTTGTTCAATTTAAAATTGATCTGAATATAATGATTCAATCAATTTCAATTTTTTTTAAAAATGCATTCAAATTGTCCTGCTAGAATTAATCGGAATCATCTTAATTGAACATCAATTTATTTGGTTCTGTTTATTTAGTTCCTCTTCTTAACACCTTGGTATATAATAAATGAAAAATATATATATTTATTAAAATTTTTACCACTCATACCCAAAATTAAATAAGGATAAACAACATATAGTTCAATATTAGCAAGAGATAGTTTTATATGTAGAGTCAATGTGGATTATAGTAAATTATTTATTAATATGAGGTATGCTTGATTTATTCGATTTCAAATGTATGATCCAATAATCAATTTGATAATAGAATATAAACTTTGGTTTTGACTCAAAATGACCGAATTAGAAAGATAATTAAACTATTTTATTCAAATGTAATCAGTTTATTTTAGTTTATCTGAATAATGCTCATCCCTAAATAAAAGAATAAACAACTAGTTGAACGAAAAAAGAACAACTAGTTACTGGTAATAGAACCAACTAATTCCTCAAGATGCACAAATAGAAATTGAGAAAAAAATAATTAATATATCTAAAAAAACTAACAAACTCATAAAAAAACAAATAGATAATATAATAGAATAACAAAAAATAGATAGTATATCTTTAAACATAATTAAGAACTTACAAAAGAACAATAAATTAAGAAAAAAGAACAAATAGCTACCAACAAAAAAAAATTATTTCTTATAAAAGAATAAATAGTTAATAAAAATAAATAAATAACTACAAATAAAAAATAAATAACTAGTTTATCTAAAAGAACACAAGAACAGAAAGAAAGAGTAAACTCATTTGTGTGATATATTCTATGTTAATTTATGAGTGTAAAAAAATTCAAACAATTTTTTTAAAAGGACAATCTAAAATATAGAAGAGTAAGAACAAATCTGACAAAAAACAAATAAAAATTGATAAAAGAATAAATAATATTTATAAAAAAACAAATATAATAAAAAAAATACAAACTGATGAAATAATTAACAATATTAATGAAGAAAAAAATCTAATAAATGGACAGATAAAACTAATAAAAAAGGATTGAATTGGATTGGATATAAAAAAAAAAAAGGATAAACAGATAAAAGAAAAAGAGGATGAGAAGTTGAGAACAAGAGGAAGTCTGGGCGCGAGATTTTATCTCATTTGTTGACTGCAATCTCATCTTCTTCCATTTTATACAGGAATAGATAGTTTTACGTATCGATCTTTCAGATTTTGTTGACTAAGTAAGCGTAAAACTAGATTCAGTTTCTGTCTATTTATCTATGCACCTCTCATTAGATGATAATTCAGTTCTAACAGATTACTTCGCTTTCAGCAGCCACAGGGAGTGAGCTTAGAGCGCTGAGAACAAAAAAATGGCTGGTGGAGGCTTCGGTGATGGAGGGGATATGAAGAATGCTCACCTTTACGAGTACAAGATCACCCGTCGCTTCATCTTAGCCTGCATCATTGCATCCCTTGGAGGCTCCCTGTTTGGCTATGATCTCGGCGTTTCCGGTCAGTTTAAGTTCTCTGGCCGTTTTGTATATGTTTATCACCAATGTTTGCTTCATTTGATGGAAACTTCTCCACTGACCTTAATTCTTTACACCCTGCAGGTGGAGTTACTTCCATGGATGATTTCTTGATCGACTTCTTCCCCAGCATCTACAGGAGGAAGCAAGCACATCTCCATGAAACAGATTACTGTAAATACGACAGCCAGATTCTTACCCTCTTCACATCTTCGCTCTACTTCGCCGGACTAGTCTCCACATTCGGAGCTTCCTATCTAACAAGATCCAAAGGTCGGAAAGCTAGTATCATTCTGGGATCGGTTAGCTTCTTCCTGGGAGCAATCCTTAATGCAGCAGCTAAATATATATGGATGCTGATCGTAGGACGCATCTTACTCGGCATAGGAATTGGGTTCGGCAATCAAGTAAGTAGCTTTCATTTTCAAAGTATACAGGCAAAGCCATTCTCAAGTGTCTCTCCCACTTTCCTGGTTTCATTTTCCTCATGCTGTTGCAGGCAGTTCCCTTGTATCTGTCAGAGACGGCTCCTCCAAAATATCGAGGAGCAGTGAACCAGCTCTTCCAATTGACAACCTGCCTGGGAATCCTAATAGCAACCATAATCAACTATTACACAGAGAAGATCCATCCATGGGGTTGGAGATTGTCTCTTGGCTTAGCCACAGTGCCAGCAATCTTGATGTTCTTTGGCGGTCTCTTCCTTGATGAGACCCCAAATAGCCTTGTAGAGCAAGGGAAACTAGATAAGGCAAAAGAGGTCTTGCAGAAAATTAGAGGCGGTGTCAATGTTCAACCTGAGTTTGAGGATCTTGTTCGAGCTAGCAATGCAGCCAGGGCCATAAAGAATCCATTCCAAAACCTTATGAAACGCAAGAACCGTCCCCAGCTGGTTCTCGGGGCAATAGGAATCCCCGCATTTCAGCAGCTTACTGGCAACAACTCTATCCTCTTTTATGCTCCGGTCATGTTTCAGACCTTGGGTTTTGGGTCAGCAGCATCTCTTTACTCATCGGTCATAACTAGTGTAGCTCTGGTTGTTGCTGCGCTCATCTCCATGAGCTGTGTAGACAAATTTGGGAGGAGAGCTTTCTTCTTGGAAGCCAGCGTGGAGATGTTCCTCTGCATGGTAAGAAAACCAAAAACTTGGCAAAAAATGCCAAGGCATTTGCAATGAATTCCTTTAGTTTGGACTTACCTGAGTGACTGATTAAAATTTGATCCAGGTGGCTGTGGCAATTACCTTGGCCCTCAAGTTTGGGGAAGGCCAAACTCTTCCCAAAGGAATCGGAATCTTCCTTCTGATTGTCATCTTCCTGTTTGTGTTGGCTTATGGACGGTCATGGGGCCCTCTTGGGTGGCTTGTTCCTAGTGAGCTCTTCCCCCTGGAGACAAGGTCAGCTGGTCAGAGCATTGTGGTCTGCGTTAACCTCTTCTTCACCGCCCTCATAGCACAGTGTTTCCTTGCATCACTCTGCCACCTCAGATATGGAATTTTCTTGCTCTTCGCCGGCTTGATTTTCATCATGGGCAGCTTCATCTATTTTCTCTTGCCGGAGACAAAGCAAGTCCCGATAGAGGAAGTTTACCTCCTATTTCAAAGTCATTGGTTCTGGAAGAGTTATGCTGAAGTTGACAATGGCGAAAACGTAGTTCCAGGGCGACAAGTATAAAACTGCTTAGGAAAAGTTCTAGTATTTCTTTTCTTGCTTTCACTTGAACCAAACTTTTCTCATCCAAGTAGAAATATCCCTTGGAGTAGTTTTTTGTTGTGAAACATTCGTCAGCTTTCCAATAGGAAACTTATTCAATAGAGGTAACAGTCCAAAGTAGTCTCTGCCAACTTCATTAAATTTTTTCGTTTCTGTAGATGCAGCCTCTTGGCAATGCTTCAGACGCCTTTTTTTATTTATTTACTTTCTGCTGTAAGGAAAGGGGCACTGAATGGAATTAGATAAGGGGCAAAGTTATTTGACGTCTGACCCTAAACAATACAAATCCATCTGAAAAACAAATTGGTCTCGGGTGGCCCCTCTCCCCGGCGGGAAACTAGTTCACTCATCTAATTTGTATTGTGCACAACTACACCATTGATAGAGTTTGTCCTGACCCTTGAATTGTTGGGCTGAACCGAACTTATTGAGCCAGAATAGAAAATTTTTTTGAACTGAACTCGAGATCGGACTTTATAAGCTCTTCAAACTCAAGCTAAAGCCTCTTAAAAACTTAAGGAATTGAGCTCGAGCGCAGGAGTGTTTAGGCTTGGCATCACGGTTCCAGATTCAAGACCAGTTGATGTGAAGATATAGAAGAAAACTGAAGCAGATTCCAGCAAGACCTGGAGATGATGCACCACCTTGATATTATCAAACTGCATCACGCCAACAATTTAGCAAGTTCGTCGACTCCCAGGGTTCCTTTTGGTACTATATCCAGATAATGTTCATGAATAAATTTTCGACCAGGCCTTTTTGAAGCCCGCTCTGTGCTTGCTCTGTTCTTTTGCACTTCCTCCATATTTTTTGATTCAGAGGTCCTATTTTCTTTCTTCTCAAATTTTCCAGTTGCTACCTTTGGAGGATGGCACCTAAACACAGGACCCGGTGGAGCAGACATAGCAAAGGCAACAGCCTGTTCGTATACTCTATCAGCATCCAAATAAGCATTATCTAGTACAACTGCACTCCCACTTTCGATAGCTTGCTTCATCAGAAATGTGATTCTCTGGCTGCAACATGCATCTGCTCTAGTTGGTCTTTGAATATCATGCAGAGATTCTGAAGCATCTATTCCATTCTGATTCACGGAAGATTCCAAGTTTGACTCAGATTGACTTTCACTGCTCTGGGGTCTTTCTGGAATGATGTCTGTCCTTGGGGACATGCCTGCCGATTCTTCATTTGCAAAGCTTGTGCAGTCCAATGTTTTCTCACCATCATAAGATCTGCTTATAGCCTCAGAATTAACACTGGAAAAATTAGTATTATCCAATCTGATGTCACTCATGCTCACATTTCCAACGTTCTCCAACTCATCACCATTGTGGAAGCCGAGGTTATTGGATATTTCTTTGGTCTCTCTTGCACTTGAAATTGTATTAGTAGCTGTTTCTGGATTGCCTTTCTCAACAATACACAAGTCCTTTTGATCCATCTGCACCATTTCAGAACCTACCTCTGAATGGCTTGGCAAATCTGGATCCTTCTGTATCGGGAGACATGGCTGTGATACTTCCCGACTGTCTAACTGTGCATTAATAAAAGTTGCATCCCTGTTATTTCCCTCAGGTTGCAGAGTGTTATCCTCAGGTTTTCGAAGTGAGGATTTCCAATTTTCTCCTCTCCACATTAGTATGTGTTCACGTTCAAATGATATTAGCACACATGGGACCAAATCCTGCAATTAATTGATTGAGAAACTGTTGTCTCATTCTCGTAGGTAGACCTTGATTCAGAAGTAATGATTCGCAGACATCAATTTTCAAACAAACCTTGAGTTTGGCACCAATTTTCCTGTAGTCGCTCCCCTTTATACCTTGGCAATTAATGCGGACCAGTTCACATTCTTCAAATGCCTCCCTCAAATTTTTTACTAGATTACAATAAACACCATTCTTCGCTGCAAAATATTGAAAAGGATGACATAAGAATTTAACACGGTGACAGAGTACTATTTCCCAGTAATCTCAAATGAACAATCATAAAGAGGCAACCTAGTTTGCATATTGGGATAAGATTGCGCCCTTTCTTTCTCATTTCAGTGGCTTCTTCCAATGTCAGGCCCTCAGGAGCCTGCTGAATCAACCTGGGATATGCAGGAGTAACAGGTTTCCATAACATTAGCGGGAAGCGGGGGCGAGTTTTGTAGTTGTAATTTCTGCCTCTGAACAAGTACAGCACCCCTCCTGCTCTGCAAATGATCTTGCCTCCTGTTCTCTCCTGCCAAATTATGCAAAAGTTAAGGGAGACAGGCAAAAAGTATGGACTTGTACACCGTGAAACCATCAGAGATGAACCAAAGCAGTGTGGTAGCCGGAACCAACCTCTAATTGCTCGCAGACATTATCCATATCAGCTGTACAAACTCCTTTACATTTTATCTTGCACACTCTCCGACGCTTCCAGTGAGCATGTATATTGTCTAACATGTTGTGTGTTAATCCATCTCTTCCTAAATACCAAAAAGTCGAAGTCACCACGAAAATTAAAAAGGCCAAAAACATTGAGTGTGAGATGCAAACTTCTCCGGTTCGAATTACTTCTCAGAGGCAAACTATCAAACAATTAAACTGCACAACCCAGTAAGCCTGTGTAAAACAAGATAGTTACCCATATTCAGTTGCCGTTGCGACTTTTTACAACTATCTATCAACTCTTTAATCTCTTCCCGAGTTAATGGCTCCCCCAGTATGTCCTCTCTAGACTTCACATACCTTGGGCCCGTCCCAGGCAAGAAAGGTCCAGGCTTTTGCACGGGCTTCACCCCCTTCTTGTTCGCCGGCGGCAATACGAATGAATCGAACTCTTTAAGCTTCTTCTTGCTTGGGGGCAGCGGTGCCCGGCCTGTCCACGGCCTCGGCATTGTGACGGGACCGAACGGCGTGAACGGTGGTTCCCGCAGCTTGAGAGGCTTTACCTTCGGCATCTCCGTATAACTGTACTTGAACTCGAATGGCGCGCCGTCAATGACATAGGAGACGCCGTCGTCGGCAATCTTCACGTCACCCGCTTTCTTATCGACCGTTGGGTCTCGCTTACGGCTTTCGGCTTTCGAGATTTTGCGGAAAGCCGGATGAAAATCCGGAGTGCCGACGGACTTGGAAGCTCCTGTTCGGGAATTTGCACCGGCGGAATCGGTGTCCGAAATGGTAGCGGAGTCAAAGCTGCGGTAGCGCCTGATGTCATCCTTTATCTCCTGCTGGGTCCGCCTACGTCGCTCAAATTTCTCGGCGTTGGCATTGGCCCACCGCGCACAGAGAATCTCGGTGAGCGGACGGACGGCCGGCGAGTTGGCATTCGGGTCTGGACGCGGGCTGGAGTGAAGTGGTGGCGCAAAAATTGGGAATGAGACGAGGAACTTTATCACCATGATTGATAATCGATTAAAGCTTTGTCCTTCCTTCTGTCTTTCTCAAATTTCATTCGAAGACTGATGAGTTGAAGAATTCTGTGATAAAATTCGCGAGCAAAAGCAATCGGCTTGGATTGGAAGATGTTGCTGATGAGTGATGGAGCTGGGAATAAAACAGAACAGGAAAAAGCATCCGTTCGGTGCAGTAGTATGCCCTAGTACGACGACGTTCTGGCCTAACTTCAGTGGCTTTGCATGTAATACTGCAGAAGATTAAGGGTATTTAACTTCTACAAGTTCATGATATCAGTGAACAGAAGAAGAGACATTTCTACTTGGGAGCTGGAGACTGAAGAGTGAAGAGAGCCAGCACCGACAGCGGAGAATCTAGACAGGCAATATATGCTTTCTCTTTGCCATGCTTCGAAGTCCAGTAACAAAACCTTCTTTTCTTCAATTCCGAAGTTCCATTCTTTGGGTTTTTAGCACAATATGTTAGCAGAATTCTTTCCATTTAGGTTGGTTTCTCTGTTCTCTGTTCATATGCTGCTTCTTATGTTCAGGAGTCAAGGAAAAGGCCTCTCCCCAAAGTGGTGTCTGAACTTTGAAGTTTTGATATGAGCGACTTTGCCCCAAGCCAATGGTTATTATGTCATGCTGGTTTGAGGAAAATGCTCTTCTTCTTTGGGATGGCGGTTTCCACTTTGATTGCTGTCCAGTTTTGGGCCCTTCCTTATGAGAAATGGATTCCTCCGAGGTCTGGTAGTGAGGATCCGCTAGTAATCCTATTTACCAATGCCTCCATGCCAAACAGTTCTGCGGTAGATGTGGTGGCGAATCATGCTTATGGCTCTGATCCAGAGGAAGAAGATGAAGCTGGAAATGGAAGAGAGAAAGGTATTCTAGAGTTTGATTTTTCCGCTGATTTCGTTACAAATGGTTCTCAGTCTCCTCACAAAAGTAAAAGATCAATGGTGAGTTCTCCTTTCCTATCCATGGTAAAAGTTCATTGAGTTAACATGTTGAGATCACAGATAATAACTTCATTCAATTCAAGGTTTCAGAAACTTCCAATGAAAACTTGGAGACAGAGAAACGCTTAGAAAGCGATAATTCCCGGGAAGCATCAAGTTCTGCTGCTGCATCAGTTATATCCCATCAGACCCTTGCAAGGACCATGGAGACACTGGAATCAAATCCAGGAACTTCTGGTTTATCACTCAATGGTAATTCAATTTCTGTGGTGAGTCTGGTGACAGGTAGCAAGTATGGATTGGAACTTGAACATAAGAATCCTGAACCACCACAAACTGCAGTGATTAGTCAAAACACTACTTCTGCAGTGAATAGGCCAAAGAGAAGGAAGATACAGCCGATATCGGTTGCCCAGATGAATTTGTTATTGGTCCAGAGTGCTATTTCTCCCCATTCTTTGGTAAGAGTTTAAACACCAAAGTTTTAGTTTAAAGATGAGGAAAGGATTTGTGATAACAATTTGGACTTCACCTTAATTCCTTCGTTGGTAATAGAAACCACGATGGTCTTCAGTACGCGACCGTGAGCTTCTATCTGCAAAACTCAAGATTGAGAATGCTCCTATTTTAAGAACTAATTTGGAACTTCAGGCCTCCATTTATCGAAATATTTCCAAGTTTAAAAGGTGAATGACGAGCATATTTTCCTGCAATATCTCCATTTTCTTAGGCTAGACTGCTAAAGATTATTCTTGTATCATTTGCAGAAGTTACGAACTAATGGAGCAGACACTGAAAGTATACATATATAAAGAAGGAGTAAAGCCCTTATTTCACCAGCCAAAGACAAGAGGAATTTATGCCTCGGAAGGATGGTTTATGAAACTGATGCAAGGAAACAAGAAGTTTGTTGTGAGAAACCCTGGGAAAGCTCACTTATTTTACTTGCCTTTCAGCGTATTGATGCTAAGAGAAGCAGTCGGACAAAATTTCAGTAGTCACATGGACATCCAGAGATATCTCAAGGAGTATATTCAGTTGGTTGCTAGAAAGTATAAATTTTGGAATAGAACTGATGGGGCTGATCATTTTCTTGTTGCCTGCCATGATTGGGTATGCCATCCCTGCATCATCTACTTGAAATTGTGAAACTATGATTGAATTGGTTTTGGAATGCACTGGTGGTCCTGTAGAGTAATCTGGTTCTTGATCTGCCGATCACATGTCTAGCACATGATTGTTTTGGTACAAAACATTAATTAAGGGACTAAATCCAACTGCGTGCCAGTACCACTATTGTTAAGCTCTAGGCCTTCTTGAACTAGCCGGTGAGTTGCTCAACCTTTAGAATATAGATTATCCAAAATCCAAAATTTTCATTTATTATTTATTATCTTTTACGAGGCCAAGTATCAGTGCTACTGTGAGTTTACTCTTCTGTAGCACATAGGCATCTCCATGAAAACAAGGGCAAGGTTGCAAAGAGTGGTTAAACCTCTGAAGACTGAATCTTATGCTGTGGGGATGACCTTATTAATGGTGGTTAACCATGGGCTGATCCTATCGGTGGTAGTTAAACATCTGAAGTTTGTTTTCCTCTTTCTGTTCATTGAAGCCCTCGGTTCTTCTACATTATTGATTTTCCTATACAAGATGCTAGTGTTAATGTGAGCATTGTTGATTAATGTGCAATGTGGAATTTCAGGCCCCTAAATTTACAGAACACATGGAACATTGTCTGAGATCCCTCTGCAATGCCAATGCTGGCAAAGACTTCAGAATTGGCAAGGATACATCTCTACCAGTCACTTATATACGTTCTGCAGCAACTCCTGTAGAGTACCTTGGAGGAAGGCCTCCTTCAGAACGACCTATTCTTGCCTTTTTTGCTGGTGGTATGCATGGTTATCTCCGACCAATCCTGATCCAGCACTGGGAGAACAAAGAAGCTGACATGAGAATCTTCGGACCAATGCCTCGTGACATTGAAGGCAAAAGAAAGTACAGAGAATATATGAAGACTAGCAGATATTGCATATGTGCCCGAGGTTACGAAGTCCACACTCCGAGAGTGGTTGAGGCCATTTTCCATGAATGTGTGCCAGTCATAATCTCGGATAATTATGTGCCTCCCTTCTTTGAGATGTTGAACTGGGAGGAATTTGCAGTTTTTGTTCTAGAGAAAGATGTGCCAGACTTGAGAAACATTCTTGCCTCGATCCCTGAAAAGAGATACCTAGAGATGCAGTCAAGATTGAAAATGGTGCGACAGCATTTCCTTTGGCACAGATACCCTGTGAAGTATGACTTATTCCATATGATCCTTCACTCGGTTTGGTATAACAGAGTCTTCAACATGAGAACCAAATGAAGATTTGGTTCATCCAGTCCTGATGTATGCAAGAGGCAGGCAATCAGTGGTGACGGAAGCTTTGCTTTTATTGATTCAGGTCTCAGACATGAAGCGGGAAATTCAGATTGAAGGGAAGGTTAGCTGAGAACTGGTCACCGTCCATTCTCTCTTTGGTTTTCTACTTCCTGCTGCAATGAACAAATATTTGTTCATTTTGCCTTTCGACCAATCGCACTCGAGCCACAACTCACAAAGTTTGAGGGCTCAAGTGTGCTGAGGTCAAGGACTAATTTAGCCGAGTTGGACAACTTGGAGGGCTATTAGCCCTTTTAAGGTCTCTTTATTTATTTATTTATTTTTCCCCGATACTCAAGAATACATTAATGATTGTCAAGTGAAAGGACTAACTGCGGCCAAAGTTTGGCGGGGAATAAAAAAGGTCTGAATAACGCGGACGGTCAGAAGAAGACACTAGAAGAGGGGTGCCATGTGGCACTCGGAGTCGGGGACTGCTCCGTCCGGTCACAGCAGAGGAAACAAAGCCTCTCCTGATGATTTATTCTTCCTTTGTCTCACATTTGGATAAAATTCATTTGTGGTCCTAGCTTTTTGACATTGTTCTAAATGAGTTCCTAATTTTTATTATGTCATCTTAAAATCTCTAATCTCCTTATTTGTGTCTTAATCGTGGTTCTTCTGTTAACTTCTTAGTTAAATTTAACGAAATCTTAATGGAAATCTCAATTTTGTTCCTTATGCTATCTTCCCCTCACTCAAATCACCTTTAACTGCTAGTTTGTTTTAGTTTAACTTCTCCTTGTTAATGTATTAAAAAGGCAGAAAAGTTGATCTGCTGGTGGACTAATTTGGGTCTCAAATCACTCAAAATTACAACATCTATCACTCATGCTTATCTCCCTCGTTACCCACCACCTCGTTTGCTTTGCTCACGGCAGCTACCCAATGATATCCGTGCCATACAGCCTCCATTGAGTCTCCATCCGCACCTCATTAGGATGTTTCCTTCCTGAATTGAGCCATCTTAACTACCAATTGGTAGCCTCAACAAATGTGTCACCAAGCGAGTAATAAGTAAGACTTACTGGAGGCCATACGGTGTAGATCATGTTTGATGGCCACCATGAGCAAAGCCGCATTGGCTTCCATCGCCACGGCTCCAAACCCCTAAGTTCTAGTCTTGTCATTCTGGGATGGTTCGACTCGCACTCCAACATCGACTACTGAAGGTCTGTGCTTGAATCGGGTAGCAAGGTGATGAAGCAATTAAACCATTGTCAAACGTTGGAGCTGTGTAGGTCAGCTTGCCGGAAGGGTGAGGGCATGTCTTTTCACTCTTTTCCAAACGACCCAAAATGCGAAAAACACGTCAACATTTCAACCTCTCCTAATTTTCCTTTGAACCAACGCTTCCTGTAATAGATTTAAGCCCAACTTCAGCCTCAGCCGACTAGCCCTAAACTCCAATCTCTGCCACGAGACACCAGAAACTGCCACCATCTCCAGCCGCTGGATCAACCGCCCTAGTCTCCCTGCTCGCCAAACCACCTAACAAAGGAGCAAGAGAGAGGAGAACACTCCGTGACCCGTTTCGAGCTGCAGTCAGAGCCCGGCCACCGATGCCGCTTGCTGTACCGGGGTACCCTGCCATCGACTTTGCCCCGCCACCGCCACTGCCACCGCGAACCACAAGAGAGGCGTGACCCAGTCAAATTCTCCCATCCCAAAGTGAAATCTTGGCCGGACTCGCACTCCTCAGTCCCCGCGCCACTGAGACAGGATCTCGGGCATGCCGGAATCATCGAAGGACTTGGAACCTCGACGACGAAGACAAATGCGAGTTCAGACCATCCATCTCAGGTGAATTTTCAGGCGAGAATGAAACATCTGGTGGCGGGCTGTTCCAAACTCCTAGTTTCCGGGTTTGGCCGACACAGCTAGCCCATCTTTCCCTAAGATGTGGCTGCAGTTCAGTCCAGGAAAACGAAAAGTAATTTGTGGCTATAAATATTGTTTTGTTCTTTGTTCTTTGCTTCATTGTATAATAGCTTTCTGCGTGCTAGATATGGTGGTTGTCACAATTATCTTGTACTAATTCATGTGAATCATGTATTGTTATCGGACACTTGGGATTTCTTATTTATGATTTTGGTCTTACATGTTCTTACTTTCATCATGTGGATTGACGATGAGATGAAGTTACTTTTGATTTGGACCTGAAATTGGCGGCCAGATTGGAGGGGGATGAGGAGAGAGAAAGAGAACGCAGTTTCTGGGTAGGAGCGGAGGAGCTGGCAAGTCGGAGGGGGCAGGATGATGCGACAGAGTTGGGACGGAGCCGGAAAGAAGTGCATTATTTTTTCTGGGAAGATGGAATGAATGGGGGAGAGAGAGTGTTTGATTTACAAGCTAAGAGTAATTTGAGTGGGAGGAAGAAGATGTAGGGATTAAAATTAGAATTTTTCCTGAAATTCTATCATGTTTAAGAGTAAGCGAATGATCACAATTTGGATAAAACTAAGGAGGTTTGGGACTTTAAGTGGATAAAATGAAGGTCGGGGCCTTTTTAGGACAACACAAAACGGTTAGGGACCATAAATGAATTTTACCCTCTCATATTTGTTGAAGAGTACATTTCATGAATGGTCCCTAACCTTTAGTCATTGTTTCCTTTTAGTCCCTAACCTATTGACTATTCTGTTTTAGTCCTAAACCTATTAAAACGTTTCATTTTAGTCCTAAAGATATTGAATACGTTTCATTTTTTGTCCCAATTTGATGATACTTGTTAACTCAAAGTATTTGTCTAATAACAATTTTTTAGATCATAATTTAAACTATCAGGTAACTGTCTTACAGCAAATTTAATATGTATAATAATTTTTTTATAGTTAGTGAAAAATTCAAATCACTTTTTTTTCCTCTCTATAAATTAATTTTATTTCATTAAAAAAATATATATTAATTTAAATTATCTATTTACTGTCAAAAAATATTAAATTATTTAAATTTATTGGAAGACAATTACCAAATATTTAAATTAGAATTTCAAAAAAAAATTTCAGACAATTATTCTGAGTTAATAAATTTCATTAGGTGAGAAACAAAAATGAAACAATTTTAATAGGTTTATGACTAAAACAGAACACTCAATAGGTTAGGGACTAAAAGGAAACAATGACTAAAGATTAGGGACCATTTACGTAATTTACTCATTTGTTGAATAATTTGGTTTGGCACAAAAATTGAATAAAAAAAAAAAGAGAAAGTTTGTGTTCTTTCTATTTTTTCCTTTATTTTTTTAGCATAAATGGAGAAAGTTGTAAAATGTGAATATTAAAATAAGAGTTTGAAGGGTTGTATGGTAAAATCATTTGTTAAATATAGAAATGTTACAAATGTTTAGAACTGTTTAAAATAGAAAATTCTGCTATATTTTTTAAACAGACAGAGTAATATTTATCACTTTTTAAATTTTTGAAATCGAGTTTGGCTCTTTCTTTCATGTGTTTATTGCTGCTGAAAAAAATTATAAAACGATACAATCCCCTCTGTCTCATTTTGTCTACGACATTTGGTATGGCTGTGAGGCGTGGAGATTAAGATGAGTATATTTGTTTTTTCTCTTTTTTTGCTCCATGAAAATATAATGACTAAACCGTTACTTCTTCAGCTTTAGGAACTTACTTTAAATCTTCATCAAAGTTTTGGCATCATTTTGTTTTTCTCCGAAAAAATATACTAACTAAATTTAAAACTTAAAGATGTATATATAGGAATCGGATTGAATTTGGCCCTCTCTCCCTCCTAAAAAAAAATCCCTTAAACCTTTGTCTATTTGGTTGAATAGCAGTTGGATTTGACCATCCTCCTTAATTTATATGTTGTTTCTTAAAATAATTGACTTTACCAGTAGAGTTTTTTCTTTACTCTTATTAGATTCAGTTTTATTTTCTCTATTAGATGAGGTGGATGAGTTGTAGATTGAAGAGGAGGCAACAGGAAGTTCTATTCGATATAGTCAACTAATCTGCTCTTTCATAATAGATCAAGTGTTAGTATTCGTTAGTTAGTTTATTAGTTCATCCAATTTAATGTTGGTGTCGTTTGTTCAATTATGTTGGTTTGTTTGTTGGTTTTATGTCTTTATGGGTTCTTCATTACTATAAGTGTGAATTTTGTTATTCACAAGAGTTTCCTTCTGTTTACAGTATCATAAATATGTTTACAGAAAAAAAACATAAAGCTATAAATCAGTTGTAGATACCGTATGATTTTTAGTTAGTATAATGAATACCAACTATAAAAAAAAAATGGAATTGCATTGAATTTTTTAAACAAATTAGACATGAGATTATGATTTCAAAATGAGAGTTGAACTGTAGTATTGTAGTAAATTGATTACAAAAAACTTTGCAAATATGGAACTGTTGCAAGGATTTTGAGATTATCCAAAATAATATATATATGTTGCATCCTTTTAGGATGAAATTTGAAAATATTGAATATAAAGTTGATAACTCATCTTTAAATCTAGCTGGCACAGTGTAGAGTGGAAACGAAAGTAGAGGTAAAAACTGTTAAATTTTAGAACTTAAATAGATAAAAATGTTATAAAGCTAAAAGTGAAAGTGAGAACAATGATCCCTAAGTAGAATGATTGTGTCAACATGAGAAATTTTAACAATCATTTTTCATAATTCCATTTTCACAAAATTTTAAAGCTAATTTTTTTTTAAATATGCAATTTCAAAAAGCTATAACCAAAATTTGAGGAGTAATAGAGGCATATAAAATCAAATTTCACACTTATATTACTCCCTCCATCTAATGTATGTCACTTTATCTAATTGTGCATATTCTTTTAGAATGTTATTCTCATATTATAAAGCTTACGGATGTTAATTATTGTAATTATACTATTTAATAAATAGTAACATTGGATAAACATATGTTTATATTGCATAACATCAATAATATTTATGAAAATTAAAAAATAATGAACATTTTTTTGAATAGAGAAATTATTCTTTTTCGGTCTCGTTTGATATTAACGTCAGCGATTATTATTAGAGTTTTGAAAAAGTTATTTAATGATAACTTTTAGTTTCAACATTTTCACTTTCAACCATTAAATAAATTATCAAAAACTCTAATGCTAATTGTAAAGGTTATTTTCAAATGGGCCTTGTTCTTTCAAAATTTTTAGTTGGTTTACATGCATACCCATTATATAGGTAGAGAAAGAGAGAAGAACAAAACTGTTTTTATAATTCCTTTTCTCTCATTAGTCTGCCTGCACATTCTTTACAATATTCACTTTTTGGATTGTTGCAAATTTTGTAATATTCTTATATATTCAAACAATAGTTTTAATGTTTACTTTTTTCACTTTTTTTTAACTTATGAGTAAAAAATAAATGAAAAAAAAACTCGAACAACATATAAATTTTTTTATTTTTTTTTAAATCTCTGTACTACATTTAAATAATTCAGCATGAGGTAGTATTTCTTAGGGTTGATTTTCTTTCTCGTGTTTCTTTTTGTTTTTAAACTTGACCTAAACCGTGAAGGCCAATTGTTCCACGGTAGTTAATCTATCAACATGGGAGAAGACACCTTTCAGTTAAAACTTGTTCTTTGTTTTTATTTCATTCCTAAAACTTGCCAATTCTCTAAATTAGTCTTAAAACTTGCTAAAATGCTAACAATTAGTCCTATATTTATTAAAAAAAAAATTGCCGAATATATATAAACACAATTTGCAAATATAAAAAACTAATAATTTAATTAATCTAGTAATAACCAAAAAATTATTGCACAGTTGGTGCTATGTCAATGTGGGTTAGGAAAGTATCTATTTTGCCTCAACTTTTTTTTTTAAATATTAGTTCCGCTATACTTCTTTCAATCTTGTTCTTTCTTGTGGTTTTCTAGATACATGCTCTACCCATTTCTTGTTTTTACTAATTCCATAAATAGGATGGAATTGCATTAATACAGTCTTTTAAAATTAGAGGTCTTTGTAGAAATTCTTAGCATCGCAAATTTAATTCAATTTTTTTCAAACTTATACACAAAACACACAATAATAATAATAATAATAATAATAATAATAATTAAATAACTTTTTCAAAACTTTAATAATAATAATAATAATAATAATTATTATTATTATTATTATTTATTATTATTATTATTATTATTATAGCTTATTATAGCTGATGCATGGCTGTAGCAGAATAGGAATGACATTTATGGTGATGCAGGCTGTCCACGCCAATTAATTACAAATTTAACTAATTGATCTTGAAAAAGGTGATGTATCACCCAGCAAATGTCGCCATGAATGTCTACTGGAAGCTACTCAATGCGGACCTGAAACATTTTTACAATGGGTCCATATATAAGTGTAAGTGCCTAAGTTACAATCAGTTTTAAAATTTGAATTAATCAAAATCTAAACTTTAAATTATAATGTAACTATCTAAAGAGAATATTTATCTTATAACTATGCTCTGATAAATTTCTTAGCATTAAAAAAATATGACCATATAAATTTAATTTTAAATTGAATAAGTCTTTGAAATTATTCGGAAATTTAAAAAATGAATTTCAAAGAGAAATAATATTCTTACTTTTATGGATAAAACATTAGATATTTAATTAATTTTTAAACAAGTCAAAGGGTACTGGTCTCCCACTTTTCAAGATGGATTGCTTATAATACTATTTCTATTTTCTTAGAACAAAATAATTCAAACATAGAAGGTTTATAATTTCACAAAAAAATATAAAATGACTTATTTATTTGATAACACAGACACTTCTGTTAGGAATTAACATGGTTTGTTTGAAACTGTAAACTTATATTGATTTATGAAGTTTGATAAAGTTTGATAACTAGGAGCTAACTCATAATTTATGGGATAACTAAACCAATTAAGTAAAATACAATAGCTAATGTTGCATTTAAACTATGATTTTAAGATAAGAAAGAAGAATAATAAACAAGTTTTTAAGGAGTGACACAATTTCCTATAAAGATATTAATATATTTATTTTTTTCTTTCTAAATTTTTATTTAAAATAGTAGGGTCCAATTAAAAATTGAAATGAGGTCCATAATTAATTTTATATACTTTTTACTTACATTTTTCAAACAAAAGTGGAGTCCGTGACTCCGTGGACAGCACTGTGTTGAATATATATTGACTCAATGCATAGGTAAGTTATGCTTATTTTTATTGTCTTTTGGACTATCAATGTTCTAAAATCTTATTAATGGTTTTGTTTGTCAATGATGAAATTTACGAGGGATTGAAGTGCGTTAACCATAGGAAGGAATGACGACAACATGTTGTAGTCATCATAGTAACAAAATCAATGAGGAATTAACAAGGCTTTTGGGATGCAAATTTTTGTTTTTATGGCATCCCAATAGCTAAGTATGCTATTGTTCCAAGTATGAAGAATCGCTTACAAGTACCTGGAACATTTTTTATCCATTGGAGCAAGCTCCCAAGCCAAAGAATGATCAAGAAGAACAAATGCATCATTATGAGTTAGGATGCTTCAAACACTATTCACAAAAGGTAGCTTGTTCTATCAAGAAAAAAAAAAAAAAACAAACAAAAGATAGCTTGCTCGAGCTAGACTAATGTCGTGAAAGTGATTTAACTTTGTTTGGTATGTCTGAAAAATATGGAATTTCAAACGTTAAGATTAACCGAGATAATCTTACGTTTTAGAAGCTTATGGTTACATTTATACACTAGAAAATTAAAAAATCAGATGCACATAGTAATATAGCCTGGATTGAACTTGGAGCTGCATATCATGTGTTGCTTCTGTCAGCAAAAGTAAGGTTATGGGTTTTTAATACTACAAGTCAATTATTATTTACCACTTCATCTATCTCATACTATCACTGTCCCACATTCTTTACACTATTTGACTTTTTGATATAATTTGACTTAAATTTATTCATATTAGTATTTATTAGAAAAAATTTTAAAAAAATATATTTAAAAACTATATGTCTTAATTTATCGTTCTTATATAAAAATTCTTCATATATATACCAAAATGTTGAAAATAAAAAATTATACATTAATTGTTAAAAAGTAAATGGTGCAAAGAATATAGAATGGAGGGAGTGTCTATTAAGCCATTTGATTTAGTACGAAAATTAAAAAAGTGCATAAAGTTCATGCATTATTTTTAGGATAAAATCCAATTTTAGTCCCTTAACTATTCAATTTGTCCTAAAATAATCTTTCAACTCTAAAAGAAACTATTAAGGTCCCCTAACACAAAGAGAGTGTCCTATTTCAGTCCATTATATCAATTGAACCGTTATTTTTTGATGAAACTTGCCCACATAGCACCTATAATGGGTGACCATTTTGTAGAAAAAAAATTTGAACCCTAATTGACACAAACACATAATATTGGGGACTTAAATATAGATAATGCAAATTCCATCATCTTCCCTAATTCTTGCAACCAAGCTAAGGCAGTGGTGGCGGCGGGGCAAGCGATTGAATCGCCAAGGCAAAGGCGGCCGGGCTGCAGTGATTGAATCGACGAGGCAGTGACGGCGGGGCGGTGGAGATTGAAACCTAAGGCCGATTGAAATCTGCAGCGATTCCTCAACAAATCCGAGCAAAAAATCCAATTTCTTAACAAATCGACTCCTGCACTGAGAAAACCCTAAACCTATAAACATGGAAGGCAAATAACGTGCTCTTGCACGGTCTTCATGGATCGGGGGCTGCCGCCGCCTCATGCTTGCTGTCGCCGGAACTCACCGGAGCCTCCGCCTTCGTCTCCAGGGGATTGTAGAGGCCGGGGTGGTCGACGGAGACGTAGGAGAAGGGGCAGGTGGAGACGGAGGCAGGTGTGAAGGTGAGGGAAGATCAAAAGGGAAGGGAGCGGCGGGCGATCGAAACGGAGGGAGAGAATGGCCCGACCCGAATTCTTGCGGCAGGTGGCTGGTGATGGTAGGCAGTTGATGCCGGAATGTTCAGAGAAAGAGACGAGAAAAATTCGATTTAGAGAGTGTCGGTAAAAAAGGTGAAATCAAATCTGAGAAATTTGTGTTTTAACTTCTAAAATTATATGTTTATGTCAGTTTAGGTCAAAATTTTTATTTCTGTGCACATGGTCATATATTATAATTAAAGAAGAAGTCTCACCAACATTCTTGAGTCCCAGCAAAAATTTTGAGACCATCACGTCAGCATTTTTGTTGAAGTTGACGTTGAAATTAACAAAAGGACCTCAATTAGGACATGATATAGGTATTAAAGAATTTTATTAGGACAAATTTATGATAAGGGATCATATTAGGGCAATGTTAACCGGCAACAATTAAACTAAAACGAACTAATTATCCTAAAACCGGAGTATTTATTTCACAGTTGTTGAGCGACCACTGGCTAAGATGGCGTATTATTCTCTTTTCGCCCTGTACAGCACAGGAGCGGTAGGTACTCTGTAATTCAATCTCGCTTCATTTTCCAGTTCTGTAATGTGCTTTCGCACCTGGCATGGACATCTGGTCCATGGGCTATGGCCTTGGCTTGGCTTTGCTGTAGAAGACTTCTACAGTGTAAAAGGCATGACCCCCTTTTTCACTTTTTTTTTTTTTAAAATTTTGAACATATGAGTATTATTATTTTTAAAAGGCCTAAATCCATAATTTACCCCTAAAATTTTCTGACTCAGACATTTAACCCCTTCAACTATGATTTGGGCCAACTCAACCTCTAAACTTTATAAACTGGGGCACATAATCGCTTCTATCTAATAAAAATGTTCTTTTTTATTTCCATGGGACTTAAATGACAATAACATTAAACAAGGAGACCGAACTTGACATTTTAGCATATTACTATTTGAGAAGCCGTCTTCCTTTGTAGCTTTGCATGTAGGAGGTCGAATTGGGAGTATCTTCGGCATGCAAATTGAAGCGGTAGAGGAAGGCAACTTGTCAAATAGCAATATGTTAAAACACTAAAATTGGCATCCTTGTTTAGTGTTATTGTCATTTAAGCCCCTAAAAAATTAAAAAAAACATTTTCATCAATTAGAGGGGGTTATGTGTCCCAGTTTACAAAGTTTAGAGGCTGAATTGCACTAGGTCATAGTTGAAGGAGTTAAGTGTTCGAATCAGCAAAGTTTGGGGGTGCATTGTGGATTTAGGCTTTTTTAAAATATTCAGTAATTATTTTCAATACATTTAAATTGTATATTAATTATTTAATAGTTAATAGATTTGTTACTAACGAAGGGGAATAGCAGATTTTGGAAGAGCAGGCAAATGCAAACATTTCACTTTGTGCTGAGCTTTGCTTTTTCGTATTTTTTGGATGGTGCTATTAGGGTAAAATTCATTTGTGATTCCCAATACTTTTGTATTGTCTTAAATGAGGTTTGTTATCTTCAATTTTCACTTTTAAAGTTCCTAGCCTCCTTATTATTATTTTTTTCCAATTGTGTTCATTTTGTCATTTTCAGAGTTAATTTTGACAGAATTTTTATAAAAAATGCCAACATTGGTATTATATTTTCTTATTCTGACTAAAGTCACCCTCAAGTTAGTAAATTTATGACTACAACCATCATCTCCCCCCCTCTTTCTCTCTCTTTCACTCACCATCCTCAACCACTACCATCCTAGCCCATTGCTCCTCCAAACCCTTTATCTCCTTCCCCCATCCTTTCGCTTCTCTTTCACCTCTAGCTAACCTTTTCGGCGATAACATGCGCTCCAGATCATGAAATCTCAATAGTCTTAATCATCCTGGGAGCTCTCCACAATGAGGGATTTTGTAGATCTGATCCTCATGATCCTCATTCACAAGAATCATGTAGTTTCCTTTCGAGTTAGTTTTTCCAAACGTCTCATACACCAGATTCTTTGCCTTACGGTATGCACAATTACCTTAACCTTGGCACATGAAAGGAAGACAAAGGACAATAAAAACATCGCCAACAATTTAAAGTCCTATACACAAAGATTTCACCATAGTATTGATGGATCTAGCAATTAAAGAAAGCAAATTTCACCCCTATCACATTTTCTTTGTGCATTTTGTAATTTTTTAATCTTGACACAGTTTTGATCATTCTTGAAATTCTTGCGAAAGTTTTAAAACCTACAAGATTGCACCACTACCCAATTAGAAAAGGCCCAATTCAACCTACATTCCCAATTATCTAGAACAACCGATAATTATAATAGACTTCCACTTTCTAAAAAATTCACTAAAAAATTGGGGTTCCCTCAGAAATTACCTAATCTCAACTCTCACTTCATCTTTCCAAACTTAACTAAAAGACAAACCAAAAAATCTGATGTTGTATCCTTTCAAAACCACATAAATCTTCGCCTTGATCAAGAAGTATGCCCAGATCTAAAGCATCAAGACAAGAAATATGAAAGACCCACAAAGAACAACATGAAACAAACCAAAGAAAGGAAAGTGGAAGGAGAAAGCACCTATGATGGGCTTGGACATCTCGTTCTCAAACCCACAACAACAAGATTCATAGGCAACGTTACTAGGGATAGTAGAAGGGTTCCGAGTGGGGCTACGGACACTAACAATAGCTGGAAGCATGCTAAGCGCAACCAGCAACACCTTGGTCATCTTCATTGTAGAAATGCATGCCAATTTGGCTCCACAGTTACGGTGGAGCTGGAGATAGACAATTAAGACAATTTTTTTGGGAAATTGGAATGGATGAGAGAGAAAAAAAATGTTTAATTTATAGGTTTGAAGGTGTTTTGAGTGCAGGAAGAAAATGTGGAGATCAAAGTTGGCATTTCACCTGAAATTTAGTCAAATTTAACTATGAAATTAACGGAAGGATTACAATTAGGATAAAAATAGGGAGACTAAAGACTTTAAGAGAATAAAATGAAAGTTAGGGACCTATTTAGAACAATATAAAAAGACTAGGGACCACAAACGGATTTTTCCCGTTTTCTAAGCCAATTTGCTCTTTCAATAAATTAAATTTAAAATTATCAGTTAGTTATTCAGTCAAATTATCCACTGATTCAGAAAAATAGAAGAGTTTCAAAATTGAAAGACATTGTTTTCTAAAAGGATCAGGAAAAGACAAAGAAAATATTAGAAAAAAAAAGAAAAGTTTAAAAATAGACGTAAGCAATAAAGAACAGATCAACCGTACTATATTATCAATTCTCCAAGCTATTTATTTGGTAACATTTGAAATTCTTTACTTATTTTCAGAATTTTACTTGGGTAATTCATCAATTTGTTTTTTCTTTCCTGCTGGGTTGAATCGCAAATCACTTCGATTTTTTTTCCCCTCTTTCTGGCTTTGCTGAGTTCTGAACTCCGAATAGGCGCAAGAAAGAAGTGAAGTGCTGCGGCTGGCTGCTTCTGTTTCTGCAGCTTTTTGAATCATTATGCTTTCCTTTGGTTTCTGGCGGCGACTTTAGCTCCGTAAGTTGCCCGCCTTGGACTACTTGCCAAGTTTTTCTGCTTCCTGTTTATTCAAATCTATAGCTCATGATTTTGTGTTCATAGAATAAGTTGGATTCTAAGTTGAGTAGATTGCTTGGACTGTGGGTGGCGGCCTGCGTGATGGATTTTGTATATTTGTTGTTTGATTTTGGAAATTGATGGACCTTATTGCTCTTTCTTTGCGTGCATGCAGGATCAGGGAGGTGGTTGTGTTTCAATTTCTATGATTGGTGTGTGAATTTTTTGTCTGTTGAGTTGTTTCCTGGCTTTTGGAATGGGCATACTATATAAATTCCAGAAGCTAATTCATGGCGAGATGAAGAGGTGGCTCTTTGTGATAATGGTGGTGGCTCTCACTCATTTACTGTTTCAGTCCTTTTTGCTTCCCTATGGGAATGCTCTTAAATCTCTTTTGCCCGATGGCAAAGCCTCTCCACATGATAAAAGTAGCTTTGAGATACATTCTTCCTTGAAATCTGCAGTTATTCGCAATCCTCTCAGAGTCGGTTCCTTGGATTTGAGGAGTGATGGTTTGTGGGATGGTGGGATGAAGGAGAAAATCTTTGCATCTGAAGGAATGGTTCAGGATGATTCTGAAGATATTGTGGATAGAGATGCTGATGATGACATTTCTGTCGAGAAGGAAGAAGGTCCAGATAACATCAGTGCATCAGATATTGGTCAAAACAAAAGGAATGGTTCTGCCCTGGAATTGATTGGTGGATCCAGGCGTGGCTTTCCTCTGGAGCAGGTTGTTAAACCTGGTCTGCGAATCTCAGATGGCACTGATCTAGAGAGTGAAAGAAGTCAGGAACCACAAGCATTTGAGCTAGTAAATTCTGCTTCTAGATCTCCTGGCTCAAGTAAACCTATTCTATCTCTGCATCATAATGTTACTAATTTTGGAAATTCAGCTTCCAATAAGAGCAACTCAGTTTATCCTACAACCTTGCGAAGCAATCATGTGGGCCTGAAAAGAAATTCCACTGGTATGATCAAAGCTGTGACTAAAAAGATGAGGTGCGAAATGCCTCCAAAATCTGTGACAACAATAGAGGAGATGAACCGCATATTAGCACAACGGCGAAGGTTTTCACGCGCAATGGTACACTTTTGGCAACTGAATAGATATACAATTCTGTGTTTTCTTCAAATTCACATAATATTATTAATGCTGGTGCAGAGACCGCGGTGGTCTTCAGTGCGTGATGGAGAAATTTTTAGTGCAAGATCGCACATTGAAAATGCTCCTATGTCTTCAAATGATGAAGAACTTTATGCTCCTCTATTTCGGAATGTTTCCATGTTTAAAAAGTAAGTTTCTTCAATTAAATACCACAAAGGCATCTTTGGATTTTAACATCTTCTAATTTACGGAACTCTTTACTCTATGTTATGTGATGCTTGTTTGAGGATCCCATAATATTCCATTATGGCATTTTCATGGAGTAGGTGGCAGAAATGAGAGGTAAAGTATGAACAAACATTGGCAAGATACATTATCTGTTTTAGGTTCAGCCTCTATCAGCAGGACAAATTCTCCTACTAAGATTCAACTTTGTGGTTAAATCTATAGCTTTCTCATACTCTACATCATAGCTTTTATCTGTGTCCTGATGCAAGTCAGCCTGGATTTAACTGTTGTAATGCTGTGTTTTCTAAGTGAAATCAAACTAGTTCATTTTATTGTTCCAGGAGCTTTGAACTTATGGAGCGCACACTGAAAGTCTATGTCTATAGGGACGGAAGCAGGCCAATATTTCACACACCTATACTTAAAGGGTTGTATGCTTCTGAGGGATGGTTCATGAAACTAATGGTGGGAAATAAACGTTTTGTTGTGAGGGACCCACGAAAGGCTCATCTCTACTATATGCCATTTAGTTCGAGGATGTTGGAGTACACACTCTATGTTAGGAATTCCCATAACCGGACAAACTTAAGAGAATACTTGCGGGGATATGCTGAAAAAATTGCTGCCAAATATCCTTATTGGAATAGAACTGGGGGTGCTGATCACTTCCTTGTAGCCTGCCATGATTGGGTATGCTTTACTGACATCATTCCCTCTCTTTGCTGCCATTTCAACTATTAGTAGATACATCGGTAGAATGTTAATGTTGGTTACACTTTAGCAAATTGTTCACAGATGTGCAAAGCTGAATTGATTATTTATAGAAGAATCTGTAGCAATGTTTTCTGATCTTTAGTTGAGTAAAAAAACACCCTGTAAGAGCTCATTCTTTCTTCTAGTTTAATTTCATTCACACACATAGCATAGTAATTCTTTGCTGTTGTTTCTTCCAAGTGATTAAGATGAAGTTCTCCTTGGCTCTTGTAGGCTCCATACGAGACAAGGCACCACATGGAATATTGCATCAAAGCTCTCTGCAATGCAGATGTGACTGCAGGTTTTAAAATCGGGAGGGATGTCTCCCTACCAGAAACATATGTTCGTTCTGCCAGAAACCCTCTTAGGGACCTTGGAGGAAAGCCTCCTTCTCAAAGGAAAATTCTTGCTTTCTATGCTGGAAACTTGCATGGGTATTTACGTCCAATATTGTTGAAGCACTGGAAAGACAAATACCCTGATATGAGGATCTATGGTCCAATGCCACCTGGTGTTTCAAGCAAAATGAATTACATCGAGCACATGAAAAGTAGCAAGTACTGCATTTGCCCCAAGGGTTACGAGGTTAACAGCCCCCGGGTTGTGGAAGCTATATTCTATGAGTGTGTGCCTGTAATTATCTCTGATAATTTTGTGCCGCCTTTTTTTGATGTCCTGGATTGGAACGCATTCTCGCTAATTCTTGCAGAGAAAGATATTCCCAACCTAAGAGATATACTGCTGTCAATACCTGGAGACAAGTACCAGGGAATGCAACTTGCTGTCAGGAAGGTGCAAAGGCATTTTCTTTGGCATGCAAAACCAGAGAGGTATGATCTCTTCCACATGACACTTCATTCTATTTGGTACAACAGAGTGTTCCAGATAAAACTTCGATAAGAATGTCAAATTGTTTGATGGCGATAGAAGTGTCTGGACTTCCGCTCCACCCATCTGGCTGAACTGAAGCTCCTGGTTCCAATGGAAGTAACATGCTTAGCTTATTGTATATTAGACGAGCTGTGCGAGTAGGAATGCTTTATTTGTACATAATACCTTTTATTTTTGTGTTTTTTCCTGAAGTGTATATCGAATGAAGATAACAAAATTTTGTGTGATGCCTTTTCCGTTGCTTTCAATTTTCTGGGAATCGAGAACAAGTTAAATTGTTTAGACGTGCTGACGCAAGGAATGAATTAGTCCTAATGATAACATACAGATGAATGAAACAGTTTCATGCAATTAACCTTTAAAGTCTACTGCAACACGCACTTTTTAGAAAAAAAAAAAAATTATATAATTATATTTATTAGCTGAGTTTTATATCAAAGAAAATAAAGTTCCATGTTGTAACTTGTCTGGCAAGAGTTTACACCGTTACAGAATGAAGGCCTTCTCTGTGTTCTCCATGAATATACTGCGGATCAGAAATGCCGAAAAAGGAAAATTTCTCCCCATTTTTAAAGGTGTTATCCAACAAAACTTGCTGGAGGGGAGGCTTGAATCTTGATCAAGGAGTAACGAGAAACCCCCCTACCTTTTTTCTTTCACGGCTTGATGCTTCTGGAGCCAAAAGCAAAGAGTTCTGTTGATTTGTGGTTTTAAATTTTAACCAACCCGGGCAGGATAGAGAGTGATGGATGAAAGACAAATGGTGAAGCTGGGTATCCGATTGACAAACATGGAAATGATCGAGTACCTTGAAAAGGAGCACTCGTACTTTGGCTTGTTTGTTGTCGGCTCGGCGAGAACTTTGTGGTTTTAATTTCAAATGTCTTTGCTTTGCGGGGGACTCGGCGGGCGGGCGCGGTCTGTGTACTTCCGTCCCTTTGCTTCGCCTTGAGGAAGTTCTGAACTGGTACGTACGTGGTAAGTAATCTCTTTCTTCCAAAGCAATCACTCTCTTCTTGCTGGGCGTCCAACTTGGTCCCCTGTTTTGTTTCGCAAGTGATTGTACGACATCTGTTACTATTTCCCCGTGAACTTGGTCTTTGCTATTGTTGATCCTCTCACTGTCTGCCACAGAAGTAAATATATGTTGATAGAAGATGGGTGGAAAATGAGATTATCTCCTTGTATATCAAACGGATACAAATCATGTAACCTGTTTATTTGCTGCTGATCATTGCTTGAATATTTTCTCATACCTATGTTTTCCATTTTGCTACTGAAGTTGCATCTGAACGAGGTTTGTTTTGCTTTCATATTTTTTTCAGGTCTGAAGACCTCACAGGAGACCTAAGCGTGAATTGAAACAGTTTCAAGATTGATTTACCTGTAAGCACCGAGTCCCAACAGCATGTGTAATTCATCTAAGCCACTCGACTTGAGTCATGTTGGATCGTTTTTTTCTTTTGTATACTTTCTTTTCTCTCATTTTTTGGTGTTTTAGTCTTTAACACATGAGAGTTTGTTGGTGATTGTGTTTCATGTAGAACATGTTGATTCCATGATATCAAACTTGTAACGGAATATGACTTTATTAACTATGATCACTCAACACCATCTCAGAACACTTTACCATACAAGTATAGAAAACTTATGATGATAGCAGCTTTGAAATTTTATCTCATTAGCCCATCACAAGAGGGTTCTATTAATAGAGACAAGAGGGTTCTTCTCAAATCTCTACATCTATCAGGAAGAGCATCTAGTATAGAACATTGTCACTTTGCTTTTCCAAATTCATAGTGTTAATATGGCTTCTAGTTTCTAGTTGTTAAATTGATGATATGAACTCTAAACCCTAAACCCTGAACTCATTAGAGTTTTAAATTGATGATATGAACTGTATGTTGCCGAACCAACATAGTTGTTATTTTGGTGCAGTATGATGGTGATGATTATGGAAACATCAAAGTTCATTATTTCCTCGTGGAGAGGCACCAAGTACAAAAGGAGAGAATGCCAAGCATTTTCTTCCCATGAACAGTCTGTGTTTGTTTCTTCGCTAGCGTGATAGGCATTTGCGCTTTTTAGCGTGTCATTAGAGTCCAATTTATGGAGGGTGTCAAAATACTGTAGCCGAGGTCATAAGGGTATGAGAATCTTGGTATCTATGTGACATAGCAGATTGTCCCTTGTTCAACAGGCAGAGGCAGATTGAGTAATACTAACATAAATATGTTTTCTTCAAACTTTTGGCCTTTATCACATTGTTAGATCTGGTTTCAAACACCACTTCTGTTTTTCTTTTCTTTTAGTATCTAGTTATTTCCATAGGATTCCCTCAAGTTCCTGGGATTCTCCTCGTTGAAGCAGGCTATATTCATTCACATTTTTCATTTACTGATTACATGAGTCAGAGAGTAAGCTAGTTCATTTGAGAGTTTGCAGATCGTTGCTTATGTTTTTCTTGTCTACTTTCCCTCCAATATGACTTTCTATCTTTCAGTAATGATGGCTCTTACTTGCAAGTTTTTTCTGCATGCAGAGGATCTTGTTCTCCAAGATGTCAGGGGCTCAGAAGGTTTGCCACGACTTGGCTGTTCAGATCCAGGACTTTCAAGCCAAAGCACTTTTACATCTGTCATAAAAGAACTTAAAACTTTTTTCCCTTCTTATTTTTCAAATCTGGAATCAATCTCTTGCATGCAAGCCCCGATAAAGTCTCTTGTATGCAATTACCAAATCCTAAGTTACAGAAACCAACTGCATTATATGATTATGAAGTACGCAATCAGTAAATAGAATGGAATCAGCATGTTTTGGTTGCTGTTGGCTTGCTTTTATGAATAAACAAGTGCTAATAGAATGCAATGTCCTACCTCTTGAAATTCCAAGCTGTCATGAAAGCTGAGCCTCACATTAAACTTGACTGTTAATTTCCTCTAGGTTTCTCTCATTTGATATCAGCAATCATATAAAATATGGTTTTGTGACAGCAAAACTCTGATTCATTGTTACTTCAAGTCTTCATCCAAAAAATGCAGTATTATGAATTTTTATCTCGTCTTCCATTCAAAACTATGAAGTCCTTCTGGTAACCAAACGGATGGATACTATGTTGTTTGGTTTATGACTTGCCTAGAGCTCTACTGCTGTACTTTTGTATTGCACGACATGCTCTAAAAAATGTATACATTGGTGAGAAAATGTTTTGGTTTGTAGTTCAAAAGCTTTTCTTATTGGCTGTTGTTTCCTTGTTCCAGTTTCTTGTTACTTTCTGATGTCATTTGATTTATGTCTCGCTAGTGATTAATTGTGGCATATTCAGCATGCTTCATCAAATGACTTTGGCTGGCTTGCAAAACACACCTGAAATGGCTCTCCAGATGATGGCACAGGCAGATTTTTGGAACTGCTTAAAGCAATAAGGTGAGAAATAAAATTGCTTTGGATGCATTGAATAGACTTACATGCTTTAGTCATGCTCTTTCTATTGGTTTCATACTCATGTGATGTTCAGGTAGTGTACTTAATTTGCATAAGTAACACTCTCCTGCACACTGAAATGTTGTTCCTCAAGGATATGAGAATGGCAAAACTGGGATGTTTTGGGCATTGCATACACGTATCACAACTCTCCTTTCATTGTTAGATGTGATAAGTGGCCAATTGTTGATTTTACATATTTCTAGCATCAACTTTCATTGCGTCACTTCAAGCGTTGACCCTATTGTTTTCTGAAAATACATTTAGCATTTTGCTGCCTTGAGTGAGTATAAGTTCAAGTCCCAAACTAGGAAACCTTTTTTGGTGAAAATTCTATTTGTAAAGCATCAATTCAACTACTGTTCAGTTTAAAAGACACGTAAGATGAATTATGATGCCTTTGTTAAATATTATCCTGTTCTGCTTTGACAGGTTTTAGCTTCCCAGTTGCAGAAGAGCACCATTGGTGCATAAATTGATAGACTTGTTTCCGAGGTTGTTAGATCTTATTCTGGATGCTTGTTGGATGAGAATGTTCCAATGGATAAGTAGACGCACACACGCCGGGGGGTAAGGTCAAAACAAGGGAACGTCGCCTTAGATGAGTGAGTCATATTTAGCTTAGGCGAATAGATGCACCAGTTTGTAAGGGTGATAAGCAAGATACAGGAGGACGCAAAGGAGGCGATGGTAAACTAAAGTGTAGAATCCTTTGGAGGAACTTGGCCCAAACTGAGTAGGATGGAGACACCGAATTCTTGTCGTGGGCTCTAATTAGTTGGGATTAACTCTTATTTGATCAATTGATTACGGATTTGGTTGTAAAATCTGAGATTGTCATGTACGATGTGATCTGGGAACAACATCAATTGTGTGTGTAAAACAGCATTTTTGTCGTCATGTGTCTTTTAGTTTTAGCTCAACTTAAAACATAGGCTCTATCATGGTATATCTCATCTTGGTCTTATGTCCATGTAGGAATTTGGACCATACCCTACTTGATTCTTTTAATTGGAAAATATCATCTTACATTAGTTGGCTTTTGGATTTTGTTATTCTGTTATGTATTTCAAATACCGGAAGTCTACAAGTTGCAATCCCTTTACTAAAGAAGCCTCCCTCCCTTCCCTCTTTTCCTAAAGAGCCCTATATCATCGCCACATATTATACTCAAAGATGGGTTTGGCTTGCCATACAGGAAAGATCCATAGTGAGGTTAAGTGCAAGTTATTAGAACTTTCGGACTGAAAAGAGTTAAAAGACAATCATATCTACAAATTCAGAAGGCTTTGAATGAATGCCCATGCATTGTTAGTCATGACATTTTATTCTTCAAACCTCTACTTTTTTCATCTTGAGTTATCTTTTTGCTCTTGAATCTTATGTTCTGTTTAAGCCTTCTTTCCGACCAAATAAGGCATCAGTATAGCTAAATGGATTGAACTGAAGGTTAACTGGTGGGGTTGCTGCTGCTGCTACAACATCAATATAGTGGCCTCACCTCCAGAATAAAGTCGCTGGGTTTGCATTTGTCTAGGGGCCATATGGCGGTACCCTGATACAGTCACAGGTTATGATATTCTTCAACAAGGCCAGATCTCTGACAAAGAAACACAGAGGATGATCGAGCTTTTATATTCAATCTGATTAAGGTAATGTGCTTCTTTCTCCAGAATTGAATTGCCAAGTTAGTACTTGGGACATTGCCCTTCACATTCAATGAAATCAACCACCGGATTCTTAAAAGCTTGCAGAAGAGTTAATGGGAAGTGATTTTGTTTTCGTTGAGGTCTCATCACGGAACTCACTCTAGGGGAGAATGCCACCAACTTACCGTGCCTACCCCAGAGCCCAGACTTTAAGAATATAGTTCCAAATATGCATTATTTGATGTTAGGGTTCAATTATTGGAACCCATCCATAACATAGGTCTTTGGAAATACTGGAATTGTATGTGCTTGAAAGGCATCTGTAGTGTGAGTTTTCTTTGGAACAGGTTCTTTGTTGGTAAATGTAGGGCTTATCAGAACTTGTAGCAAGAACCTACGAACTTGTGGCTTCTAAAGCTGATTAAAATTCATGGTATCTGGCATTTAGAGAACAAATGGTAAAGTAGAATGTTCGTGTGCATGGGATATATATGTATCAATGTATTATGTGAAAACATCCACCGAGTGCCATGTTTCTGCAGCAATGACAGGGATGGAAATGTGTGAGGCCCTGCTAACGTTGCTGGTTGAGTTCTGTAAGAAGCAACAAGTGAGGGAGAGAGGGATTCACCAAAGTGTTCTTTTTGCAACAATGGGGTACAGGAAGAGCAATGCCAGCAGGAATGTGTATTCTCGTTTAAATGACAGCAACTGCTGCTGCAGTACCAATCCTAGAAGAGTATGGCTTCGAAGTAACCAGACCAGGTTCAGGTACATGCCATAAAGATGCATGCAAGAATTGAGTTCTTCCATAAAGCATTGTCCTGTGAATTATTACTGATCGTCCTGAATTCTGACCAGTTGCTAATGAAAGAGACTCATCAACCCTCAAAAAGCTTGAATTATTACTTCCTGGCTCTGTGACCAAACTGAAAGGGTGCTTTGAAGTCTGTTGGCCTGAAACGGCATTAAGAACGAGAATTGGAGGATTCGAGTTATTTCCGCTGTTGTCCTTTTTTTCCAATACATGACTGTGACCCAATTGTGATTCTAATAGTTATGCATTAGATTGTGAACCAAGAGTTTAGATTTTGATGAATCTTGCCACACCTCTTCCGACATAGGATTACTGCTCCAAGGACAGAGGAGTCACATAAAATTTGAAGGATTAGCAATAGTTGGGAATCTAACAGCTTACCATAAAATGTTTTTGGTCCAGACAAGAGGTGGAAACAAATGTACGATGAATAGGGGAGAGTCCAGAACAAATTAATATGACTATTGATTGATTGATTAGGTTACTGAAAAAGTGTGTAACAGAAAAAAAACTAAAACTTGAATCAACAATTTCTGATTAGCCTCTAGCTAACTGCTCTCTGTTAGAAGCAAATTAGAATAAACATAAGATTGAAAAGCTACAATAATGAAGCCTTATATGTTCATCATTTACAGGAAATTGAATTAAAGCTAATAAGTAGTAGTATTAACTATTACCAAACGTGAAGTTCATCCAACAGCAGCAAGATTGAACACAGAATTGTGATCGGGAAAGCCCATGAAACGTGTTAGATGCGGAGTCCAATGGCAATTAAGGGGGTAGGCCCAAAGGTGTCCCCAGCCCATTAAGTGATGAAATCAGCTACCAATATTGCTATTAATTAGGCGCAACAGACTGCAACCCCGAAAGAGGCTTGAGAAAATAGGACGCAATAATAGCCAACTACTAAGCTGCTTGTTGCCAAATCCCTATTGGCCATTTCTTTTAAACTCCCAGCTCAACTAATTGTCTGTCCATTCTATTCGACATGACAATTCCATCGCGCTTCTCGTTCCTTTTCGCTACTCAGTGTGTTCCCGGACTTTACAAGTAAAACCAGGCTAAATGTGAGGTGGTCAGTTGTCGGAGATTTTTGTGGTTGGTCGGTGTTGGACCCAGAGTTAAGAGTGACACATACAATACAACAACAAAACCAAAACTATTCACATTTTCCAACACTGTTCACAACTTGAAGCTTGTGTGACCAGAATTAATAAAGATTTCCTTTTTCAAAAGCCATATTCATAGAAACCGGAACACTGTAGCTCTCTAAAAGAAGAGAAGAAAAATACTGTGGGGATCGGAGGGTGTTCAGAATTGGCGTAAATCGAAGGTTAATAACTGATAAGAAGGCGGACAGAGAGAATCTGGGTTCATCTCGGATCCGTACCAATAATTTAGACAAGAGAAATCTGATTTGCCAGCCATTACATCGAGGACCCATTGGTGTTTGAGAAGATTTTGCCAGCCAGCCCTTGGCTCTCCTCAAACCTGCTGAATTTTTGTGGACTAAAATTGGCCGGAATACTGGATAGGGACCCAATTGACTATCATTTCAAACGCGAGGACTCGAATCTCATTACTCTAATCATCAATACGGACTCGTTTTTGACAGCTCATGCCCGACTCCGAGGTACCATCCAACTTATTCGCCAGAAGTTTTCTTTCACGGTGAAAAACATTTATCAGAGAGTTCAACATTTTCCTCCCTCAAGCTCTCAATCTTTTTCTCTCTCTCCCTCTCTCTCTCTCTCTCTCTTTTTTTTTTTTTTTGAGTTGCTTTTGTTTTGTTGTTATATAGTAGTATAATATAAGTCAACTTGAATATTGCGGTCTTGCATTATTACTAGTGTTTGTATTAGTGAAAGGGGTCTTCCATTATTGCACATAGCTTTTTTATCACGATCAATTCATAGGCTTACAGGGACTCACTTCAAATTCAACACCTTGGAAATTTTAGGGCCCAATTATAGGGTTTTACTGTACCAAGTTTAGGGCTAAGACTTAATAGGGTATTTTTGTTAACTAGCAAGGCTCTACTCCAAATCATATCATTGTTGCCTCCGGATCAAATCGGTCAAGTGTTTGTTGCCTCCAAATACTTCCACCATCTGAGCCACCAGTTTGTGCGCGGCAACAATATGGACAAGTGTTGAAGATAATATGAAGAAGTGTCTAAAAAGATATGTAGAAGTATCCGATTAAATATGTAAAAGTATTTAAAGTAATATATGGACATTTTAGTTTCTTCAAACAATATATAAAGTATAAAAGTGTCTAAAGAAATACATAAAAACGCTTTTAGCAATATGAAGTAATGTGCATAAAACTTACTCTTTTCAGAAATAAAAGTGTTTGAAGTAATAAGTTAAAGTGTTTGGATTAATATGTAAAAATATAAAAGTGTCTAAAATAATAAGCTAGAGTGTCTAAATTAATATATAAAAAAGTATAAAAGAAATATATAAAAGTGTCTAATATAATATGTGAAGGTGTATGGAGTAAACCAAACGGGCAAACAATAAATATAAAAGTGTCTGAATGAATATGTACAAGTGTATACAGAAATATGTAAATATGTCTAATAAAAAAATGTAAAATTATCTAAAACAATATGTGAAACTTGTTTTCTGGGCACAACAAATCGCAACCACATAATGTTCTCATCATTTTCTAGAATCTGATTACAGATTACATATTTTCACCGTCACATCTCTCCTACCATCATCTTCAAATCTAGTGAACGCGGTGTCATGAGATAACCATTGACTTCAATCGCGATAGACATTGTTCAAATTGTCAAAATCTTTGATCACACATAGTAGTAGTGGGAAAGGAAGAAGTTTCATGATCCAACAAAGGCAAAGTTTGCAATGTGGAGAAGACGAATAATCGCAACAAATAATTAGATTTGCTGTCTTCTCTAGTGGGACTCATTGTCGTTGGAGATGTTGTTGGAGGCAGCGATGACAGATATAGAAAATGAAGACTCACGATCTCCTGCTGCCAGCTACTAAGAAAGACGAGGACATGATTAGCTCAAGCGGCATGATGGTAAATTATATGAGTAGAGTAAAGGTAACTTAGTAATTTTGTGCAGTGTGTCTAATTAAACGTATGTGCTTGATAGCCATGTTATAAGAGTGATAAGTGACTCTTCCTATATACAAATTATAGTTTAGGGAAAAAAATATCTATTTTAAACTGCATTGTAAAAATTTTAGATCTGGCCATCGTGATACTATATTATTTTACTTGCGTTTTATTTGCCAAACACGTTCTAATAAATACATGAATCAAATTGACAAAAAATTAGAGACCCAATTATTATGAAGAGACTATAATTAACCACTTGCCGTTACAGTGTTACTCGTATATATTTACAACTTGATATGATTTGATGGGTGAATATAAATTAGGGTTGGGAGCTACCGTTTATTATTAGTAGGGATGAGAATAATTCGGGTTAGTTCAGTTATATGGTAGAACCGAGCCAAGCCAAAATAGCATTAGTTTCAAAATTTATCTACTCAATCTGAGAATTGAGAACCGAATAAAACCAGAATTATGGTTCTAGGTTTTTTTGTTCTAATTTTCGGGTTTTTTTTTTGTTTATAACAACACCAAAATTCAATAAAATTGCATATATAACCAGTTTATAAAATATTCAACATAATATACAATTAAATTAGCATTTAAATATATGTACTTAGACACATTCAAAAAAGTTTAATATGCTGTTACCAAAATGGTTCAAAAGAGTTGCTTGTGAAGTATCTTTTATCTTAACCAGTTTACTTTCTTTCAGTAATTCCAATATTGACATAATATTCAACATAGAAAGCTGAGCCTTTAGAACCATTTTCTTCAGTATCAAAACCTAAAATATGTTAATGTCATTAATTTCCAGTTTCACATGGTTCATAAATGAAAAAAAATATGAGGATTGTGTCATTGAGAGTAGTTTAGAATAGAGAGATTGAAAGTAAAATGACTCAGGAGTATTTGATTCAGAAAGCAAGGTAATTCAAGTGAATATGGAGAAATTTTGCGAATGATCCAACAACTTCCATGTTGCTTCAATTTGTGACATCAATTTAAGAATTTAATATAAAAACATAAGATTATCATCATAAGTCTTAAAAAAAAACATATACATACATACATACATACATACATACATACATATATTAGTAATACTATAATTTTTATTATATAATTATATATATCCCTCGGGTTCGGTTCTATATGGAACCAAAACTAACATAAAAAGTTCTCTTATATTTTGATCCAACTTGCAAATCATGTTTTATTTTTACCTAACTCAACTAAACCCAATAGTAATGGTTCGGGTTGGGTGTTAGGTTTACTCAACTCATACTCATTCCTAGTTATTAGTTCATGGTCGCATGCACTAGCACAGATCTTGTTTCCATAATTCTAAATTCGGGTAAAAGGGCCATAATGTGATAGCGGAAAAGAGGAAGATCAAAGTAATATAATAACACAAGACAGTTCCAAATCCTAATTATGTATTGACTTTATATCATGTATGCTCATATTAGGAATAAAGCGTTGGGCATTAATCAAGATAAAGTTGATTGTTAAATGGATCTCATCCCGATGTAGTCATGTACGTCTGGGTGAGCTTGTGGACATAAATACAATATTAGAGTGTTAATGTTGACCTCAGCTGCAAAGCAAAGTGCCTCAAGTGAAAGAGAAAGGGGCAGGTTGACCAATCCATCAAAGCCTGGGGTTAAGAAGACATTTACACCTTAGGAGTGGCATAATTAGTTAAGGCCCTCGGGGTCCGTAGGTTTATTAATTTTGCGAGCAAGCGAGGTCGGAGGAAATTAGTACATACATTAGGTGGGATGAAAATGAAGTCAGCTCACCTGGCGATGCTTCGGACCATGCTCGTGCACTTGAATTGGGGGGGGGGGGGGGGGGGGGGGAGAATTAATTCCCACATAAGGACTGGCACGCTTGTGAGCATATGACCCCTTAAAGTTAAGAGAACCAAGACCCCTGCTACAAGCTTAAACATATATATAGCCCGCCCATGCATCCTCTGAATTTACTGGGCTACCCAAACCCACCTCTTTTTGTTTTTTTATAAATTTGATCCGGGACCAATTCGATCAATGCAAGCAATTTAATTACTGGGCTGGGGAGGTTTTTCCCCAATTCAAGTCGAAGGAAGAACTCCTCCGTTTTACCTATCAATATGTTTATAATGTACTAGGAGATTGCAATCCCAAACAAAACGTACGGAGGGGCGAGGGAAATTCGATCACGTGGCTGTGTTGTCCTATTCCTCCACTGTTTACCTCAAGAATCGACAAGGGAAAAGAAAAACTGAGGCAGTGGCCATGCAAATAATTATTGTCTAGGAACTAAATTTCCCTTCATATTTATTTATTTATTGGTAATCAGCCTTCATATTTAGTATATAAAGATTCAGCCACAGTCTGCTGCTTAATTTATTATGATATCTCTTCTGAAAAATGGAGTAGTGTAGGAGAGGTTATTTAATGACGGGGATTCTTCCATTTATGGGCTGCCTTCAATTTCCATTTCTCTTCAGATAAGGCCCTGCTCCAGAAGAGTAGTAATTACGTACTGTAAAGTAAAACAGAAACCTAAATATATGAAGCAAAGCATAAGTCCAGCAAATTAAGGAGCCAGTAAGTCACGGTAAACGTCAAGGCAGAATAAATAAAACAAACAGAGCTGCCAAACTGAAAAAATGAACAAGTGAAGCAAGCAGCAGACAAGTGGCAAAACATGAACAAAAACCGAGCGACCTAATTGGAGGGGGCAAAATGGGCTGCCCACAAGGTTTAGTGAGGGCTGGCTGGGTGGCAGGGTTACACCTGCAGTGATACAAATATCTGGAACACTGGAAAATACAAGGCAAACATATATATAAGAGCCTTAAATATTGTTTAACCAAGTCTTCATGGTATTGATTAATTCTACCTTTTTATGTGGTACAAGTAGAAAATTTAAAGACCGAACGCGATAGGGTGACACACGGTCATGGTAATCATATCATAATTATAGGATTTTTTCCAACATTTAAAAATGGGACAAAAAAAAATTACTAAGATTAAACTTGACATATATATATATAAACAGAAATGTAACGGAAATATCTGAGTTACGCGCATAATATTTTACACAATTATCCTACTTGGTAAAGTGAAATGGGATATCACAGGAATGATGAAGATTCGAGTAGCGGCACCGTCACATTTTTTTTCAACTTTGGCTCTCTGTAACTGCTGCTGTTGCTTGCATCTTTTCTCTTTTTGATTTTTGTGCCTCTTATATCATAAGCTAATGAAATTTTATTTTTCATTCATTTAAGGTTTTAATTTAGGGATAATTATAGTTTACTTTCTGAGGTTCGGATGAAATTACACTTTATTTTCTTTTATTTTAGAAATATACACTTTGTTTCGGCAAAGTTTAATTTCACCTAAACCTTAGGAGATAAATTGTAATTAACTCTTTAATTTACTAATGAATTTTAATTTAATAGGATAACAATCCGTCACATTAACATGACTAGTCTTCCTAGTACGTAGTAGTAGATGGATCCCTTCCCTTTCAAACTCACAAGACTTGTAGTATCAGTTTGTCATTTTTCCTATATATCCTTGCCATTGTAAGTTGCATGAGTTACCCCTAATCTTTAATTATTGTTCCTATTCTAACCTTAACTTCCAATTTGCTCATAGTGTGTCTCTAACTTCGATAAAACATTTTATTTTGATCCTTTTTTGGATAGAAACCATTATCTTAGATGAAAAACACCAACTCAGTATATACTTATACGGCTAAATGTTACTTAACCCCTAAAAGTTTTCCCTTTATCAAAAAAATCCTTGAGACCTTGAAATCTAACGATTTGACCATTGCTCATTCACCTCCTTTGCCACCCCTCCCTCACCGCCCTTTCCCTCCCTACTCTGCCCCTTTAGCCGCCGCCCTCATCTTGCCTTCCCACCACTGGGCCCAACCCGCCCTCATCCCGCATTCCTGCCACTGTACCATACCGACCCTCATCCCCCCCGGTTCTTCCTCTATCTCTTCGTTCATCTCTCTTTCTCTGCCCTTCCCCTTCCTCTTCCTTTCTAATCTCCAACCCATTTGCAGTAGTCAAATAGATGGCCAAAAAGGTTACTTAGCTTGTGAAACAAAGAATTTGAGATGGAAAGCGAAGCGAAGTGGCCACGAAAACATAAGAGATAGATAAGGTTCTAGGACTTTGTCAGGGTAATTTTCACAGGCATGTGGTGGGACGACTTGAAAGAGTGGCAGGACAAAAAATCAACAAAGAATCTATCCCAATTACATGCCATGAAGTTGAGAAATTGTTTTTCCTGAATGAATCAAGGCTTAATAGAGAAATATAGTGAGTCTGGAAATGGCCCCGCATTTGGTTCACCTCTATCGGCTGATGAATGCAGCTGTTGTTGCTGCTCTTTTGGTGGCTGTCGGGGGGGTAGGGAATGGGCGGTTAGGAAGGTGGTGGTGAAGGAGATGAAGAGGCGATGGTCGGATCATTAGATTTAAGGTTTCAAAGTTTTTTTTTTGTATAAAGGAAACACTTTTAGGAGTTGAAAGTAACATTTATCCTTATACTTACATGCTGAGGAAATCTTTTTCATCTAAGATATAAATTTTCATTAAAAATGGGGCAAAATAAAATGTTTGATTAAAGTTAGGGATACATTACGAGTAAATTGGAGTTAAGGTTAAAACATGAACAATAATTAAAGATCATGGATAACATGTGCAATTTAGCCATATATATATCTTGGGCGATGGACTGGAAAATGATTGGAACACTTGGCACAATAAATAGTAATCTTAGACGACAATTGATTGATTCTTTTCTCTGTTTGTTGTGTTACTATAGAGATCAGGTTGTAAATGTAGTAATTAAATGACTAAACTTAATTACAAGGGTGGTATCCTTTCTTTTACAAGTACTACATATATACACAGCTTAATTGGTAGCGGTCCATTAAATTAAAGAGTGTTGATTTTTCTTGTAATCGTAAACGTATGATAATAAGACGACTTGAAATTGCCCTTGATTACTTCTAGGAAGACGTAATTGAAGACTCTGCTAATTAAACATTTTGGAATTCTGGTATATAATATGTATATATTTCTGTAATTAAAGGAACGAAGGAATGAATGAGAAGAGAGGATTAAGTTTAGCAGAGAAAAGGATAAGCCGCATGCATGCATTGTAGCTGGCTAGCTATTTGCCACCTTGGGCAATTGAAACACCCACCAACTCGGTCCCCAGCCCCAGGCCAGAACCCAATCTTCTTCCACAGGCGGCTCTGACTCTGCCTCCCACCTGCTTTGGAAGAGCCAGGTCAGGTTTTACACATAATATATAGATATCACATATTACAATTTCTTTTACGACCTGAGTTTTTCTTTCCATAACTTTTCATACATATTACAGTTTCTATAGTATAGGTATGGTACTAGTTACTTGTTTCCGATTTCTATAAGGCTCAACCATTTTAACAATGCTGGTTCAATAAAGTGTGATGTATAAACATAGAATTTTATACTTATATAAACAGTTCATAATCTTGTTAAAAGCTTTCTGTTGTTGCCCAACTTAACTTTTACATGAACTAAATTACCCCCAAATGTTATTTTTGTACATGAAAACGCCCCTAATTGTCAAATTTATTTCTTGAATTAATTGTTCCGTTGTAGATAACTTAGGCGGCAAAAAGATTTGATTTTTGTTTTTGTGTTGTTAATGAAAATTGCATTAGCATTCTTAAAAATCATATAATAAAGCAGCATTCCACTGTTAAACTTGAGGGTTATATTAGTCCATATAGTGAAGCCCAATAACCAATATTTGAAAAGCTGTTGAAAACAATTTTTTTTTCCCCACCAAGTCTAGCTAGTCGAAATTTATGCTAATGACCTATTACCATTGAGGTAGCAGAGATTAAAAGTTCAATATTTTGCATGTATTTTCCGTATTATATAAATTATGCATGACGTGAAATAAAATAGTTATTTCAGCCACCTACAATTGGAACATGATTTTCGATCTCTATAGATAAATAGCTAAATCAATCATCAAATAATCAAATTAGAATATACAATTACCTCACAATTTTATTAGTATGCATTGTTAGTTAGAACAACTATTGAGTTCTGAGCCTAAGCCTAGTTAGCACTGCAATGAGATATTTCAGTAAAAGACTTGAGTTCAAGTGACATCGCAATCCAACATACTAGATATACATCATAAATTTGTGTATGAATTTGAAACTTTTTTTTTTTTTAATGTTTTTAGAAATTATCTCAATACGCTAACCGTCGTGAAAGGCTAAAGTGGAATTGCCCTTTAGCCTATTGACTGTAGGTCGACAGCCCTCGTTTGACACTAGGGGAATCCCAATCCATTCCACCCCTGTCATTGTGCCCCACATTCATTTCGATAAATAATGCAACTAACTCGACTCAGTAAGTATTTAACACTAATTTGTACTGTGTATTTTAATAATTAGGAATGAGAGCCGCGTCTTAAGATGTGATAATGACGGGTTTAAAAAGGGCAGGTCGGCTGTTGTGTATGGGGGGTGACTTTTAACCTCAAGGTTTTCTCCTCCATTCCATTTTCTTCTACTAAAACCTCCCCAACGCCCCCCACAAAGCCACCTGCCCTTTATACAGCCTATATATACATACAGTAACAACAAACCCAACCGCACCCTAAAAATACCAACATAGACTGCTCTTTGGTTGCTCTGAACTCTGCCAAATAATAGTGTGATCAGACCACCCAGTTCCAATGGGGGACTCACCAAACTCAGAGGCCGACTCCTGTAACAACTCCTACTCTCCTTCCTCCTCTTCTTTATCTTCTTCTGCTTATGGGTCTGGGTCGCCCGACGCCAGCAGCCAGAAGGGCGTGACCAAGGTCGGTTCGGACCTGGAATCCTACCCGACGCCCCATAAACGCCCCAGGGACAACAGCAAGCATCCGGTTTACCGGGGGGTCCGAATGCGGACATGGGGCAAGTGGGTATCCGAAATCCGAGAGCCCCGCAAGAAAAATCGGATCTGGCTCGGCACTTTCTCCACGCCGGAGATGGCGGCGCGAGCACACGACGTCGCCGCTCTCAGCATCAAGGGCGATTCTGCCATCCTCAACTTCCCGGAGCTTTCCGGGTCCTTGCCCCGACCCGCCTCCAACTCTCCCCGAGACGTCCAAGCAGCAGCTGCGAAGGCCGCTTCCATGGAGATTGAGCTGAACCCCGCTGCGCAATCACAGTCGCAGTCGTCCTCCTCGTCGACGTCGTCAGTGTTGTCCTCGAACAGAGACGACGCGTCGACGCCGGCGGAGCTGAGCGAGATCGTGAAGCTGCCGAGCCTAGAGACGAGTTACGAGTCCGGCGGCGAGTTCGTATTGGTGGATACGTTGGAGAGTTGTCTGTTTCCGTGGTACCATAATTATTATGAGCAAGATTGTGCGTGTAATTTCGCGGATGAGCTATCAATGCAAGTCCAAGAAAGTATGATTACAACTGATTTGGGTTCTTTATTGTGGAATCATTAATGGATAACTAACAGTTTTATGATTATTTTTTCCCTTCTCCTTTTTCTTCCAATCCTCTCCAGTTCTGGGAATATCAGTTTTTCTTTTTGGAATTTTAGTGTTTGGGAGAGAAATTTTGTTCCCATTTTGAAAAATTTCTTTTTGAGAGCAGCGGAAACCCAGACACCTTGCTTGGTTCCCAAGAATGTTTGATACCTGGTGTGCTTGTGGGCAGAGGAGCAGAGATGAGGTCCCAATCCCACGAACTAAACTGGCAATTCTGAGACTTATGTGGCCGGACGGTCAATTTTTGCTTTTTTGAGGAGCAGGGATTGAATTGGGTAAAGGTTTGGGATTGGGTCGGGAAACACACCCGGTTGGACAAAGGCGATGAGTCATCTTCTTGTTTGATTTGTGTTCGCTTTTTGCGTATGTATGAATATATACATATACATATATATGTGTGTGTCTGTGTGTGTGAGAGAGAGAGAGACTTTCCGAGGCAGTTTTATGCATCTTGTTAATTATACCGCTAAACCATGTACAACGATTTGTCTATCTTAAATGACTATTCGAATGAGACGGAAATATATGCTACTATAAATATTCACTTCCCGCTTCAAGATATGGAGTTCTTCTTTTCACTCGATCGAATCTCAAACATTTTCATTCTTCTTAGTTCTTGTATGCTCGACTCAATCCCATTCTTGCAATTAATTTAAGTAAAAATCTTTTTGGGCCTGACCTGACACAGTTTGAGTTTAGTACTAGTATCAATACTTAACAAGCCCTAGTTTTGGGGGAAAAAAATTATGTATTTTTAATTTTCTATCTATGATTAAAAAAATAGGTAAAATCTACCGGGGGTCACCTAGCTTATTTTTTTTGTCATAAACGGGTACTTTACTTTCAAATTGTCCTATCGATGTACCTTATCTCTTATCGCGTGTCCTGTCTAACTACTTTCCGTTAATTTCAGCGTTATAACTAATGGAAATTGCTTACGTGACATTAAAAACATTAAAATAAATCATAAAATAACACTTATGGTCTTTTAATTTTTTTTCTATCAACAATTCTAAACCCTAACATTCTAAATCTAATCATCGCACAATTTTTAGCTCCTCTGCTTCATTACCGCCGCTGTCGCCGCTGCTGCCACTTGCTTCTCACTCATCACCGCCACCGCCACCGCTCGCTCCTTTCTCCCACCAGTATGACGAAACGACCTGAATCCCCTAGCCTAAAAACCCAAATCCCCTATCGCTATCGTCGACCACCCTCCAGTTGCCAGCCAGACCTCCCTCCAATCCCTGACCGCCCTTCAGCTACCGATCATAACGCTACAAAATCCTCCATGACCGTGACGACCCTTCAGGCCTTCAGCCGATCGCCCCCGCTACAAAATCCTCCCTGACCACGATGGCCCTTCAGCCCAACGCCCTCCATAATTGCTACAAAATCCTTTAGCTTTTCAGCTTTTCAGCCCTTCAGTCGTCAGCCATCAGCCCTTCAACCAAAACCCAAGGAACCTCGACTGTGACAGATGGCTCTACCCTTTCGTAATGGCCATTGTTGCTGGCCGGTGGGTGGGTTTTGTTCGTCTTTGAATGGGCAACAATAGCCCTATGGTTTAGGAAACCAATTTCTCCTTTTTTGGAATGAATTGAAGTTGAAAATTTTTAGGTTTCTAGAATTGTTCAAGAAAAGTAGACTTGATTCAATTGACTTGAGGGCTTTATGTGCAAAATTGACTTGATCCTAGTATGTTGTGGAGCTTGGCAGTGGCCTTGAGCCAGTCCATGATGGCTAGCGAGAGACGATGCAATTTCTAGGTGATGGTCAGAGAGCAAAATGAGGTGGTAGTGAAGAGCAGCAGAGTCGAGAATAAGGAGAGGGATGAAAGAGATCATGACAAAAGTTTAGGGTTAGATTTAGAATGTTAGGGGTTAGAATTGTTGATAGAAAAAAACTAAAGGACCATAAGTGTTATTTTATGATTTATTTTAATGTTTTTAATGCCACGTAAGCATTTTCCGTTAGTTATAACGCTGAAATTAATGGAAAGTAGTTAGATAGGACACACGATAAGAGGTAAGGTACCTCGGTAGGACAATTTGAAGGTAAGGTAGGACAAAGAAATAAGCTAGGTGACCCCCGGTGGATTTTACCCATTAAAAAATGAACAAACAACTCGATGTTAGCTCAAATTTGACTTGATTTAGAGCTCGTTTGTGGCTTGCTTAAAATGCTATCAATTTAATATTGAACAAAATCTTAAATTTGATATAAAACTCAAATTTATTACTTGGCTTAGTTTGATTCAATTTTAGCTTTTTTTTCCATCTATTTTAAGTGAATAACTTGAGCTCAACTCAAGCTCAATCAATTAAAATTTCTTTCATGTCTCATTTATATTCTTTTTTAATCTAAAGATAAATAAAGGGTAAACTCCATCATGGGTCACCTATTTATTTTTTTGTCCTATCCAGGTACCTTATGTTTATTTTGTTCTAGCGGGGTATCTTTCCTCATTTGCGCATCTTGTTCAACTATTTTCTGTCAAATTGATTGTTAAATAGGGTGAAAAATGATGATGTAGTATTAAAAAATACTAAAATAAACTTAAAATGACAACTTCAATCCTCAAACTATTTTAATTACTAATTCTAACATTTAAAATTTCACTTAAGCCAATTCTACTCCCCAAACCTTTTAATCTTTCATCTTTACTACAGTCACCTCACAAGTTGCCCACCCAGTCACCGCCGCCGACCACCCTCTAGCCACCAGCCACCAGCTAACCATCCTCTAGCCGCCAACCCTGCAACCGGCCCCTGCCAACACCTTAATTTAACCGGCCCAATCGCCCTCACATCCCGTTCATCACCACCTTTCACACTATTCCCCCCGTCATTCTCTGATTTCCAATTTCAAACCCAGGAAATCAAGTGTCGAATTAAACTCGAGCAACAATCAAACCCAGGAAATCAAGCGTCGAATCAAACACACCATTTCAAACTCAAAAAATGAAATGTCGAATTGAACCCAGAAAATTCAAGCATGGGAAATCGAGAATCTAGTGAGGATCTGCGCGATTGATGTATGGGATGATTGCCAGGTTGGGGCGGCAGGCTTGGGAAAGACGAGACCGACAAAGGATTTAGAGAATGAGAGAATAAGGGATTTGGAGTCGGCACCCGATTCGGGGGAGATGGTCGACATCCGATCGAGTTGGTCTTGGGGAGAAGATAGTGGGTCCTTAGGATGGCAGTTGATAGCGGGGTTTATGGCTAGGTTAGTGACTAAAGGGCGGTCGACAGCAATTGGGTTGGAGGGTGGTCAGCGATGGTTGGGGTGGAGGCAGTCGGCGATGGTGGGTAGGAGAGGAGCTTTTGAGGGCTAGGGTTTTGAGGTAAAATTAATTTGGTGGAAGTTCAGGGGCTAGAATTAATAATTGAAAAAAAAAATTGGGCACTAAAGTTATCATTTTAAATTTATTTTGGTATTATTTAATGTCATGTCATCATTTTCCATCAAACGTAACCATGAAATTACTGGAAAGTACCTAAATAGGACACATAATAAAAGGTAAGGTATCTTTCTAGGACAAAATAAAGGTAAGGTATCTTGCTAGGACAAAATAAAGGTAAGGTACCCAGATAGGACAAAAAAAAATAAGCTAGGTGACCATCAGTGGGCTTTACCCGATAAATAAAATACCAAACTTGACAGCTATTTCAAGTCAAATATGATTAGCCTACTTGCCAACTCGACTAAGCTTATTTTCAGCCTTATTTCTATGGAAAGATTCAGAAACATGGCCGATTTTATGCATATGCTAACTTTGTCCCAAATTATTTACCTGTATGCTATTCATAATAATTAACTTATAATTTTTTTATCCAAAAAATATTGGTATATAAATGTAAAATGTATATTTATAAATAGTAAATAAAATTTTATACTCTTTAAATGAGTAAAGTACACCAAGAGTGCCTTAACTTTAATTATTGTTTCAAATAGGTACCCAATCTTTAGATTTGTCTTATCAAACTATATAAAACTCATATAGTACGTCTTAATCGGGTACTTTTTGTTGATTTTACTGTTAATTTGGATATAAATTGATGATGTAACATTAAATAATATTAAAATAATATTTCAATTACAATTTTGGTCTTCAAACTTTTTCAATCAATAATTCTAAACCTACTCTTCTTAGCCTAAAGCTACTCTTTTCTCCTCTTCACTCTCTCCTTTCCCTAGCCTCTGCCCACCTTTGACTCTCCGCTTGAATTCAGCCCGAGTTTGCTGCCTAAATTGTCCCTATTCGATGGATAGCAAAATCAACAGAAAGTACCAAATTGGAGCGTGCTATATGAGTTTATGTAATTTAATACAACAAATTTAAAGGTTATGTATTTATTTGGGACAATAATTAAAGCTAAGGTACCATAAGTGGACTTTACTTATCTTTCAATATATTTTTAAAATATTTTTAAAAAAATAAGAATATATATATATATATATTAGAAATAAGTGGCTGGTCTGGGTGTGTACGTTTAACTCTGGGGCCATTTAGGGAGAACATTAATACAAGTCCAGAGACAACCTAGCTAGCATATGCACAAAGGTATAAGATATTTTAGAAAGCTATATAATTGAAGCATTTCAAGAATGATTGTTTTAAAGTAGATGCACGGTATAAAGTTTTTCTTCAATGACACATACAAATACACGGAGTTAATCACTACGGACTCAAAGCTCATGGTTCATGTCCGTTTTAAAGTAAAAAAGCGCACCACACATTGGATTATTGCCTATTCGAGTTCACCTATATCTAACTTAACCAAAATAAAAGTACCCCTTGCTAAGAGATATAAATTGATTGTTCAGATACTTAAATGGAGTACAAATTAAAGGTGCACGTACACATCACGCACAAAATTAATTATTTTTAGAGAGAAAATTAAGAAGAACGTTTCATGATAGTGCTATCGTACGTCTGCAACATTTCTCATTTACTACCATTCCTTATGTGCGGAGTCAGTAAATTATTTCAGTGGGACTCTGGGAGTAATAAAAAATATTGTTAATAAAATATTTTTTTCATTTACAATTATCCAGGCGAGGTCTTATATCAATTCTAGTTATTTTTTGAACTTATTTTAATGAGCATTTATTACTTAACTGCGGGGACCCTTTAAGTAGGTAGGTTTTTGTATTATTTCTATGGATAAAGTTCACTGGGGTGCTCTAACCTTTTTTTTTTTTTAATCATAAATTAGTACCTTATCTTTGTATTTGTTATATTAAACTACATAATTTTATTTATATGTATCAATTGGATACTTTTTTGTTGATTTCACCATTAAATCAAATGAAAAAAGCTGATATGACATTAAATAATACTTAAATAATTTAAAATAACAACTTTAAACTCTAAATTTTTACAATTTATAATTCTAAGTCTAAAAACTTATGCGAGAATCAATTTAGTCTCTCTCTCACTCTCGTTCATCTAACTCTCTGCTCTCTCGATGTTAGTCTCTCTCTCTCTCTCTCTTTCTCTTTCTTTCTCTCTCTCTCTCTCTCTCTCTCTCTCTCTCTCTCTACTGCTGCGATCTCCGTCAATCTTCAATGTCAAACCTTTTCCAACACTGCTGCATGAGCCCTTCACCTTGTTGATAACGTCGTGATCCCATCGATCTTCGGTGAGTCCCATAGACGCACATGAATAGCAAACAATAGAACCTCAACAACTCTCCAATTTAGGCATCAATGTTGTGAATATTTAGATTTGGGCTATTGTGATTCTTTAAATTTAGGCATCGATGTTTCTAATTCTAAAAGGAGACATTGTTCTTTCCTGTGATCTGCTCCAATCTTCAAACCATTTAATCTTCTCCAATCCACACACTTCATCATTGAAACCTTGACAATAATGTAAATTCTGGGTTTGATTGTGGTGTTCATTTCACAGTGGAGCTACGGTTGCTCCAATCTGCGATATACTTGACGCATTCAAACAAAGAACTAGAGAGTCGGTGCCAGCCGATCAGCACAATGTCGTGACCCTTCACCATCTAAATGAGTGACGACCACCAAAGTAGCAAATTGACCGGGGATCTACTTAAATCGGGTGACAAGCGAATGCTAAGGAAGCGAAAGATGACAATGGTAGTGGCATCAGGGTGGTTAGGTCCAAAGTTAATCAAATTTGAGACTGTCATTGGTAGAGCAAATTGATTTCAGTGGAAGTTTAAGGCTTAGAATTAGTCGTTAGAAAAGTTCAAGGTCCAAAGTTGTTATGTTAAGTTTATTGTAGAGTTAATTAATGTCACATCAGTAATTCGATTAGATTTAACATTGGAATTAACGGAAAGTATCCAATTAAAATGTATAATATAGGTTAGGTAGTTCTATAGGACAAATCCAAATGTTAGGTACCAATTTGGGATAAGAAAACAAGTAAGGGTACCCTTGGTGGACTCTACCCTTATTTCTACATTTTACTAGTTTTTTTATAAAAAATTTTAGGTAATGAAAGACAAGACTCTCTTTTCACCCATCTTGTGTGTTAAATTCTATAATTATACTGATGATTATTGTGGTTTTTATGGGAAAAGTACAAAAAAATCATTATTGCTATGAGTTTGGACTGATTTAGTTATTATAATTTTGAATGATTTCAATTACATTCTTAAAGTCATAGTTTAAGCCCAAATTAGTCATTAGTGTTATACTTTAGTACCAAATATGCCACCAGCCATTTAAAACCTAACAATAAATGTGAGAATTTGTTGGTTTTGAAATCATAGAGTGTTAATGCAACTTTTAACAAATTTTAGAAACTTTGTATCATTTACCATATTCATTTATTTTGTGCGTCAGCCACTGCATCAATCACCGATGAATCTGCCACTAGTGATACAAGTGATGCCGAAGGAGGAAGTGGTGGACATCACTATTTGCAAACAAATAACTACCATACTAAGAAGCAAATAATAAAAAAATACATCAATATCGGATGAATAAGTTTTATTTGATCAAAGTTTGTGTTACTTATAGTATAAGAAAGCGGTGATTAATTTGAATATCATTTATGAAGGGATTAGTAATGGAACCGGCGAATAATAGAGGTGGTTGCCACACAAAAAAGTGAAAATGGTAAATTACATACAATCCTTAAAGTCTATTAAAAGTTATATAAGTACCACAATATTTTAAAACCAACAACTTCTCATGTTTACTGTTAGGCTTTTAATAGTTTGTGGCATATTAGGCACAAAAATGTAACATTAGTGGTCAATTTTTGCTTAAACTATGACTTTAGTGATATGATTGAAACTACTCAAAACTACAGTGATCAAATTGGTCTAGGGCCAACCACAGTGAGTTTTTTTTGTACTCTGCCCCTTTAGTTTCACCACCATCTTTTACTTTTATTTTGATCACTCAATAGAACTAAATTCATACACTTTTAAGTTAGTAGAGGCTTCACAAAAAATTCTATGAGAGCAGAACCCACATTTTTATAAGATTATTCACTAGTTAAAAATATACTTCTTCCAAAAAATCAATCAATTGTAGCATTTGCCCCAACTCACATATACATAATGCCGTCCTGCTACTCTTGTTTGGATTTAAAGCTGGAATTTCTGTCCATTGACAAACAGAAATCATTAGAAATAACAAGAATTTTAGAAAAATGTATATCACAACTAGACATATGTATAATCAAAATGAAAAAAAAAATTGTATTTCAAGTTCAAATGAAATGATCTTAATCCTAGACAAATGTTAGAAATACGTAAATGCATCTTAAAACTAGACAAATATGAATCTCAGAAATAGACATGTAATTAAATGAAACAAATGTATTTAAAATCTAAACAAAATAATTTCAAACGTAGACAAATGCTTATCATAGCTAGACAAATAAATCTAATTAGAAAAAAATAAATAGTCAAACAAAAAAATTTTATCTAAAATAAAGATAAATGCATATCAGAATTAGACAATTGCATATTAGAACTAGATAAATAAATCTTAGAAATATATATACAATTTAAGGAAAACAATTGTATCTCAAACCTAGATAAGATAATCTTAATTTTAGAAATATGCATCTTAGAACTAGATAAATATATATCATAAATATGATCTTCATTCTAACACATATATATTAGATCTTAAAATTAAACAAACTATTATAAATAAATGTTAAATTATTGGTCTTAAGTTTAAGGACAGGCTCGAGACCATCAACCTAGGTGCACAAGTACAAATTTGACACCGTTAAAGGTCCGTTAGTTTTGAGTATAAATGATAGCTTTTGTTTGTTCGAATAAGTCATATTTTGTTAAGATAATTATGGAATAAATTAAATTTATTCATATTTTTAATTATTAAAAATTTTTGAATTTGAATTCTTTCCAAAAGATAATTTGAATGAAACAAATAAATATAAAATGAAAAATATGGTAATTATTTAAACGTGAATTTATTCATTCTTTTTTCTACATAATTAAATGTGTTCAGAGTATAGCATACGTCTAGATACCACTTTTGTACAATTGGTTACCAGTTTAATACATGAAGAATTTAGTTTTATATTTGAAGAGTTTTCATTAGACTTTATGAAAAAGAATATTTATTTTCATATGATAGAAACTCATTTTATATAATAAGAACCAAATTTTATAAAATAGAAACTCAATTCAATACATTAAGAATGCAATTCCGTATAATTGCAACTTAGTTTCATAAAATAAAAATTCTATTTCACACAAAAGGAACTCAGTTTCATACAAAAGGTACTCAATTTCATACATCGACATTCAATTTGGTATAATAGGAACTTTGCACTTTTATAATACAATCTTAGATTTATACAATACAATCTTAGTTGCATCTATGAATTGTTTTCAGGTTTTGTTTCCATACCAATTGAATTGTTAAGTGTATCTTCATGTTTTATTGTTGTACCTACACATGACGCACAAAAAAAAAAAAACTACTCAATTCCATAGAAATAGTTTATAGTTTTATACAAATGAATCTCAATTTCATGTAAATAAATTTCAGTTTTAGACACACACACACACACACATGTACCACACGTACACGAGCGCGCGCGCACACACGCACACACACACAGAGTTGTATTATTCACAAACCTAAAAACATACATATAAAACTCATAAGCATACATAGATATTTGTGTTTTTTGCAAGCGGAAAACACCCATATAATATGCACAAGCATACAAATTGAAAAGCACACAAATTAAACATCAAGGAAGTGAGCAACACGACTAATTTCTTGAGACTACATGGAAAAAAATTTAATATGAATCACAACAATCTTGACAATTGTTGGATCTCAATGGATGAAGAGTAAAAAAGAGAGCAACAACAAGCCAAATAATTAAAGCCATAAAGCTTACCAAATGTTGAATAAGAACACCATGTTTCATCTCTCTCCATCAACTTCATCTTCTTGCTATGTATTTCTTTTTGCTGCAATTTCACCACCCACAAAACACTCAAATTCAATATCTATCTAGTCTCCAAATATCCATTCCCTCAATTTTCCACCTAGAAAATTTCAAAGAAAACTAACCATACAAGAATCAGAATGAAATCCCTCATAAAGGCTTGTCACAAGCTTTGCTTGGATTGAAGCCCATGAAGCAATTGTAGGAGAGATCATAGAAATCTTTGTGGGATGACCATACGAATATTACCTAGTGGGATTCCACAGAGATTTATATTTAGGTTGGAAAATAATTAAATTTATTATGATAATCACTATAATTATCTCAATCTCTTTGATTTTAGTTACTATTTAAATCTGTAAATTAGAGAAAATTATACTAACTTTAATCCTTTCCTTTTAAAATTAAAATGGATGGAAATGAGGATTGGGAGAAATAATGGTGGAGAAAGAATGGAGTGGATTTGGAGAGAGAAAAAACAGAGAAATTAAATAGATAATTGTCAATTTTATTAATTTATAAACGTAAAATAATTGATAATTATCTTAAAAATAGTTGATTTATCCTATATTTCTAATTGACCCAAGTTTCCTTCTAATCCTAAAATATTTAACGGAACCTAAACGTTTCTTACCTAGGTGGATATGCATCTAGGTATATCTCAGATTTTCACGTTTAAGGAGGTAAACTCAATAAATAATAGAGGGTCCCGTTGAATGCCTGACAATGGAATTAATAACGACAGCCAACAACGTGTAGTGTTCACTTAATGGGGTTTCTAAAATTGAATCGAAAAGAAACTCTCGTACTTATATATGCAACCCAACCGGTCACGCCAATGTCACAGCTATTTCCAAAATCAAGTACTGCTACATATATATTCATCACATTTACTTATTTATTTATTAATTTTACATTGTTTTGTCCTCGTGATCGATAATGTAATATACTACTAGCTAGTATACAATAATTATAGTGATGTATATGCTCACATGCACATTATGCGAATAAATTATGTTAGAGTCACACATATATGCATCATGTATGCATATGTAATATAATCTTCAGTTATATATATACACTAACTAACTAGCATATAGGTTTGATTTTAGTTATAATTGGAGGTCGCTAAGATTTCTCTTTCTTCAACCACACATCCAATCTCCCATATCCAAATATTAAATGAAAATTATTTTAAAAGAACCTAAAAAAATAATACTATGATTTAATTATTCATTGTTCTGGTCTCCCCATCCCATCAGACTGGTCGATTATAGATTAATTTATGACAAGTAATGGCAGTTAAACTAGCTAATTACTAATTAAGATGGTTTCAGCTGCAGCTAGCTTCGAGGAGATCATATATATGGAACTATACTAGTAGTATTTTTAAATTATAAACCGAATGAAGTACTCCATCAAGGATGGATGCGAAGCCCGAATTATTTTATGTATGCCCGTTTTCTTCCATATGTCACAGTCATTGTGATGTAAGGAAATCCCCATGAAATTTTGTGGCCCGGATACTATAAAGTCTCACCTTTCTTCTTCTTCTCTCTTTTTTTTTTTTTTTTGCGGAATTGAAGAAAATATATTGATAATAATGATAATATTTAAAAGATCATCTTCTAGCCAGAAACTAGATGATTGAACTAAAAAGTCTCCCCTGCATGCATGTTCTCTGAAAAACACTCCTCTTAACTCTTAGTAGAAGAAATTTACTTTGTAATTGTTCATAGGATTTATTGACTGTCTGGCTGTAGTTGTCAATGTTGTGAGTAGTCATATAATTATGATTCTTAGTAGAGTACTAGTAATATTTTATGATTGACATGAGATAGCTAGCTGCTAGCTGTGGGCTTGCGTTTTGGCCAATTTATATGTATTGGCATTTGGAGAATATATGGTGAGGAAATGTTTCACTTTGTGCCCATCACTATCTATGTATGTATGTATGTATGCATAGTGTGTTGTGGGTTGGTTATTTCCATCCTACAAAGCAATGATAGGACCAAGCCAACCATATGACTAATTTCATGGTGTCAAATTTTGACTAGTATGTAGGTTGTGATTGATTGGTGCCTGACCGACCTTCACAATGGCGCCAAAGTCAAATACAAACCATTCCTACGAAGGTATTTCTACGCACCAACACCCTTGCCCTTAAACGATTTATATTTGAGTATTCAATTTATTAAGAAATTAATTAAAATATATACATATAAAATTGTATAAAAAAACTTGCAAGTGCCTTATGCTTTTTTCCACAAATACATATTATAAATATTTTTTTTCCTTTTAAGTAATTAGTGGGTGATTTAAATGTGCAATATTCTTTCGGTGATAACATGCCTCTTATACATTTTACTGCAAGTACCAACCAAAAGGTGTTTATTTGAACAAGTGCTAGTATGATTTTAAACAACAAAATACAAGTCAAACAGTGGATCCTTATGCCACTACCCATGACAAATGTAGCTGTCAGATGCCATGGAAAATTATTAAACAATATTCACTTACAGCGTGGACCCATTTTGATTGTCATTTTGGAAATACCCTTCTTATTTTTTAATGTATTGGCAAAGCTATTAATAGACAGTAAAACCCTTAAACCTTATATAATACCTTCTTTACAACATTTTAATAATCACAATAATTAATTTATATTTTTTTATTCCTATTTTTGTATATAAATATAAAACTATTATATGAAAAATGAAAAATTAAAATGTGCAGTTCCTAAATACAATTTTTTGGAGATTTTTATAAAAATTAATAATATATAAATTTCAAATCAAATTTAACCAAAAATAAAAATGTTGTAAATGACATGAGAATAGCTACTAATAATTTTAACCGTGAAACCAAACATAGTTGTACTTTACCATTTACATGAAGAAAATTTGTACTAATACATAACTCAATTAATTATATGTGTAAGAATCATTTGCCTTCTTTTATTTATTCTTTGCAAAATTACATGTACTCCCCTAAACCATAACTTTTGCCACACACTATAGTTGAAATTGTAGAAATAATGCTTTTATTTACCAATGGTAGGGCACATGCCCAACATAAAGCCCACGATAGACAGACCCGTGATAATTGGTTTAAAGACAAGAGGCCCAGCAGGTCAAAGAGGAAATCCACATAGGATGGAAATAGAATCCAAAAATTACAGGATAAACTAAATAATTTCCATCCAGAAATGATCATTACGGATCTCCCATCAGCTATATAAACTAGTCTCATTCACCAATTCCAAGGTACAAAATTTTTACTGTACACTCTAATACTTCTCGTCACTCATCGAAAATTGACTTAATCGTTTGAGGGTTTCCCCATGGAAAAATATCCTAGGGCTCTGACATTGCCTTTGTACTCAGGATCTCCATTCACCCTCTATCAAGTCCTTGGGCCAAGTCCATGCGAATTCAATGGCTATCAATTTGGCACTGTATGTGGGAATAGGGTGAAAACCCAGAGATCTTGCATAGGTAACTAAGATCAGCCTAGAAATGAGCATAAGATCCAACATAAGGACTAAACCAACCACCCCATAGGGTTGTAGCAACCCTGGAGGAGGGGATTGCTTACAGAATGGAAGAATAAAAGCCTTCGGCACCACATAAAGATCCTTGAAAAAGGAAAGGTCACGCACCATTGAATGGTGACAAATTTCAGGCTTTCCAACATACCCTTTTTTGATCAACTGAGAACAATTGTTCAGTAGGAGATCTATAAAATGCTGCTGAAAGGCACCCGAATAAGCCATGCATAGCTACTTAGTGCCTAACGAGCCCAAATGAGTCCCTCCTTAGGATCTGCCCCTGAAGGTCTATGCCATCAACCCCCTAACATCCTTGGGGCAATCTGATGACCCCGCTGGTAGTGACATAAATGACATTATACAAATGCTCGATCAGTTGGAGCATCATATGAAGGTACCTAAACCCCTTTGTAGCGAGCTCTGGCTTTGCTATTAATATAGATTACATGTGGCTTTAACCATTCACAGAAAAAATCATAAATGCCCCGACTCCTGATAGGTTTCGTATGCCTAAGATTAACATGTACGACAACCTTATAGACCCTATACACCATTTGTAGAGATATATCACCTCTATGTGGCTAGAGAGGGCCCTCAATGCAATCATGTGCGGGGTATTCAGTTCGACGTTGACAGAAGTTGCCACTTCTTAGTTCAAGACCAATAAAGGGCGTTGTTTCCACTCGTTAAAGGATTTTTTCCTAGTGTTCCTTTACCATTTCTTGGAGAGTATGCCAACCCCCAAAACAGTGGCCTATTTTATTAAAATATGATAAGGTTGAGAAGAGTCCTTGAGGGACTTTGTACGAATATTTAATGCCGAAACGGTGCAGGTAAAAGGCTTATCCTTGGAACTATACTTGGTGGCCATCATTTAAAGATTTAGCTACGCGATATATGCATGCAAAGAAGCTCAACAAGCTTATGGGATAAAAGGAACAACTGAAGGCTAAAGAGGGTGGGGCTACCCCTAAAAAGAGGAATAGGGGTATAGAGCCATCGCTGCCAGATCCCATCCTGCCTCCCATAAAGGAAACAAGGTCAAATATACTGTATGCCATGGAAAAAATAAACCAAGTCCCTAGGTGGCCCTTACTGATGGGATCCTCAAACAAGAAAGATTTGAATAAGTAATGTTGGTATCACGAAGACAAAGGCTGTGACACTAAGGACTGGTGGTAGCTGGAAATACTTTAGGAAGAGATGATCCATATGGGAAATTTAAGGGAGTACTTGGTCATGCCACAATCCCCTAGTAAAAAACAAGATGATAGGCTCTAAATGAGGGATAATGAAGAGGATTTTAACCGAGGACACATGATTACTAAAGGAGAATTCTTTATGGTTTGGAAAATGCAAGAACGTGAAATCACCCAACTAGAAGTGGTTGACCCTAGTAGCATCCTAAAGAGGCTTGATGGGTCATATGTCCTCATACCCTATGTAGGTCAAATTATCATCACTGCTAGAATCAATAACTTCAATGTTAAAAGGGTTTACCGGGACACCAGAACTAACTCCAATGTCTTTTTCGCTAGTTGGTAGAAATGAAGTTCTAACACATAGGACGATCAAATTGTCTCTTATGCTAATGGGTATAGACAAAAAAAATGAAGATTGTTTGTGACTCTTATACCTTAGAATTTTTTGTTCTGTATATGCCATTGCCATACAATGCCATACACGAAAGGCCGGCTCAGGTGCAATTTCATATTTGATTAGATATTAAGTGGCTAATGATGGTTTTTGTGACTTCTATTAGATATGCCATTGTCTATATGGACTAGGCCTTTGTATGGCGGAGTTATGTGGTCAACTTGAGGGGGCTAAGAGATGACAAGCCAGTCTTGATAAAACCAAAAAAAGAAGGAAACCACCCCCTAGGGATGAACCCGATATATCTTTGTTTAAAGACACCGAAGTGGTAGAGCTTGGCCCTAGGAAGACCGTGCAGATTGGCTAGGATCTTGCCCCAAAGGTAAAACAATCATTTATTGAGTTTTTAACACTAGTTGTTTTTGTGTGGCCCCTTAGTGACATGTCAGGGATAGATCCAGAAATCATCACCCATAAATTACAAGTTAACATTTTCGCTCGGCCAGTCCAATAGAAGAAGTGAAATATGGCACTTAAAAGAATAGATTTTATTAGGGAGGAGGTCGCAATGTCGTTGAAAGTAGGTATCATCCAAGAAGTGTGATACCCTGAATGGCTTACCAATGTGGTCCTGGTGAAAAAGGAAAATAGATAGTGGTGCATGTGTGTTGATTACACAAACCTAAATAATGCCTGCCCCAAGGATCCCTACCCACTATCGTCCATAGACCAATTAGTCAATGACACTTCAGAATTCAAATTCTTATCTTTTATGGATGCTTTCAGTAGGTACCATCAAATTTGCATGGATCCCAAGGACAAAGAAAAAATAGCCTTCACCACTGAGAAGGTTGTATACTGCCCTCCGGTCTAAAGAACGATGAGGCTACTTATTAGAGGCTCATGAATAAAATCTTCGCAAAATAGCTCGCACGCAACATGGAGGCCTACGTAAACAATATGATCGTTAAAAGCTAGTTGATAGATCATCATTTTGATAATTTGCGCAAAATATTCCAAAGAATAAGACAGTTTAATATAAGATTAAACCCTAAAAAAGGTACCTTTGGGGTTGGAACCAAGGACATTTAGAAGCTAGTGGGCAGGTTGACTACATTTAGGTGATTTGTATTACGCTTTAGAGATCATTGCCGGCCCTTCTTTTGGAAACTTAAGAAAAAAATGGTATTTGAGTAAATCGAAGAATATCCTAAAGTGTTCAAACATTTTAAGGAGTACCTACAGCGCCTTCCAACGTTGAAACAGTTGAAGCTTGATGAACCTTTTGTCTTACATTTAGCTGTAACTGACAGCTCCATCAGTCGTGCTTATACAAGAAGAAGGATCTGAGCAATGACCTGTATAATATATTAGCCGAACCCTCCAAGGAGTGGAGTCTCGATATCCTATTCTCTACAAGGCTATCATTGCCCTTATAATGGCATCCTGAAAAGTAAGGTCACACTTCTAAATGTACCAAATTATCGACCGCATATAATTACTGCTTCAAGATATTCTTAAAAAACCAGACAAGTTAGGCAGATTAGCAAAGTGGTGAACAAAATTAAGAGAATTTGATATCCACTACGAGCCTTGAAGAGCGAGCAAGGTACAGGCCTTAGCTGATTTCATTGCCAAAATGACATCGATACAAGAGACCGAGGAAAAATGTTACCCTTGTGACGGGCCTAAAAGAGAAGGGATATGTCAAGTATCCGCTTGGGATCATGTTTTCTTAGGACTATTTTTTATGTACAATGCAGTTTCGGTACTAATATGCAATAAGATGTTTAGGGTAGTATAAGTGATCAAGGGGTGGTAACTCATATCATAGGAAGAAACTTTACATAGAGTTCAATTACAATTAATGGGTGGCTCCGCAATTTCTTATAGGCACAGCCACCTCAGGTAATTCAGTCTTATCTAGACCTAACTACCAAGGTGCAGACATTGTACTATGGGGACCCCATGGTATGGAGTCCATGTTGAAAATAAAATTTCAATTGCCAGTCAGAAATAATGTCACAGAATGTAAGGCTCTCTTTTTTGGGGCTATAGATGGCTGGTCAGGTAAGGATATGACACTTATAGATATATAGGACTCCCAGCTGATAGTGAACCAAGCCACCAAAGTAGCAAGAGTCAAATACCTAACTCTTTGTAAGTATTTAAACATTGCAAGAATTTAACGCAAACGTTTAAGCTTGTGCTGGTTAAGAAGATTCCAATGGCCTAGAAAGTAAGGGTAAATACCCTTTCAAAAGACTAAGAAGGGGTTTTAATGAAAGAACTTATGGAGCCATTGATTTACCTGCTAGAACACCAGGCCCTTGAGAACAACTAGAGAAAGCTGATCAGGCTCTACTTAGAAACTCTGGCCCTGAGCGGGATGCCCAAAGAAAGAACAAAGACTAGGATTCAATTTGGAAGGTTCATCATCATTGGAGGGGAACTATACAGATGAATGTTTGCTTCTCCCCTACAATGATGTCTAACACTGCAAGAAGGGCAAAAAGTTCTTAGAGAAATTCATCTTGAAGACTGTGGTGTGTATATTGGTGTCACTTCTTTGGCTCATAAGACATTGCGACAAGGATCTTTCTGGCCAACAATTAGAGGAGACACCAACAGTCTCATCCAGTGTTGCCACCCTTGTCAGCTTAACACCCGAATATAGAGGCTGCCATCTTTAGCCGTTTTACTGGTTACTGACCCTTGGCCCTTTGCCATGTGGGGCTTAGATCTAATTAGAGCTCTTTTCACGGCCTTTGATTGGGTCAAATATTGCATCATAGCCATGGATTACTTCACCAAGTAGGTGGAAACATAGCCATTAGCTTCAATAACTTCCCTTTAGATCATCAAGTTCTTATGGAAAAACATAATTTGCCAATTTGGATGCCTTCGAGCCATTGTCACAGATAATGAAAGATAATTCGATAATTAGTAAGTCCATCAGTTTGCAAAAACAAAAGGTATCCAACTTTATTTTGTGCCCATAGCCCATCCTCAGTCAAATGGATAAATGGAGGTTACCAATCGAACCATACAGGAAGGCCTAAAGAAAATGTTAGGAAAAGTTAAAGGGAAGTAGGTTGAAGAATTACTAGTGTCCTATGTGACTACAAAATGATGCCATGAAGGGCCACTGACGAAACCCCTCTCACCTTGGGATATAAGACGGACGCATTTATACCTATGGAAACTGCACATCCAACCTTATGAGTTAAAGCATTCAACTCCTAGGAAAATGATGGGGAACTGGAAGAGAGAATAGACTTGCTGGAAGAATTAAGAGAAGATGCTTGGGTCCATATAAAGGCCTTCAAGTAGTGAATTGTCTTGACACATGATAAGACGCTTAGAAGGAAAGACATTCAAGTAGGAGGAATGACCCTCATTAATTTAGAATTGACAAAAAGGAACCTTTGGCATGGGGCACTAAGGACTAGTTGGGATGGACCTTACCTAGACAAGAACAAAACCATAGATAGAGTATTCAAGTACGCAGATATTAAAGGAAGAACAATTCCTAGAACCTATCACTCGAATGATGTATTGCCTTACATCATATAGTGATGATGTTATTACACCTTATGAAGTGAAGTGAAGGCTCTTGCTTTACTAGATCAACTTGTCCTTTAGATGATGTGGTTATCATGCTTTGAAAAGGTACAAATACTGAAGAAACTCATTCTATTGAAATTTAACTCATGAGGCTCAAACTTGGCCCTGGAAAATGGTATAGATTTAGATAAAAAATTAAGACGGAGCAGCAATAAATTGCACCAACCATAAATTATAACAAATGAGCCTAAAAGCCAACATAATGAAGGTAGCAAAATAAAAGAACGATCACCAATATGGATAACAACCCCTACTGATGGCTCAAAGTTTATGCTTAAACATGCGACTACAGAAGAAACCAGTTTAACATGATGATCGAATTCCAAAATACAAGAAATAAAAATACGAAACAAGTATTTCATTAGCACAACCATTAGAGTTTTTTACAAAAAAAAGCTCGATGTACAATGAATTGGGAAGGAAAAAAAACTTTGAATTAGATATTGATGGCAATGGGCAGGGTGATTATAGTTGAAGAATTAAAAGATTTCAAGGGGATACTGGAAGGGATGCACGAGTCATATGGAGGCTTTCGGGTCTAGGAGAACCTTGTTGATGCCCTTCTAGAATAGTTGTTAGTGCCCTCCCTCAAACGGTTATAAAAGTACCTATATTTAGCATCTTGGTTATTTCGTTGGCACTTAAAAAAAAAAAAAGACTGCAAATAAAGCCGCTTAGAACTCGTCTTCAAAAGGCACTTCCTTGGTGTCCGTTTCTAACGACTCCTCATCGAAGGGTACCACTCATACTTTTCCCACTATCAACCATGAAGCAAACTCCGAACCCAATACTTCATAAGCTAATAGAAAGGACAAGTCCAAGTTTTGATATGCCCATTCAACCTAAAACTGGTATATACGAAAGCCCTCTTTGAATTCGCTGAATGCATTCTTACCAAGCCCATTCTCCACTTTTCAAAGAAGCAAAATGAGCTCTTTCACGTGGCGTTGGCCTTGGTCCAAAGCCTCTGATATGCCTCATGCCCCTACCGTCCAATGAAGCCAACCTTTATGATCCACTCAACAAAGGGCATTGTAACAATGGATCAGCTTGAGTTGGCTTCGTGCTGAATAGTCAAGGGACCCAGTGGAGCCAGCTGGTTTATTGGCAAAATCATCTCCATGACCCCCATTTTGTCCTTGGTGGTCTTTAGAAAATAAAATCAGCCACTAAACCTCAGAAATGGTTTGAGCCTTTCTCTCTCTAGCCTTCTGAAAGGCTTCTATTGATTCCAGTAACTTCAGATCCAGATCCTTGAAGTGAGCCTCAGCTTTTTCATTGTTAGCCTCCAAATCCAGTAGCTTTTTCGCCAACGCCTCCCTAATAGTGCATTTATCCTCTGGTTCTTTTTTAAGGCCTCGTTTGAGGACTTCAAGTTCTCTACCTAAAAGGTCAACAATTGTATGCTCTTATCATGAGCAGCACACCTCTCCTTAATAGAGATTACTTAGTACCTTAACTAGTGTTTTTGGGAAACCACTAGTGCCCTTAGGTTCGCAGTGAAAAGAGGCCCGCTCCCCTTAGATCATTTCGCATGAGAGGTTGGATGAAAAGATCTACAATCAATACAGAATAACATCAAATTGACAAAACCAATGCCATGGAAGGATAAACCATCAAAGTGAGTAATACCATTGTGCCTGCTTCGAAAGGCCTCAGCCGTCCTTGGAAGCTGAAGAGCACAACCTCTTCCGAACCAACTAAGTCTCCAGAGGTGACTTATTTAGTTGTACCACCTGGGGCATAAACTTGGAAGCCGAGGAATTCTCCGCAGTCCCAGTCTCGTGGTCTACATCAGTTGGAAGGATCAAAAGCTTAAAGGCATCAACTAGCCCATCAACGTTGCTTTTCCACTGCTTCAAAAAGTCCTTAACCTAGTTACTCATTTCTGCAAAAAAAAAAAAAAAAAGCACACAATTCGAACTACCATAATAGACAAAAGCAAGATGAATAAGCACATGTAGGGTATGACTATTGGGATCTGATGGCCCTTGTTGGCCTTGAAAACCTTTTTCAAAAAAGTCTACCATCTGTTTTTTCTATTCCAAGGCCCAATTGGTAGGGTTCAGCACACCTAGGTAGGTTAAGTGGGCCCTGCTGATCCCTGCCCACTTTAGTGGCATCTCCCCAATCTCTATGTAATGAATAGGGAACAGGTTCCTGAAATTGTCATTCCTTACCACTGACTCCAACCAGCCAAGGAGCCTCATGTACGCTCGATGACCATCAGAATCCTCATACAATGATCGCCTCTCGACCAAGGCTTGTTGAGGGATTTTGGTGAATTCATAAGAGATGGCTCCTTTAATATGTAGAAGAAGTGTTCCTTTCTCTCCACTCATGAATCCTTGCATATGGCGAAGGTAAAGGATTTATTTCTCCCTCGATTGATGGGGGTGATGTGGAAGAACAGTGAACCTTACTTCAGGTCTAGCATGTAGAATTGGAGCAAAACTTCCAACAAGGGAACCACCACCACCATCTTGTAGCAAAAGATGAAGGCATTTATTTATGTGAAAGAGTTCAAGGTTAACTGTGAAGGCGACAGCTAATAGTGATCATAAATTTTCTTTACTAGTGGATGAAGCTGGTACCAAAACCCTGTTTGCAACTAATCAATGAAAATTGTGAGAATGTCAGCCCTCTTGTTACCCCTAGAAATGCCCATATCTTCTAGCACTTGACTTTTACTGAGAACAGCCATGACCCTATTTCACAAAAAATACCTGTTGAGATTAGCTAGAATGGTATCTATGGCAAGCTGTGTCTTCGCCCCCTTCAATATGAAAAGAGTTGGGCCAAACGGCCCCTATAAAATTTTAGCATCACAAAGATATGAAGGGACCTGACTAATAGTAGCATTTGAAGATGATCTTGATGATACCATTTGGAAAGATCAACAAAAAGGAAGTAAGAGCTGTTGCCAACATATGACGGATAACAAAAGAACAAAAACATTAGTAAGCAAAACCTGGACAAAAAATACCAAAATTATAACTAAAATTACCATAAAAATAAGCAAGAAGGACAAAGTTCATTACCTAATTATAAGCACTTGTAAGAAGGTAAAGAAGTGAACAGAGGAAAAAAAAAAAAGCCCGACAGTGGTGAAGGAAGACTTTGAATGGAAGTAAGCCTTAAGGCAGAAAGGGATCAAGGATAGAAAAGAAAGAGCAAGCAGTATAAAGCAATTAGATGGTAAAAAAGAAGGGTAAAAAACCATATATATAGAAGGTACATAACTCTTGGGTAACCTCCTTGAAAATTGCCACCATAATAATGGTAGATTCTTAGGCCAGTAATAGAAGAACACGTGCCAAAAAACAACCACCGAAGAGCCACATCAAGTCATGTCTCTAGAACGCACATTTAATGGGCGTCGTCTTATGTCTTCACCCGACCATTAAACTCGCCATGTGTAATGAAGATAACAAAGTTGTGGGCATTACTTCAGAAACAATGACATTTGAATGCCTTGTTCTAGAAGTTGTAGACAAAGGCACTGTACCCACCATTTGGAACAACACTATATAAAACACGAAAGCAATGTGAATAGAGACAGGGGTCATACCCCATAATAAGAAAGATTAGCAAGGGAAAAAAACACTCTGAAGAATATGACAACATTTCAGCTTAACTCGGAAAATGCAAGACCTCGACCTATATTTTCTTAAAAGGATGAGGACTTACTGGTAATGCACAGGTCCAAAGCAAGGCCCACAACAGACTGACCCACGATAATCAAATCAAAGGCAAGAGGCCCAGCAGGCTAAAGATGAAACCCACATAGGATGGAAATACAATCCCAAAATTACTTGATACACTGAAGGATTTCCATCCATAAAATTCCTATGAATCTCACCTCAGTAATCTAGATGTACGAGATTTTCACTATATACTTTGACACTTCTCTTCACTCACCGGAAATTGACTTAATTGTCAAAGAATTTCCCCCAAAAACATCCCGGGACTCTGGAATTACCTTTATGCACAAAATCTCCGTTCACCCTCTATCAAATCCTTGTGGCAAGCACGTGCGAACCCATTAGCTATCAACCAGAAATATTTTGAATATGTTCATGATAAAATATATTTAATAAAAATAAGACACTATTTTTGTCATCGGGTGAGAATTTACTATAGATATTATGAACATATGTCTAATTAGACATAGTAATTGTTTTACAATTTTACCCCTAAACTTCCCCTTCTCAAACAATCTCTCTCTCCCTGTTTGCCGGCGTTCATTCTCCCCTATTCGCCGCCACTGCCCTGAATTCCAACTTTGTTCCAGCTTCATCACCGCCGCTCTTCTTTCATTTCGATTTGATTCTCCTATGTTCCGACCTCAATCCAACTTCATTTCACCTCGCCTCCCCGTGCCACGTTAAGCCTCGCCTCTCCTTGCCTTCGATCGGATCTTGTCGTATTGCTTCAGTTCACTCCACCTCATCTCGAATTGCGTCGCCATGCCTCGGATCATCGCCGCCTCGCTTCAAATCACTGATTCTCGTCACCGATCTTCTTCTCAGATCCCCGTCCTCCGCCTTCTCCGGTGCCGATCCTGGCTTTACCTCCTCCAACTGCCATTATTGCCATCATCTTGCTCCGATCGGCGCTTCAGCTTCATCTTTGGTCAAGAAGATCGGAACCCTGAAGAACCAATCGCCGGCCAAGAGAAGCGAGATTCGGAGCTTGAAGATCCAGGAGTGGTGCGAGACAACGTGAAGATCGGAACGTCGAAGAACAAATCACGACCAGGGGCAGGGAGCCACTGTTTCCGGTGACGGAAAGATATGCACTGTGAGATCTGAAACAAACGGCCAAGGACAAGGGGAGGGTGTTTTGTAATTTTTTAAATGATTCTTTAGACAGTTTCAAATATTGATTTAAACACTTTTAAATTTCTATTTAGACACTTCTTTCATTATTTTGTTTACATTTTTTTATTATAAAAATAAATTATTTACGTATTACTTTAGACATTTTGTCACTTTTCTTTAGACACTTTTAGACATTCATTTAGACACATTTTTATTGTTTCAATTAATTTTTTTTTGAAGAGAGTAAATTATCTATGTATTGGTCAGACACTTCTAAATATTCATTTAGACACTTTTACGCATTTATTCAGACACTTTTTTATTGTTTAATTAGTTATTTTTTAATAGAATAAATTGTATACGTATTGGTCAGACACTTTTAAATATTTCTTTAGACAATTTTCAATATCTATTCAGACACTTTTCACTTTTTTGAAACATGACATATGACAATTCGGTGGTGGCACAGGCGCTGTTGCCGGCGCTGGCACCGGAGAAGACAACAATAGCAAGCTATGGTTTTTTGTAGAAAAGAATATTTTAATTAAGGGTATTTTTGTCAATTTTTTTGATAATTTATGCCTTATATATAGAAGATTAAGGGATGGATTAGTATATCTAATTAGACATAGGTGCATAATAAAAGAACTAGTGAGAATTATTTTGTAAATAAAAGTTGATTGACTCAAATATATTTGTCCCTAAAAAATGATAATCTTTTCCCCAAAAATTGAAGCCAAACCCTAGCTCTTCTTTTATCAAATTTGGAGGACATGCCCCAGGCTCCACTTTTAATCCCTAAATCATCCATGCTTATATTCCGGTGGGGGTGGACGAGTAGTAATAGGTTTCCAGTGGTGGAAGGCAGAGGAAGGTCCAGATGCATAGAGAGAGACGACTCAATTACTACAGAAGGAAGCAACTGATCGACGAGGCCTAGGAGCTGATCCCTGTTCATGCAATTCGATGCAGGCCCGCCGAATTCATGCTTATCTTTCATTTGTTGTAGTCTTCTAGATTTGTTCATCGGCCTTCCATAATTCTGTTCTCATTTCTGTTTAGCCTTTATGGCTATTTCGGTGTTGATTTCCGAATTAAAAGAAGCAAGCGTTCACCATGTCTAGACTGGAGCATTAAAAGTGGGTTCGAACTTTTGAGGATTCTATCGAGTACCTCATCTTTTCGAATTGATTGTGCAGTCGCTGGGCTTGGGTTTCAATTCTCATTCAAAGTATGGTTCTTATCATGTTGATTTATTAGACGTGTATTTAGGGAAATTGGGTTAGTGGTGGCTTGACATGAAACCTTGGGGTTCATTTGCTCGATTTCAGGCATTCATGATACATTAAGAGCATTGTCCCGACTACCTTAACTGGGTGTGTGATGGAAGTTATGATTCAGGCGAACAAGTGTAGGTTTTGAAAGATAAAGAAGAGAAGTGTATGTTAGATCAAACTTAGGGGATTTGAAATTTTCCCCTATGAAATTAGTTAGATTAACTTAAGTTAATTGGATCGGTTATCGATGCAGGTTGAACTGTATATCATTGAACATAGCTGGAGGGAATGAGGTAAGGCATGCTTTGGACAAAGTGCTTGGTTTTCTGTTGTACTGGATCGATCATTGTGAGGCCAGGAAAATGATTTAGAATTGGTTAATTGTAATTTCCCTCGGAATCAGCCACACGTGCACTTTAATTACCTAGTTGACCTTTCAACCCATTTGTTTGGGAATCGCAATTCAAGACTCCCATATATATCCTTTAACAATGTATTAATCTTGTTTACTATAGGTGAGTGTTAGTAACTCAACCTAAGAATCAAGAATTTAAAAGAAGCATACATATAGTTCGGTTTTTCCATTATCAATTTTTTCAATTCACATCATATACCTATAAGTCTTAGCATAAGCATATGTTAAATTCGGTTGGGTTTTTAACGGAAGAGACACAACTTAAAATAGTGATGATTTCAGAAAAATTTAACACAACTCAAGCACTAAGGATAGAAATGAACCAAAATCATAGTTGAGGTTTTTTATATTTTGATTCTTGTCTCTTTTTGTTTGTATCATATATCTATAATAACTATAAAATTTAATGAAATTTCATTCAAAACAAAAAATGAAGAGCTGAATCTATCAAAAATCACTTCTTTAAAAAATATTTAGCACAATTCATAACTAATTGTACTACCTTAGCTACATGAAATTCTAAATATTAGAGAAAATGACACATTCAATCTTAAAACTTTCACTTTTTTATTTAAGTCCTAAAACTTTTTGAGTTTCTATTTTAGTCCTAAAACAATAAAAACATCTAATGTGTTCTAAACTTAACTGAAATACTTGTGGCTAACAGTTTGGCTTATGTGGCAAACAATTGGACCTGTGTGGCGAAAGACATCCATTCATGCCCTTGATTGGTATGTGAAAATGACTCAATTTTGACTCCTCATTCCATTAAACACAGAAACAAAGAAGCTAGCGCAAGAAAGAGCAAAAATGGCTTCCGATTTGTCGAGTTCAAGTGAGTCTATGAAACAAGTGGAATTGTACTGCAAAAATGACTTCAAGATAGTGGTGAAGATCGCTTGGATGAAGCTGAATGCTGGTTGAAGGTTTCATCGATGTTTGAGGTGGCATGATCCCAAGCTTAATCGTTGGTTCTTCAAGTAGATTGACGATCCTACACTGTCGTATTTGAAGAAGCTATTACTAAGGTACATATAAATGAAAGGGTAGATTATTGTAGAGATAAAGCCTAAAAAAGATAATTATGTGATGACTACTATAGAACTCATTCTGTTGGAAGCAGAGGCAACAAGGTTAGCTAGAAAACTTGTTGTAATGACGAAGGAAAAAAATGTATAAGGTGGTTTTGGTTTGTTTGTTATTTATTGTTGTGCTAAAATAATAGTATAGAATTGTTGTGATGATTTCAGATCTGTATTTTGGTTGTTATACTTTATAGTAGTTGTGGCTAAATATATAAGTGTTTGACAAAATGTCGCTATGAACATTAGATGTCCAAGTGTAGATGGGAATAGAGAATGATGGTTTCATTGGATAACCTGCTTAAAGATGATGATTTTATTTCCTCTTTGACTCTTCTATAACCTACTTCGATAACCTGGTTATGAAGTATGCTTAACTTCGTTTTGCCCCTTGATTGGTATTGTGATTATGAATTTTAGTTTCATGTAGTGCATTGTTTAAAACATGACTGTTTCGTCGAAGTAAAACTGAGTTGATAAAAAAAACTAGGATCATGGAGGCTGGTTGGAGTACTAAACTCTATTGCTTTGTTAGATAAAGCATGTAAAAAACTGATTAAATCGAAGCTACTTAGGCAAAGCTTTAAAAATACTATTCCACCTAGTCATAATATCAAACACAAAGTTGATGGAAATTTTAACAAAAGGGCAAAAAAAAAAAAAATGTTCATGTGTTGTTGGAAAATTTGTAGCAAAGGCTGAAAATATACTGCAAAATTTTATAGCAAAAAACAACTTGTTGGCAAAACAAAAAAAAAATACTAGATTGCTGCTCTAAACATTACTAGTAACATGCTCCACATAAACTTGCGAATTCCCATGGTGAAACAATAAATTCTCCACCAATTGCATGCTTGAATCACATATTGCAATTATCTCATTTAACCCCTCATTTATAGATTTTTTTAGCTCCAACCAAAACATCTTCATTACTGTTACATTAGTTGGTTCATGGAGCATTTCAATCAGTTCACAAAATGCAAGCAGGTCAATATCCATAGGGGCACAACTTCGCACCCCACCAACAGACTCTTTGTTGTTCATCTCTAAATTCACCCTTATACACAAATGTAATAGAAATAGATGTGTGTCCCATTATACAAAACAAGTAAAAGGAATGGCATTTATGAGAATTGAAATGAGATAGATTAAATACATCTTTTGCGAGACATATACCAATGCCTTCAAAAGGAAGAAACACAATGGTACACACACATAAAACACCTAATTTATGCTCATACCTAACCCCAACACTCAATTTATGACACATATATTTGCAAACCTCAACTAAAGTACGTAATACATGAAATTACAATATTTTTGGTCAATAATTTCAAGAGACTTTAGATGAATCCATGTGTACAACAAAACATAGCAACTTTTCATTCAATCCCTATGTCACGATTTGGACATAAAACTTTGTTTCACTGTTATATAGTCCAAAAACTAATTTGACTAGCGCACAGGGACCTGCAGCACCCAGCCCATTCTTGTTCTGGAACATCTAGCGAATCAGCAGTGGGAAACCTCCACCATTGTCTCTGTTCCAACTCTTCTACTTTGTAAATATGGCGTCTCTATTCTACTTTTTCAAAATAACATGCCTTTGGAGATATTAAGTGGTCACCCAACAATCTAAACGCAAGTTATTTGCCACATAATACAAGCTGTTAGCCACTATTACAATTAAGTTTAGGACTAATAGTTTACATGTTTTGATTGTTTTAGGATTGAAATAGAAACTTAAAATGCTTTAGGACTTAAATTAAAAAGTTACTAGAGTTTTAGGACTTAAAGTTGTTTTCCCCCCTAAATATCATGTTTGACTTGCCGATTTTTAAATACGAAAATTACTTTTAACACCTGGCGCCATCCTTTTGTGCGGTTGTCGGGTTTGGGTCTAATCATGTGATTATTGTATAATAATCCCAACAAGCGTTTTTTACTTAACATCTTTATTCCCTAACAGTAACAGGGGTAATTTCATCTTATTTATCAATGTGCATGTGCTATACTCTTTGCTACCTTGGAACACTCTCCCACATCTGCCTTCCATGTTATAATTCGAAAGTAAAATATTAACTAAAGTGAAGCGTTCATTCCTTAAAAGAAACTAAAAATGTGCTTGTGATTTAAAAAAGAAGGTCAAGCAAAGTTACTTCACCAAGGTTTTCAACTAGTCAACCTAATCAATAAACCAACCACGATATTTTTATTTTCTAATACTTATAAAAGAGGATCGGTCGATTTCGATACGAGAGTTGACGTATTTTTTTAGTTAAGATTTACCTTGATTCAAGATCAAGTAACCAATAAACAAAGGCATGGCACAACTAGAACGGTTCTAACAATTCTTATTTTTCTAAGCACATGGATCACAAAGAATCAGTAGCTAATCATTCGGTGATTACATCAGTTTCATTATTACAATTGTTAATTAGAGAACCTCTTTTCAAACTAGTTTTTTTTCTATATATTTAATTTGAAAACCAAGTTTACTTAAATCTATTACATACTCTAATCCCATTTTTATGAAACTTTTAAATTTGACATGAAGATTAAGAAAGATGGAAAGTTTATGTACTACTTTCATTTTTATCATTCACTTTTTACATGTAAATAAAAAAATGAAAAATATGGATGTTGAAATGATAGTTTGATGGGTAATATATGACAAAGTAATTAATTTTATAAATATGGATAAATTGCAGAGTTTTGAGATAGGCTAAAATGTAATATGTTAGATTCTTTTTGGGATAGATAGAGAGTATATTTTAAAGCAGAAACTAGAGGTGATTAAGTAATTATATAGTTAATTGATAAGCTAATTAACTGCCGCATCAAGCTTTTATATGAAACCTCAATTTTATCTCTTAATATGTTGACTCAATTTTGATCACTTTCCCAATTTATATTTTGACTACAAAACAATGGTTCTATGATACATGAAAAGCAATTTTAGGTTCCTCCAATTCCATTTCCAATCATAAAAAATTTTCAAATATGGAATTACTCATCTACCTGGTTATTAATTATTGTATATAAATAAAATTGACCCATAATATGATTCAAATAAATTGTATATTTCCCCTAATTTATTGGAGATTTTTTAAATTTTTAAACAATAAAAATATGTAATTTCCTTTCAATTATGATAATTGCATTATTGTTCAAAATAAAAAATCCATAATGAGATATCAAGTTCATTTCATAATCACAAAAATGTAATTATATTCCATTTTTATTTTACATTTTTATCATTTTTTTCATATTTATTTTTAATTAAGAGTCAACTCAAGCTTATTGTGTAACCATTTGAAAATGGAAAAATAAAAAAATATATAATAAATTATGCAAGAAGCATGCATGACAAATGCAATACTGAGATCGTAAAAATAAACACAAGTCAAATAATTAGAACAATTAAAATAAAATAACGATAACCACATTAACAAAATTGCATGAATCCACGCAATTAATTATATTTTTATGTTAAAGGAATTGAAAATGTCCCAATAAACTATATACATAATATTACAATAAGAAAATTATAGTTTTTCAATATATGTATTAAAAATATTATATATTCCAACATTATTTGAAAAATATGTTTCAAAATAAAAATACAAAAAAAAAATTATTCTTTACTTTTTTTGTGAGTAAAAAAAATTTGAAAATATAACTATATGTAGTACAAGCATTATACGATTCTGGCCTAGTTTTACATTGTAGTGCATGTGAAAAAGTAATGGTCAATGATAAGTTTACATTTGTTATATTTATTTCTCTCATATTTAGTATGTTTTAATGTGTTTTGAACCTTAAAGATATACTTTAAGTATGTTTTGTAGCTTATAGCATATTTGGACTTAATTGATTACAAGTGGATTTAATTTGTAATTTTATCAATTTTAATTTGGTTGTGTTCTTCTAAGATTTTGACAGATTGGTGATGTTTCAGTAGAAAAATCATATCTTAAGCTACATAGATCGGAATTGGGTGATTCTTAATTCATTGGAAAGCTAACATCTGGAGCTACAAATCATATACAGACCATGAAACCCAATTCGTACGTTAAGGGGGTCAAATTCATATTCAGAGTAGTGATTTATGCATCATCGCTGGTTTAGAAGTAATTGCGGTATTTTAGATGTATCTTTAGCTGTAGATGTCTATTTTATGTGATTCAGGTGTCGTTTCAAATCTTAGAAAGATCTATACAACTTTCATGCTTTGAGTTTTGAGATATAATAGTTACAACAATGTCGAATTTCAGCTTGAAGTTGTTGATGATGTTCTAGAGCATTTCTTGGCTCATAACTCTGAAAATCAGTTTTGATGTGAATTAATTCAAAAGGCCTCTAAACCATGTGGATGAAAATTCTAGCTGAAAGGTATCATTCTCTTGGTCACATTAAGGCACTTTAGTTGTTTTTAATCTTTTACATTTATGTGGATTTATTTTAGAACAATACAAAAAATTTGGGGAGTTTTCATTGTTTTTCTCTTTTAGGTTAGTTTTTATAAGAATTGGAGAAACAGCAGTTGGTTCTCTCTGGCAGCTATCCCCTCTCTTGCCCAACTTGCTTTCATCTCTTTTCTTGTTTCGTTTCAGCACTGTGAGATTAAAGTTATTTTTATTCAGTCAATTAATACTTTGAGTATTGGATATTCTTCCATGATTAATTTCATGATTGTTTCGTTTATATATCAGGAGGTATACCAATTGTTATTCGAATTCAATCTACTACTGGGTTAGAAATCAAATCTGTAATTGTTTGGTTTCTCTAATCTGTGAAGCAACTAAGGTTTATTGATTTGCTGCGTCAGAAATCATTAGGTCTTAGGGAGAACATTCAACTAAATTGAATGCAACTGTTTGTGTTTGCATTAGTTAGTTTCATCGATATCTTTAATTTTTAATACAATTGTTAAATTAAATTGAAGCGTTTGTCTTATGTTGTTTAGTAGTTAGGGTTAATTAGATCCTTTGTTTTCTGATTAACTACGACTAAGGAGAGATTGGAAGATAACTCCAACAATAAATATTCAAAGTCTTGATTGATCTATCTATATATCAATTATCAATTATGAGAATTTGGTGGTGGATGTTAACTGATGCCAAGGTTTGTATTTTTTATTGTTTCATTTTATTTCTTACTTGATAGGTTTCTTAATTTTTGTTCTCTGATTATTTTTAATTTTGTTGTTGATTGCAAACTGTGTCCCTTAATATTTTAGTTCAGTTTTCTGACATGAAGCTTTCGGTTAAAAAATTTCCCTTGGAATAAGACCTGATTTTCACTGCTATAGTACAAATTTATTTATTCTGAGTTGTTAGTGAAATCGGAGTTATTTTTCACGGTTTCAACTACTGACCAATGGTTTCAACTTCATTTCACCTTTCAACTAGTGGTTTCTACTCTCAATCTATTAAATGAGAAATATATGTATGTACAATCATAGTGAAAATGATTACATGAGATTATATATGAGTGTAGTTTTTTTCTTTTATGATATATATGTGTTTTGTGTATCAATATTTCATCAATAAACTAGACTTTGAAATCCATGAATAAAGAATTAATATTAAATTTATCAATTATCATGTATAAATAAATGACAAAAAATAAAATTGACTTTGTTTATGTTAATTCAATTTCCATTTATAATACAAGTTTTTACATTGATATTTTTTAACAAAAATTTTTGTTCATAGCACGGGTATAGAACTTTTACCGTACTATAGTCCTAACAAAGCATCACATATATGGCAAATGGCTAGGAGGAATATTCGACTTGTGTGTGCATCTCTTGTTGTTAACAACTTAGCATCTGTTTGAATAGATCGGACACGTTGCAAAAAAAAGTTATTATGTCACTTTTGTCCGATGGATGGTCTTGTCAATATTGTTGGTAGGATATAGTTTAACCAGTGTTAACAAAGCCGGGCTGAACCATCGAGTCCCGTCGGTTACACTGTAGGTCCGAATAGCATCCCATTTTTAAAAGGGGCTAAAAACCGGTTAAAGTCAGAAAAAACCACTGTAAACTGTCAGACCGGTAAACCGTTAAATCAAAACAACTCAGTTGTTTGAAACAAATATTTAAAAATTATAAAAACATATGAAGAAGAAAAAGAAAGAAAAATAATAAACAAGACGAAATAAGAAGAACAAAATAGCAAAAAAAATGAGGAAAGAAGAAGAAGCAGAAGAAGACCGGAAAAGAAAAAGGAGAAAACAGGAATAAAAGAAACCAGAAAAAAAAAATGAAAGATGAAGATGAAGAAGATAAAAGGAAAGAAGGGTGCAGGGTGTAATAAGAGAAAAGATGAGTGTGAAGAAAAAAGAAAGAAGGGTACAGTGTGCCAGTGTGCAGGGCGCTTTGATCTAAGATTTAGGTTTGTAGAGTTTTAAATTAAGTGAAATATCAACTTTAGTCTTTACATTGTATGCATCATTTTTTTAAGGCCATGTCATTTTTTCCTTTACAATAAAGGCACTTCTAATTATTTGAATACAAATATAAAAGTGTGTTTGACCCAATGTTGAACCGATTAAACTGCAACCCAGAACCCTCAATGATTTGAGGTGTGGTCTGGGTTTTAAAATACTGAGATTAACTCAAACTTTAGTTGCAGCGCATTCCATGAGCAAACTACTATATTACTCCATCCGTTTCACTTTATTTGCACCATTTATGATTGGTGCAGAGATTGAGAAATTATAAAACCATGTACATATTTTTAATTTCATTTATGTTTCAAATTGTGAATTAGCGACGACTCTTCAAGAACCTTATGCAATAAGTGTTGACATTGTTGTTATCGCCATTGGTAGGATCTTCCTTGTCTTGCCTAGCTTTCCCTTCAAGAGACACGTTGATCTCGGTTGATGGCACATTGTGGATAAATTCTGGCATGTCACAATTAGCGCTGCTCTATGATTTGACAGCGATGCATTGCCAATGATTTTTTTGGCTATCGGGGTTATCAAGTAAATAGCTATCGACCCATCATTGATGGGTTAGCTTTGGTTGGGATTGCGAAAGAGAAAACCAGGTACTTGTCAAGTATAGTGACCTTGTTGCGGTAGTTGAATAGGAGATGTTTTTGGGTAATGAACAAAAAAAAGGCAGAACTAGAGCATACCTAGCTCCGATTCGCTTTATCTGAGCACCCCAACCATCCTATGCCCCATCAAAGGAAGAAAAAGAAGGAATAAGAGCGACGACCATAAAACAAATGTGTGAAAGTGAAATTAGGGGTATAATGGTCAATCAGGTTAATAAAACTTATCGGAAGAGATAATGGTGTAGAGAATTTAAAACAGCCCAAAATGAAAAATAATACAAAACATATGAAATAGTTGGAGTATTTTACTACTTTCTTTTACATGTATATTAGTATTTTATAAATTTTTTTATGGAGAAGGCAAATATCATTAAGCTCAAAACCTCAATTATAAAATTGCACCCAGGCATACGTGGGGGAAAAGGAAACTATATACAAAGAACAGATCTACACCATCCGAATGATAGCAACTGGGAAATAGGAATGCCATACAACCTCGTACAAACATCAACGGCAACAAGCTAAACAATTTCAGAGCAAGAGTGAAACTACTTACCATGAATTCAGTTGTTCCTTTCTTGCCACATATTATAGAGCATGGCAAAAAAACCAGGACGCCTAATCTTCCTAATAAAGTGCTTGCCTTAAAGGGCCTTTAGCAAATTCCTCCATTTCCTTATATCACCAACAATCATCTTCATGCCAAGCCATTTTGCCACATCTTCCCAAACCAAAATAAAAAGAAAAGGACTAGAAAAAAATATGCCCAAGAGTTTTTACTGCATTCTCACATAAAATGCATCTGCTGGCTAAAGCTATACCCCAAGATTGAAGTTTAGACTAAGTTAGGAGACCATCATTCATAATCATCAATAGAATCATATTATGCAACGGAGTAGCAAGGGAATCCTAGCAGAATCTACAGGCCTTCAATAGATCCTGCCACAGAGCTAAAGTAATAGACGTATTAGAGATTTCCTACAAATCCTTGCCCTTTAAATAGTAATGGTGCACCCTCTTCACCCACAACACATCCTTCTTTTTTTTGCCTTGAAAAGGTGGAGGATTGAAGCTTGATTCCAAGCTGGAAGCTACCGAGCTCCTAAATCACCTTCATTTTTAGAAACTATGACCTTTCGCCAAGCAATAACAGGCTTAAATCCAGCTATAGCTTTTCCTTTCCAGAGAATTGTTCTACATCTTGCCTCTATCTTACGCAACACTATCTTGGGAGGAATAAAAATAGACATGTAATATATAGCAATGCTTCGAAGAATTGATGAAACCAATTGCCATTTCCCTGCATAAAAAAAGAGACTTTTCACTTTATGCATCAATTCTTCCTATTATTTTATTGATCAAAGAATCATAATCCTTGTTTTTAAGCCTGGAAGAACTTAAAAGAACCCCTAAATATATGATCTTAGAACTTGTGTTTCTCTAGAATAACACGCTTTAATTTTTCATGCATTCCCCCAAAAATGTTTTTTGTCTTCTCTGGGCATGGCTTTAATCTTCAAAAATTAGAAAATGACTTACATATTGCCACAAAACATCCACAAAGTCCAAATCTCCTCTAGAAAACAATAATAAGTGGTTGGAAATAAGCCAAATGGGTAAGCCTCAAAGGACCACACTTCAGGTGAAAATGGAAATTAGGCCTCTCAGGAATATTTGTCATGTATCTCGAGAAGACTTCCACACAAATGACAAATAGATAGGACGAAATAGGATCTCTCCGTCTCAAGCCCTTCTCCCCCTTAAAAAAACTTTCAACAAAACCATTCAGGCAGATAGAGTACATAGGAGAACAAACATAGGCCATTACCCAATGAAAAAAACAATATGGGAAAGCCATAGCCAAAAAGGCATATTCAAGGAAGCTCCAGTGGACTAAGTCGTATTCTTTCCTTATATCTAACTGGATCATGTAGCAGGGAAAAATATTTTTCCTTAAATAATGATTAAGTAACTCACTGCTCAACATAATGTTGAAAAAAATTGACCTCCCACACACACATGCTGCCTTATTATAACTAATAATATCTTCAAGTACCAACTTCATTCTATTAGTTAACACCTTACAAATGCATTTGTACAAAACATTACAACATGCAATAGGGTGGAACTCTCCAACCTTTATAGCAGCAACCCTTTTAGGGATCAAAACATTGTTAGTGATATTTATAGTTTTCAGCAGCTTCCTAGTCACTGAAAAAAAAAATAATTCCTGCACAGCCTCTATAAGCAAATCACCCACTTTATCTTACACAGCTCTATAAAATTACACTAAAAAGCCATCAGGCCTCGAGGCATTATCTTTTGGAATGGACGACAGGGCAGTTTTAATTTCCTAGGCAGTAACTGGACAAATCAATAAAGGTTGTCGAGTTAGCGATAAACAATTATATTTCATAATAACCTCTTAATCCACCTTCACTGGAATCACATCCCTAATCCCCAAGAATGTCTTGTAATAGTCCAAAAAACCTTCCTTCACTTGGTTGTGCCTAACCCTAATGGCTCCAGATAGACCTTTAACCTCCCAAATGCGAGCCTTGGCTTTTTTCTACTGTAATTTTGCAAAAAAAAAAAAAAGAATTGAGAATCAGCATCACCCTATCGAAGGCAAGATAATTTTGCCTTTTGATGAAGATAAAACTTCTCAACTTTTAAAAGGTTCCAATAGAGTGATCTAGTTGCTCTCTTCAAGTAAATGAAACTCTGATTTTTCCTATATAAATTTTAGTTATATATATGTAATTATCTCAAAATAAAAAATTAGTAAGAAAAATAAATAATATTTTTTTGTATGCATTACCAAAAATTTAAATGGTTTTAATTTTTTATTTGTTATAGAAAATAAATCTACAAATGAGTAATTTTATTGGAAGGCTTTATCTTTTACATGCACACACACATATAAGAAACTCACTTATTCCTCTTAATCACTTTTCTTAGCATTAATTTAGTGTCTCATTTGTAATGTTTTCCAAACTTTTAGTCTTCTCATGTAGGGGTGAGTGGAAGTTTGGTTTTAGCTAAAATAATCGGATAACCGATTTTTTTTTTCATTTTTTGGTAATCGAATAAAAGCAAAAATTATCGGTTAAAAAAAAATCAATGTAATATTTTGGTTCGGTTATCAATTCTAGTTATCAAAAATTTGATGACTAAAAAAACTAAATTTTTTAAGGCAAAATGACATCGTTTTGATCCATTCTCTTACTCATATTTGTTTCTTTCGTTCAGCCTCACTCCCAGACTATGTTTCCTCTATTCTCACTTTTGCATCTGTCCAAGTCCAAGCTAGGGTTTGCTTTTCCCTCACTCTCTCCACTTCAATTCGTTGAATTTTTGCTTCCCTCACCATTGCGACCATGTCAGCTCACCCATGTCACCGATTTTTGTGATTCCTCTCTTTGTTACGCTTAATTAAGTCTACTCCTCTTTGGGGGGAAGAGAACAAACAAGGTTCCAATTTGTAAGCCTCCTCCTCCTCGTTTTGTTCCAGGTTGAGTGTTAGGATAATAGTAATTTTTAATTGGCTCTATGTGTTTAAGTAGATAACCCCCAAACTTTTATTTGTTATATATTTGAGTAATTGGATCTTCATTCTTACCTTCTTAGCTATTAATTTTCTCTCTCTATTCCATAAATATAAATAATTAAAACCTAGTATTAATGTGTCCCCTTAATTACTTCTCCTTAAATCTTAAATGATTGAAAATTGAAAGAAATTAGCTTTTTATGTTTTAAACATCCTATTAAAATTTCAGTTACTAAATGTTTTAAGAATACAAATTAAATTCAATAATTAATGAATTTAGTTTTAATTTAGTTTATACGTTTTCTATAAAATGTAACATGAATGACTCACAATTCTATAAAGAAATCACTTCTCAATTATTTCAGACATTTTTAAATTATTTTATATTGGTGAGTGGTAAATTAATATAAAAATAAAGTTAAGTGCTTATTTTTGTATTTATCATTTAAAAATAACAAAACAAATACCTACACAAATGTTCATCTATGTTCAACCTGAAATACATTCGCCACCCCATTCTTCAACTATTAGCACATCTAGATCTCTTATACGGATACATGCATATGATCATTGGACAAACTTTCACAATAGGCATTCTAGGCATTAATTGATTATGGAACTATATGTTTCAAAGTAAACAATCCTTTTGATGACAATTAAATGCACTTAATTTGTTAACGTATTATTCTATATTGATTACATAAAAAGGTACGTTACATATAAACATAATTTCTCAACCCTTTATATAAATCCCAAACCTTCCAACACTTTTCATAAATCAAAATTTATAAATTTCTCAACATTCTCTCAGAAATCAGAAGAAAAAAAAAAACAAAATATTGCAATATTTTCTCCTTTGCACTCAAGCTTCTATGTCTGGATTAGTGCAAATTTTTATTTTTTTCCAAAGTTTGAGCTCCACATCTTTGCAATGTTAAGTGGTGATTTTCTCCCCAAATTTAAGCTGCTTAATCTCACAACAACTTAAGTTTCGAACGTATGGTTAACAATTACTACTAGAAGAAATCCTTTCTTCGCAGATATTTGGAGAAGTTAATAAAGTATTATTAGATTTTTATGTTAATATTTCATGCTTATCAGAAGCTTATGTGCCTTATTTTTTGTGACATGTAGTGTAACCATTTGATTTTGTGTTTATGAGATAAAGGATTATAATTGTAATTTACAACAGATGACAATCTATTTTAGTTGTCTAATGTGTTGGATGAATGAAGCTCTAAACGAGTATGCTAATAAAATTAAGAACTTCATGCTAAATTTTATCTTTTAAGAAAGTACCCCTAAAATAATTACACAATTGACCATTTATGTTTAACATCAAATATGTTATCCCCGATATTTTTTTTGAATGAATTATTCCAAAATTTTTTGGGCATCAATTAAAAGATAATACTTCCAAAACATTTTAAAAGCGGTTTAATTATTTTTTTGTAAAATACTTATTTTATGATTTTTTTTCTCTTTCACTCTATAAAACATAAAATTTTTTTAAAAAATTAATTATTTCTGAAATTTAAATTTAATATACATAAAGATATATGAAGTAATTAGACTGTGCACTGCACAGGCCAAAAAATTAGTATAGACAAACAAAGAAATCGGCAAAAAAGTACCTTGTGTTTTAAGCCTAAACTCTAAATTTTTTATTTTCTTAAAGCCGAAAAGAGAGCTGTTGAAAATGCAATTTTATAAGAACAATTCTTGACACTATTTCTCGCGAAAAATGAATATTTTTTTTTCAAATTTAAATGTAATAGAAAAATGCACTAACTATTATTGAAATTAACAACTCATACTCACAATCTCCATATTAGTTGAAGATAAATACTAACATGGATTATTGTGTGTTGGAGCACAATATTTCTAGATCTTATCCATTTACTATTTTCTGTTTAATAATATCCTAGTTGTTAGGAAATCTGTCTAGATTTAAATTAATCCTTCCTCCATGTTTGTTGGCCATGTAAACAATTTGTTTGCTTTCAATTCCTTTGTAAAGGCTTGTATAAAGCCACAGCCCTCAATTCAATAAACATGTGCTTCAGCCTCCAAACACTAAGTACTTGTGCATGTTTATTCTGAGAAGTTATCAGTGGTATCAGAGCCACCATTGTAGGGGCCTAATTGTATGTCTTGAGAAACTGCATGTTCTTTGAAAGAGTGAGAAATCCACAATGAAAGAAGAGCCAAAAAACCATGGCGATCGAGAACATCAACTTTGTTCAATTGGCTATTCCACGGTTCGATAGTCATTATGACCATTGGGCCATGCTCATGGAAAATTTCCTTATATCAAAGGAGTACTGGGGATTGATAGAGGATGGGATCCCAACAGTAGTGGAATGACTAGAGCAAACAAAGACGCAGCGTAAGACCATTGAAGATATGAAACTAAAAGATTTGAAAGTCAAAAACTATTTATTCCAAGCTATAGATGGAACTATCATTGAGACCATACTCAATAAAGAGACTGCAAAGGCAATTTGGGATTTGATGAAACTAAAATATCAAGGCTCTACCAAGGTGAAACGGGCTCAGTTACAGGCTTTGAAAAGAGAATTCAAGATTCTTGGCATGAAAGAGAGCAAAAACGTTGAAGAATATTTTGCCAGGACATTGACCATCGTTAACAAGATGAAAGCGCATGGAGAAAAGATGGAGCAAGTGTCATTATCGAGAAAATCTTGAGATTAATGACTCCCAAGTTCAATTATGTAGTTTGTTCAATAGAAGAGTCTAACGACCTTTCCACCATGACCATCGATGAGCTTCAAAGTAACCTGTTAGTGCACGAAATGAAGATGCAAGGATGGAAGGAGGAAGAGCATGCCTTGAACATCACCAATTTTAAAAATGCTAGAAGAATATATGAAAACGGAGTTGAAAAGAACAAAAGACCTCATTGTGGTTTCAAAGGAAGAGGCCAAGGTAGGGGCAAGCAGTCTCTTACTAATGCCTTAATGGAGTGCTACAAATGTCACAAACTTGGAAATTTTCAATATGAATGTCCAAGTTAGGAGAAAGTTGCAAACTATGCAGAATTAAATGAGGAAGAAGAGATGCTTCTAATGACGTACATGGAGATGAATCACTTAAAAAGAGAGGATGTATGGTTTCTCAACTTTGGCAGTAGTAACCATATGTGTGGTAACAATGAATGGTTCTTTGATCTTGATGAAAGGTTTAGACAAACTGTGAAGCTCGAAGATAACTCAAGGATGACTGTTATAAGATGAGGAAAAGTCAAGCTCCATGTCGATGGATTAACTTAGGTAATCACAGATGTTTATTTTATATCTGAGTTAAAAAATAATAATCTCTTGAGCATTGTTCAACTTCAAGAAAAAAGATTTAACTATTCTTTTTTAGCATAGGATGTTTAAGATTTATCATCCAAGAAGAGGTTTAATTATACAAGCACAAATGGCAGCCAATTGAATGTTTATGGTGCTTGCTTCTTTGATTCCTCCAACTTCAAACTGTCTTCAAGTCACAATTGAAGAAATCACACAATTGTGACAATGCCGGTATAGACATCTTAATTTCAAGGGGCTGAGGACTCTGCTCAACAAGAAGATGGTCAATGGTTTGCTGATGCTCAAGGTTCCATCGAAAATATGTGATGACTATATAACTAGGAAGCAACATCGAGACACAATATCGAAGAATGGCTTATGGAAAGCATCTAAGAAGCTTCAATTGGTCCATGTAGATATTTGTGGGTCGATCACATAAAAGTCCAACAGTGGCAAAAGGTATGTAATCACCTTTCTTGATGATTATAGCAGAAAAACTTAGGCATATTTTTTATTTAAAAAATCTAAAGCATTATCTACATTCAAGAAGTTTAAGTTGCTTGTGGAAAAGGAGAGTAGTGATGCTATTTGTTGCTTAAGAACTGATAGAGGTGGGGAGTTTACCTTACTTGAGTTTAATAGATTCTGTGACATGAATAAGATTAGCAGGCAGCTTACGACAGCTTATACCCTCAGTAAAATGGAGTTGCTGAAAGGAAGAATCGTACCATAATGAACATGGTGCGCAACATGTTATCAGCAAATGAAGTGCCAAAATAATTTTGGCCGGAGGCAGTCAATTGGTCCATTTATGTGCTGAATCGAAGTTTTACTTTAGTTATCGAAGATGTCACTCCTGAAGAGGCTTAGAGCAACATACAGCCTTCCATTGACCACTTTCGTGTTTTTGGGTGTGTGGCCCATGTTCATGTTCCTGATAGTCAAAAAAAGAAGCTTGATAATAAGAATTTTAAATGTGTTCTTTTGGGTGTAAGTCAGGAATCAAAAGCCTGTAGGCTTTTATGACCTAATCCTGAAGAAAGTAGTGATTAGCATGGATGTGGTACTTACTGAATATAAGCAATGAGACTGGGGAAGGAGTACTAAAAAAATACAAGCTGATGTACTAGAATAGGGTGATGAGCAAGAGATTGAGAAGATGTAGAGGTTGCAGTGAATGTACCGGTTGAAGAAACTAGCGATTCATCATCAAATGAATTAGTAGATGAGGCTTTACCAAATCCAAATCAAGTGAGGAACCGAAGGCAACCAGCTTGGATGGAAGGCTATGTGACAGGTGAGGGCTTATTCGATGAAGAAGCAATACACAACCTAGTGATGTTTACCCCAGTGGAAAATCCCATCACTTTCGAAGAAGCAATTAAAAACTCTCAATGGAGAGAAGCAATGGATATGGAGATGAAAACAATAGAAAGAAACAAAACATGGGAACTGAACACCTTTTCGGCAGGAGCAAAAAGGATAGGTATCAGGTTGGTGTTTAAAATAAAGCTTAATGAACATGGGGAAGTCAACAAGTTGAATGCACGACTTTTGTCGAAGGGATACTCGCAGCAACAAGGCATTGATTATAATGAAGTATTTACACCGATAGCTAGGTGGGATACAATCATAACCATACTAGCTCTTGCAGCTCATAAGGGTTAGTGCGTATATCAGTTGGATGTGAATGGTGCATTTAATGAATCAATGTTCATTGATCAGCCCCAAGGGTACAAGAAGCAAGGAGAAGAGCACAAGGTTTATAAACTAAAAAAGGCATTCTATGAGCTTAAGCAAGCTCCTCGAGCCTGGTATAGCAAGATAGAAGCTTACTTCAACAATGAAAGGTTTGAGAAATGTTTTTATGAACACACTCTATTCGTGAAATCTGGTAATAAAGGTAAACTTTTAATGATGAGTCTCTATGTTGATGATTTTATCTTTACTGGAAACAATGAAGGTATGTTTAAGAGATTCAATGAGTCAATAAAAAGGGAATTTGACATGACTGATATGGGTAGAATGTGGTATTTTTTGTGTGTAGAAGTTGTACAAAATGTATATGGGATTTTCATTAGTCTGTGCAAATATGCTAGAGATGTGCTGGAGAGGTTTGGCACGGCACAAAGTAACTCTATGAATAATCCAATTGTTTCAGGGAGTAAGTTATTGAATAGTGGAAATGAAGCTAAGGTAGATGCAACAACATATAAACAAATGGTTAGGAGTCTAATGTACTTAATTGGTATAAGGCTTGACCTTATGTATGCAGTTTGCTTGATCAGTAGATACGTGGAAAAACCAATAGAGATGCACTTGCAAGCTACTAAAAGAATATTTAGATATTTGAAAGAGACTATAGAGTTTGGAATCGGTTACAAAAAAAGTGTTGATAGAAGCCTAGCCTTTGCAGACAGTAACCATAGGGGGGATGTTGATGATCAAAAAAGTTCATCAAGGTATATATTTATGCCAGGAACAGAGGCTGTTTTGTGGTCCTCAAAGAAGTAGCCGGTGGTAACGATCTCTACAACAGAGGCAGAGTTCATTATTGTTGCCTCCTATGCATGTCAAGGGATTTGGTTAAGAAGGATTCTTAAGAAGCTTGGTCATGCTCAAGGAATAAGTACTACTATCTTTTGTGACAATAGTGGAGCTATTAAGCTTTCAAGAAATATAGTTTACATGGGTACTCGAAGCATATTGATGTTAGATTCCATTTCCTACGTGAGCTTACAAGAAATGGGACAGTTGAGTTAAAGCATTGTAGTACGCAAGAGCAAGTTTCAAATATCTTGACTAAGCCTCTTAAACTGGAAGTGTTCTTAAAGCTATGTGGGAAGCTTGGCATGTGTTCTATGACTAGAGTAAACTGATTGCAATTCACAAATCAGTTTAAGGGAGGATATGTTGAAGCACAATATTTTTAGGACTTATCCATTTACTGTTTTCTATTAAATAATATCCTACTCCCTCCGTCTCGATTTCTTTGATCCATTTGACTTTTGGGGCTAGTTTGACTTGAATTTTTTTATATTATTGTTTGTTAGAAAAAAAAATTAAAAAAAAATATATTTAGAAACTATAGGTCTTGATTTATCATTCACACATAAAATTTTTTCATTTATGTGCTAAAATGTCTAAAATAAAAAATTATAGATTAATTGCTAAAACGTGAATGATGCAAAAATTTTGGGACGGAGGGAGTAATTGTTAGGAAATCTATTTAGATTTAAATTAATCCTTCCTTCATGTTTGTTGGCCATGTAAACGGTACATTTGCTTTAAATTCCTTTGTAAAGGCTTGTATAAAGCCATAGCCCTCAATTCAATAAACGCGTGCTTCAGCCTCCAAACACTAAGTACTTGTGCGTGTTTATTTTGAGAAGTTATCATTGTGAAGTGCCAAACACTACGATCATCCCAAATACAACATCAATAAACACATTAACTAAAGGAAAATAGAAGAATATAAAAAAAAAATTGAAAAACATTTATGTTCATGTTTCATATATAAAATAGAAAATAAATGATTCAAATAATAAAAGGGTAAAACAGGGATTATGAAAACTTCAATTACATACATTCATAATTTTAAATACACCTCATGACACCTTACTCAACTAAATATAAAATGATCGGCTTTCTCACTAAAATGTATCTCTCTCTTTTTTCATCCGTAAGGGCTTCAATGAACATTCTTGGTATAGATTAGTTTCTTAAATTGTTAATACTAAAAACTATTTTAAGGTGTTTTTTCAAACTTCTAATACTGCTCATTAACCCTCTTATCTAAGAACAATTAAATATTTCCTTATGGGACTACAGATATTGAAATCTTGAATGATGTTTTTAATTCTTTTTATCATCCTAAACCCAAAAACAAATATTGACATCACAATGAACTATCAAATGTTGGACTTTTTCATACAAATACTTAAGCCATTTTACTTCACCAAATGCAATTTTAACTCAATTTGGTTCTTATTGAAAGCTAGACCCAGTTAACTCAATTTGGTTCCTATTGAGAGCCAAACCTAGTTAAATTGCAAACTTTGATTCTATAAAAAAAAAAATTGCAAAATTTAGCACAAAAAAGTTAAATAGAAGCTCTCAAATTAGATCATATGTTTTAGGGGATCTTCGCTTGAAGAGGGAAAGTGTTGGGTTAAAATTTCATTTTGTTGCAAATGGTTCTATAATGCAAAAACTATCTGAATTGGTTATCACCAAAAAAGAAAAAGTTGGATAGGAGAAATTGACATTGAAAATCAAGACTAAGGATATGGGGTCAAAGCATGAAAAAGAGAAAACTGAAGTTCGGTTGGAGTTGAAAATGAAAACAGTAAAGGAGGAAAAGCCAAATTTAAGGGAGAACAAGAAAGATAAGCATGGAGATAAAGATGAGAAGAAAGCAAGGAAAAAGGATAAGCATAAGAAAATGAAGAACAAAAATAAAAGTGAAATTGAAGAAGATACTAATGAAGATCAAAAAAAAGAGAAAAAGAAGAAGAATAAAAAGAAGAAAAATAAGGAGGATGAGGAGGGAGGCAAGAAAAAAGACAATAAAGTAAAAGATGTGCGTGAGATTGAAAGAAAAGAAAAAGAAGAAGAATCACAAGGATGATAAAAAGAAGAATCAGAGAATGATGAAAAAGGAGGGGGCATAGTTTTTTGTTATAGGGGTGACTAAGAGGTGATTGAGCTTTATTAAATGATTGAGAAACAACTGATTGGAAAAACCCTTTGACCAAAAGTGACCAAAGGGCAATTGTCCACGTGACGACTGCTATTTTTTAGTTGTTCTTCTGCCGTTCATGATATGAGCCCGACAATAGAGTGACTGGCGGACAACTGACTTATTATAGTAACTGAAAATGAATCACCCTATCTAGTTGCTTCTAGTAATTTCTCTTGTGCTGCTAAAAAGAAATAAATAATAATCTAGTCTATTAAACACAAAAGATTAAAAGGAAAGATAATTACTACTCAAATATCAAATTAATCATATTAAGATATTTTATATCAAAACTTGAAAATATAACATATTAGTTCTCAAATAAACGTCATGAAAGAAGCTACCAATTTATTTATGGTATTCAATGGTAGTTAGCTGTCGTTTTAATGCTATACGATATCTATAAGCTGAAACTTGAAAAAAATAAAGGCCTAATAGTTTATAAAGCTCCATAATTTAATGCATATCAATTCTTGTCTAAATTTCTCCTTTATATATAGATTGATAGATATTGTTTTGGCTTTTCTACTACGTTTCTATGATATCAGTACTACTCCCCCGCTGCTGTCTATTCGAGCTTTTGACTTTTAACCCAATTTTAGAAAGATTTGCTTTTTGGTATTTTCACAGAAAACTAAATAGTGACAGCGAGGCTTTCTTTATTATTTTCTTAAGAGAGAGTTAAGTATTTTGAACCTTTCAAGAAAGATCAAGTAATATGTAACCGAAGAAGTAGTTGCTACTTCTAATCGTCAATTGTACTATAGTGCCAGCAAATTAATCTCTCGACCCTGTAACATTAAGCGGCGAGGTTTAAATTGTTGGCTTATTTGACGTTCTTTCACGTACCACATATTAATTTGCATATTTTTTTTTAAAAAAAATACTATTCTTTCCTTTTTTTTATTCCACATTTCAGCATGGTAAGCAAGCAAGTAAAAGTAAAATTGAGAGCGCGAGAACATCCAGAATAGAAGAATTATATCTTTAAATTTAATATATTAATTGGAATTTTGCAATCATTTTACATTTTGATGTTAATATGCGTCATTGTTACTGTCAGTTTTTTGAATGAAGAAACTTAGAAAAGTAATGTTAGAGTTTGACCTTAAAATTTGAGGAATTATGTCCCTAAAATTTATCCATTAATTGTAATTAGCTTACCTTCCATTGTTAATATGCCTCCTTGTTACTATCGTCTTCGAATGAAGAAATTTAGGAAAGTAAAGGTTCGATTTTGACCTTAAAATTTGCGGCATTATATATGGAGCCCGCACGTGACTTGGCTCCAGAAAGAAACAAAACGGTGGAAAAAGAAGCAAAGGAAAGAGACACTGACAGAGAGAGGCGCCGTACCGGCGGCGGTGGAGCCGTGCCGGGACGGTGAGAGCGAGAGGCTAGCAAAGCGAAGGGTGTGACAGGTAGTGTAGTGAGAACTGACATATGGTAAAGCCAACTGTTCAATAAGCAGCGACTGTCGGGCCACCCGGGTCACAGCACGTGGGCCGGAGTGGAGCAGTCAGTCGGTCAACGCTTCGTCCATCCTGGCAATTGTGTATACTATTGTTGTTGGCTTAAATACCAAATGGTAATCGAAAAGTATCTATGAGATCAAATTTATCATCAAACTTTCAAAGTATCAAATCTCATACTAAACTTTACTTTCAAGATCAAATTTACTATTAAACTTGTAAAAAATACCAAATTTACCATTACACCATTAAGTAGCCGTCAAATTAAATGTGAAAATAAAAGTTCTAATTCTTGATTTTTCATGTTTCTTCTACTAATATCCTAACTTTGTTTGTCTAATAATTGTGTCATATTCTTCAAAAGATGAAAAATCACCTCCGCTAGCAGCACCAACCAGCCACTGCACAGCCATTGTACCCTCACAAAGCACCTTCGTAAACGCTACCATTTCATTCTTTTTCTCCAAGGTACAATATAAACTGGAATTATAGGTTATTGCCACAAATTGAAACTGTGTGTGTTTTCCCTTATAATTTCTAGTTAATGTTGTAGAGATTAAGGAAAGATGAAGAAAAATTGGTGAGATTCTAAAAGTTAAGCCTTTGGTTATTTTAGCGAACATTGGCTGCTCTAGTATTAAGTATTCATTAGTAGGAGTAGGACCAAAACTGTTAAGATTCAAGCTTATCAAGAAATAAGCTTCAGAAATGAAGGAAGCTTACAGTACAATTAAGGACTCTATGGAGGCCTTTAAAGAAAGTAGGCCAGTCACAGCCATAATTGAACTTAGTGTTGGACTTGTTGAGGAAGATAACATGATTGTTAGATATGCAAAGTTAGGATAATAGTAAAAGAAACATAAAAAATGAAGGACCAAAAATATAATTTTTCTTGTCATTTGATAGAAAATGTAATGGTGATGGTAAATTTGGTCTTAAAAGTAAAATTCAGTATTAAATTTGATACTTTTAAAAGTTTAATAGTAAATTTAGTCTTTTCAATAATTCTTTATGGTAAATTTGGTATTTAAGCCTATTGCTTTTAAAACTGAACCGTGCTTTCAATTGTTAAAAGTTTTTAAGTTATGATATAACTAGTTCAACAGGTTAAGTTGTTAGTTCATTATTTTTTTTATTTACATTATGATAGCCGAAGTGCTATCGCCCTGGTCCACTAACTTCGGAGAAAGAAGGAGCCAAACACCTGAGGTATACGACCTCGGAAGCCTCATCGTACCAACATCGGAAAACTACCATATCGCCTCTCCAGTAGAGGACGAATGAACCGACTTCGGAAGAATAAGAACACCCCGAAGAAACGGTATCACCCCGGGGAGAGGTCCTTACTTGTCCCCCTAAAAGGTAACGTCGGCCGAAGGGACCTCGGAGGAGCGATGGGTGCCACAAAGGAGTCTCTGACATATTCGCTCATACGCACTAGACGTCGACCTCAATCACTCTGACAGACCACTACAGTCTGCGCTCTGACACGCAGAGACACGCTTCTCGACAAACCACTGCCCGAGAAAGCCTGCAGGCGGCTGGCCACTCTTCTGCTCAGAGGTACGGACGGCATCCGTCCATACACATGTCACAATCCGAGGGGCTCATTTTCTCCTATTTACAGTAGGGGAGGCTCTCGGTAAAAGGGGGCTGGGGCTGGACAGGGGCTTTTTGGGCTCCAGGTTCTAGCTTTCTCCCCTCTTTTCCTCTGGATATGCCAAAAAAACGCCTCCGGCGAGATTCTTTCCCTTCTGTGCATACCAGAGAAACACTCCCGGTAAGTCTATTTTGTGCTTACTTTTCGTCATTTAGAGGCACTGACTTGGGCGTCGGAGGCTCCTCCACGGGAAAACCACTCCAGGGACCTCCTAACCCCTGTTTTCTGCATGTTTCAGGCCGGACTACTTGGGGGCATTCCCTTTTCAGGCTCTCTCCAGCACCGGAAACCCTTCTCGGCCACCGCTATCCATCATCGGGCGGCCACGCACGACATTCCTCAGGAGGTCCCTATTACCCCCGTCGTGGAGCCACGGCGGGAACATAAATGATGGCTAACCCAACGCCATCATTACATAAACGATGGCTAACCCAACGCCATCACATTATACTACCTCCGTCCCATTTTAGTTGAAACATTTCTCTAGGCACGGAGATTAAGGTGCACGTAATTTGTGTTAATTTTTTATGTAGTAAAAGTTTAAATAATGATTAAAAAAGAAAAGATTCTTTTTGGGGTTTTATGCAGTGAGAGATTAAGTGGATATTAAAAAAATAGTCTTTATTGGGCTTTGTGTAAAAGGATTATTTAATTGTTTAAACTTTTCCGAAAGAGGAAATGTTTCAACCTTTTGGGACATCCCAAAAAGGAATATGTTTCAAGTAAATTGGGACGGAGGGAGTAATATTTAATAAATGCTGAGTGAGAGGGCATAAATGAAAGAAAAAATGAAGCTAAAATAAAAATTTGTATATAAAGTAAAGACTAAGTTCATAGTTTAACAAATTAAGTTACTAACCCTAATGTCTGAATAGCAGATGTGTGGCACTTCATTTTCCATAAGCTCTCTCCACCTCCAGAAGACACAAAAGCAGCCTTCCTTTTTTTTTACCCCTCCTTTTGTCTTTGTTGATTTCTAAATTCTAATATTTCCTTATATATCACTTGTTTTAGATGTGATATTTTTTTTTATAGGGTACCTTCAATATTCCTTTTTATTTAAGTTGTTGATTACAAACTTCTTAAACTTCTCACAGTTTCACAATTACTTCCCAAATTTTTCTCTTTTCTTTCCTTATTTTGCTCTTTTTTTTGTCCTTTAGTTACTATTGAAAGAATATTATAAGGGAAAAGGAAGAAGAAATGATTGGCTCTTAAATCTTCAAATTTTGTTTACTTTGACCACTGGTTCAAAACGATTTCGATTTACGGTTCTCAGCGATTGTGTTTATTGGTTTTGACCCTTTTTTTACTTTGATATGATTGGGTCAAAACTTAAAGGTGATCATTCAGTTTAAACTGAACCAAATTAATCAATTTACTTTGTTTTTTGTTTTGAATGACAAGAAACCAAATAGATTGAATTAGCCTATAAAATTGAACTGAAACTGAACCAAATTCGGTTCTGTCCAAACTAAATCAGCCAAAAAAAATGAGAGTAAGATTCTATGAGAGAGGGAATGAGAGAAAAACATTTTTTTTCTTCCAAATTTCATTTAATATAGAAGATTTATTGTCCATGGAAAGAAAAAAAAAACAAAAATCCAAACTAATTTGGGTTGATCTATAGCTTTATTATCTATGAAAAAATTGAAAAAAATCCAACAACAAAAAAAATCTAATTAATTCAGTTACTGAATTAACCGATATCTAAAACTGAAATTAAATTGAAATTGAAAAAAAAATTTATTCAATTTCAACTAAAATCGAAGTGAAATTTCAAATTATTTTGATTTTTTTGTTCTTTCAATTTGAACATAATACCGAATTCAGACCACAAAGGTTGTATGTTCATAGTTGGACCGGCCGGTCTGGTATAGGTTTGACAACCATGGTTTGTGCTTTAATCCAACTTTAGTTTTCTGTAGGGAAACATCAATTCAAGTGGTTGAAATTTAAGACTCAATGATGGAAATTAAGGATTCAAACCCTATCTCAATCAAACTTTTATAAATTGTCAGTTATACTAGTTTGGTAGTCTTTGGAGTCCTAAAAAAACATGCATTCTCACATTCCCTTAACTATAATATACCTCTTACCTTTATACTTGTACAGTTGCTTCTAATTATCAAAAAATTTTGGTTTTCCTTTTGAAAGCGAGCAGATTACTTATATGCTTTTGTAATAAAATTAACACGCCATTATTTGGACTATGATTCGAGTTCTTGCTCTAACTCTTCTATGCTTTGCGTTGAGGGAAAGTCACTAGAAACTACTAGCGCCACTATTAAAAATTGTTCTACCAGCCATTAGGTTGTTGACAACATAGGCTCCAAACATCATGATGCACAACCTAATTGATTCATAGCCAAGCATCAACAACTTATCCTAGTGAATAGTTCTATTTATGAGTGCTGATTTCAATAAAGGTCGATCATCCTAGACAAGTCAATAGAAGCAATCTTATTTGAAGTAGAGATTTCAACACTTGGTTTTGCCAATGAAGATCCTTCGCTATAACTTTTATGGTAAATCTCTTGTTTACCCCTTTTTCTCTTATATTGATTATGAGTGTTAAAAAAAACACTTAATTCATTTTTTTTTCTTTTGATGGTATGCTGAATTCAATTTTATTTGGTTGGCAAATTTCATATTTTTTATAGTATGTACGGTTTATCATGATTATACTAAACTAATTTACACAACTATAGAAAATAAAAGTCACTCTAAATGGGTCAATAACCATAAAGATAACTTAAAACAAAAGATGTATAAAAATGAAAATTTGTCATTTGTTTTGAAAGAAGAAATTTTCACTAGGGTCCCTTAGCTTATTTTCGTATACTAAATTTGTACCCTATCTTAAATTCATCTTATCGAAGTACCCTACCTTATTTTCACGTCTTAATTGGACCATTCCTGTCAATTAGACCATTAAATCGGATAAAAATTGGTAATGTGTCATTAATTAATATTAAAATAAATGTGAAATAACCATTTTGGTCTTCAAAGTTCTTTAATCAATAATACTAAATCTTAAACTTCCAAAAGTAATGTATGCACGCCTTAATCTCATCCATTATTCTTCCAAAGCTGATCTGATTTTTTTACCCCTAAAATGACTGGCCACCAATCAATGTCAGATGAAGTTGGACAAGATGGAGCAACAGGACAAAGGTAGAAGTGATCAAATCTGGCCACCATCCTACGCCAGAACCAATCTCCCTCTTAACCAACCCAAATAAGAATCCGATTTCAAAACAATCAGCCAAAACAAATATAAGAACACAAAATATTAAAACTTTGAAGACCCATTAACCTCCATTGAGGAAAAAATAAATCCCAAAACAAAACTAAACTAATTTAATTCATTTTAACTTAAGTCAACTAACTTATTTTTATTTTTATATTTTTTTGCTTGAAATCAATTTTATTTAAAAACTAATATTATGTAGATACAATAATCCATTTAAAATTAAATTTTCATGATGTTGTTGATTTTTTATGAATTTTTTAATATCTTAAACAAGAAAATTTCATAAAAATTTAATAAGATTATAAAAATTATAGTTTTAATAGATTATTGTAACTACATAACATTGAATTTTAATTAAAATTAATTTTAAATAAAAAAATATAAAAATAAAAATAAATTATTTTGAAGTTAATTGACTTAAGTTAAAAGAACCGGTGTAAGCTTCCAAAAGCAACTCTCTATTCATGGATGTTTCAGCTTCTCGTCCCTTCCTCGAAGTCCAAGCAAGAAAACATTGAATCCAAACCAAATCAGGCAAACAGGTGAGAAGACGAGCTCCATGGACCATTCCTATGCTTTTTCTTCGGCTGATTCTCCAATGAACCAAGTTCGTGTAACAAGGCTGAAATCGACGGCCACCACCAGTTCGAAGCCGTCCGGTGCCTTCGAACTGATGGAGACAGCAGTTGGGTATCGCTCAAGCAATCGCTGATTGATTCTCAATTTTCAGCAATGAAGTGTTTCAAGAGGTCCATCAGGGTCTGCTTCTCGGCGATAATCTTCTGCACGCTAAATGCCGCCTTTTCCGCCCTCAAATGACACCAAATCCGGCGAAATTGATGGCCACAACCAGTTCGAAACCATCCGGTGACTCTGAACGGGTGGAGACGGCAGTAGGGAACAGCCCAGGCAAGCGTCCACATTACTAATCTCCGCTTGCAGATTGGACGATCTCATTCTGGCTGGGACGATTTCAATGAGTGCGGCCGAGAGAGGATGATTTCAATGACCACGACTGAGAAAAGGATGATTTCGATGAACGGACCCTAATGCATTACCACTAGAGAGAGGCGGAGGGAGAGGTGGGAGGTAAGCTTGGTTTCTTGATGTTCAAGAAGACAAACAGACCAGTTTTGTTTTCTTGATACAAATCCATTCATGGAGCATGTTCAGGAAGTCCGTAAAGACGAACAAACCCAATTAGTTTTGGTTTTTTAATGTTTTTGTGTTGGGGAGGAAAAAATCAAAAGTATGGGCTAATTCTTGCCATCTAGGAAGTTTAGAATGGTTAAAATTATTGGTTGGAAAAGTTTATGAACCAAAATTGTTATTTTATTTTTATTTTAATATTAATTAATATCATATCAGCAAGTTTTTCTGATTTAACATTAAAATTAACAAAAATGACCCAATTGAGACATGAAAATAAAATAGGGTATTTTATATGACGAATTTAAGGTAAAGTACCAATTTAGGATATGAAAATAAGTTAAGGCACCCATGGTATAATTTATGTAAATTGCACCTAGAGTGTGTAAACTTTTTTATTTGTCCTAAATGAGTCCTTAATTTAAGTTTTGACCTATTAAAGTCCCTTATCTTTAAGATCTTATTATATTTGTGGCCATTCTGTCATTTTTATTATTAAATTTAACGGAATCTTAGCTAAGAAAATTTCATCCAAGCCCTTACTTTTCTCATTTCAATAAATATGCTCACAAGTTTTCGTTTAGAAGAAATTGATTACAAGCTAGCTTTAAAATGAAAAAAAAAAATTGTTAGAACTGAAATCATTTACTAATAAAATCAGTACTCCTCTTTAAAAAGAAGTAAACACCCAAGTTGCAACACATGGTCACTAAAAAACCATTATTTTATGGGGAATGCTAGTGACAAGCGCTTAAACAGTCTTTTTTCAACAGTTGCTCTCCTTGTGCTGCCACGTGTGAGTTGTCACTTGGCGGATACCTGCTACCCGGAAAAATCCGTGATACTTTTCTAGAGTATTTCAGCACTCTTCTTCTTCTTCTTCTTCTTCTTCTTCTTCTCTCTCTCTCTCTCTCTCTCTCTCTCTCTCTCTCTACCCCTGTCTTTCTTTCACCTGTTCTTCATCTCACTTTCCAAACTCAAAAAACCAGAAAATAGCACAGCGCTCTCCGTCTTCAATTTCCAATTTGTTTAGAAACTCTTCAGTAATTTTGTTTCATCCTATCTACTATTTTAGATTTCATACAAATCCAGTTACTTTCTCTCATTAAAATCGTAGAAACTTTGATGACGCTTTCTCTCTTCCTCTTAAGAATTGAGTATTTTAATTGGAGCAATTTTTTTCTTTTTTTTTTTTCTCCTTTGTTCATCCCTGAAATTATTCTTCCGTCTCCCCTAATATCTATGATGTCTACTCAGTGATTCTCGGCTAAGCTCTCCTCATTGATATTGCGACTTAAGTTTCCGCCCCTTTTCTATATTTACTTTTTGGAGAATTTCCAGCTAGCAATTTATTTGTTATCTTTTCCCTAATTTTTTAATTTCCCACCTGAAAATTAAAAGAAAATATTAAGATAGAAAAAAATGATTCATGTTTTGCCTAGAAATCTATAGAGATGGTAGCATAGATGATGGAGCCACATTAACAAAATATAAAAAGATTATAAAATTGAAAACCAGGCATCCGCATTGCTTGAATAAAAAAAATTTCTTTCAACCTCTAGAAAAAGACACATCTCCTTTGAAAACATATTCAACCGGTTGTCGGTTTCTACTTAAATAAGTGATTTGATGTGGCGACATTGTTGAGCGAGTGCCAATGGGCAGCTGTTTAACCGGTTGTCCTTAGCAGTACTCTTATTTTATATTTCTCAAAACTTAAAAATCATCTCTAGCACACGAATTTTTCCAAACTTTATTTATATTTTCATTGTTGTTCTCTACAGCTAGTACGATTTGAAGCTGGGCATAGAAAAATAATAAAAAATTATTTTTTCTTGGAAATAAAAGAAAGAATATGCTAATAGCTAAAATAAACATAAAACAGAACAAGAGGGCCAAGTTCAGGGTTTTCCCCAAAACAAGTTTGAAACAAGTTCTTGGCCTGGGAGCAATCTCTTCCTCTTCTAATGGATTAGCGGTGGTAACGGCGTTTATGGTATTATGCTTCAAAAATGGGTGGCGGGCTTAGTCCGAATGGCTCGATGGCCCCATCGTGAGGCTCTAGATGGTGAAGATGTGCTGTTTGTTGGTATCCGGAGATTCGCAAGGGGTAAGCAGGAAATTGTTTGGTCCAATTTGAAGACTACTGGGGCGAGTAATGGTGTAATCAACGGTTGACTTTTAGCTCAGTGTGTTGGAAGGTTGAGGACGAGGGATCAGGTAGGCAAGTGGCCGGAGAAAGCCTGGCCCTTGCAAATTGGAATGTGACAAAGATGGTGGCATCGACATAAGGGGTCAAAGACCCTAGGGCGCTGAGCGTTAGAAAGTAAAAACTTCAGGGCTTATTTATAAAAAAACAAAACCAACCCATGTATGCTAGTATTTTCCATCGAGATCCAGCTAGATTTAAGGGTGAAAATCACCAAGGGGACTTTTTTAGGACACGATTTTGAGAGTTAAGGACTTTAATAGGATAAAAGTTATGTCAGAGACCTTAGTTTAGGACATGAAAAAATGATTAGGGACTAAATATGAAATTTAGCTTTTTGAAAAACACTGTTTTAAACTTTGTCGATTAATTATTTATTTGTTGAGATTAAGTTTATAATGCAGTAGCATTTCCACTGTTGGCCATGGCTCCAGATAATGGTAAAAAGATAAAAAGCGATGGAAACCAACCCTTTTCCTTGAAAAGGAAAATGGAAGTGGGAAACGCTAGCGAATATCGCCCTCCACATGCCCCTACTTTTTAATTCTCGATTCAAATGCTACTCGACTGCATTTTCTGATCATACACTAAACTCTAATTTTCCATCCAAAGGTATTGTGATAGTTTTTTTACCAGAAAAAAAACATGAAATTAATATATACACACATCCCATCTCATAATATACATACATACATAAAAGCATGTCTTTCCGAAATTACCAGTTATTAAATAACATAATTACAATAATAACATTCATCATGTGCATTCTACATAAATGAGTTGATACATAATTATGGAAAATGACACATATTTCAAAACACAGAAAAAAAAAAGGAAAATTGACATATATTATGGGATTGAAAGAGGTATGATTTATTAAATAGTTTCTCTTCATACATACAATATATATTTAATTATTTCTCACCTGATTACAATGGGCAATACACATAAATCCGTATTACTAAACTTTTGTGAGACATAAATTTCCAAAAAAATTTTGTGCAATAATATCTAATAAAGGCCAAAGCTTTGGATATTGGTATCTCGGTTTGTTAGTTGTGGAGATCATCCGGACACTTGGATTTCTCTTAAAGATAGGTACTTCAATAAATTATTTTTCCATTTAAAGAATGAACCCTTCAATAATTGGTCCCATAAATAGTTCCTATACGGAAAATAAAAACAAAAGAAAAGACAAAAAAGGGGTCAGCTTCGGCTCCGGCTTTGTTGTACCGTACTAATCTAGACGGAAAGAGGAAGAAACTTTTTTGGGCTGAGTACCAACGCAACAAAAAGCCCATGGGCCCATTGAAAGATTTGACTCCAGATACGCTGCCGACCATGGGTACGATTTATCATGGGCAAAAACGTATTAAATTTGTCACTAAACCGTAAAAAGTAGAGTAATTTTTTCACTAAACTCTTTTTATAGGTCAATTTGCCACTTACACTTTCATTATGGGCAATTTTTTAACTGGTCATTAAATGGTATGAATATTTCATTTGTTCGGAGAATATTTTTCCATAGCACAACTCTTAAAACTGGTCCTTGAAAATTTTCTCTTTAACCTTTAGCTATCCAAATATTTCACAACACCTAAATAAGTCAAAATCTTATATTTGACCACACATCCCCATTACTAAGTCTTATTTTTTTCAATTTCTTCATTGTTGTTGAGTAACCCTCAGACGCCGCAATTATCAATTCTTTATTTTAGTACTGTAATGCTTCTAGATTTAATTATACTTGCACTAATCGAACCCTATTTGATTAGAGTTTGTCTTAAAAAGTGTTTCAACGAGTGTTGCCAGGATTTATGGAATAGTGAAGGTAATGCCGGTGGTGGAAAGAATGGAGAGTGACAAAGGGTATAAGGGTTTGTTGGAGTAAAAATGATGATGAAAATGATAGATTTGAAAACTTAGGTGCTAGGGTGTTAGGTAAAGGAAACTTGGAATTGAAACTTATTTTTTTTCCATGTTTGTCAAATTAAACAATTTTAACGGTTAGTAGCAGATTTGCCCCCACCAACAATAATTGATGGTAAATTTGCAACTTAAAAAAAATTAATGGCAAATTTGCCCATAAAAAAACTTTAATGGCAAAATTACTCTACTCCCTACAGTTTAGTAGTAAATTTGCCACTTTTGCCATTTATCATAGGCTGGTATGGAAGTGCAAACATGGTATTCAAAACTTTAAATGGGCCTTTCATTTCATTTCATTTTATTGTTTTTGGTATCACTCTTAGTATGCAGAAAAGGAAAAACAAATTCTACAGGAATTTGGGTTAAAGCTTTAAGTGGGTATTTTATCTAAGATTATTTCTTTTTATATAAATCAAAATTTAAATTAGAGTGAATATTGTATTTTTTAACTTCAATGAACAATGTACATTTTTAGACTCATGAATGAAGTTAAAAAAAAAATAGAGAAAACTATAAAAACCCTTTTGATGTTTGGTGAAACCTACAATTTCATCCTTACTATTTCAAAAACCTACAATCCCCCCCCCCCACATTGTTAGCTCCGTTAGAAGGATCATTAGATGAGGAGTGAAAAGTTAGGAAAACCATTATGAATTAGGTGCCAGCTTTCCCTCTTAACCTCTCATGTCCAACCCCTTCCCTAAATGTAGGTTTACCAAAAAAAAATTGCATTTCTACTTATTCATTGTCTTTTATTTTGCTATATATTCTCAGCGCAAGGCTAGGGTTTGTGCAAATGAAAATTTTCATCATCGTCAATGATAGAGACAAAGCAATTCCAATGGGGTTGTAACTAGAGAGTGTAATAAGTAAGGAAATTTTGAGGTTTTTTCAAATTCATTGCTTGGGTTAGGGGAGTATGTCTGTGGTGGAATCACTATTTTGATGATCAATTGGAAAAAGTGTGGGTTTTTAGGTTGTCTGTATCTGCTTGTGAAGTTGTTTTATTTGTTTGTTTTGTAGGAACCATGCTGCATGACCTATTGTTTTATAAGGAAGATGATGATGTTCTTGCAGCGCTTGTATATGTACACAATAGGGTAAATCCTGAATGTTATTCATACCTTGACATGATTGACATGATTTGAAAGAAATTGTTTCTGGAAGAGCAATATTTGACTCTAGAGATAAAGACTAGAAATGGGATAAGGATTGAGAATGACGTTGACATATTGAAAATGTTCAGAAATTATGATGAAGTAATTGATAATGAATAAACTATGTCCCCTAGTTGACATGGACGTGGAATGGAAAGAAGATGAAAAATCTTTAGATAATGAAGAAGTGTGTGAGAGTGTGGTTATTGATGTTGAAAGTAATAACTTAGAAGATGAACATGAAGAGAAATGAGGTAGGGAAAAAGAGGATGGTTTGGGGGTTCAAAACCAGACCGAAGATGATAATAAGCCATGAATTGGAAAGGGTAATGTTCCAGTTGATAATGAGCCAAACATGGGAGAGGGTGATGTGAATGTTTATAATAAGCCAGACATGGGAAAAGGTGAGTTGAGGGGGACCAATGCATAGGAAGACCTCCTACATGACCTAAATGAGGCAAATAGAGGTGAGGCTGAAGGTGAACACATCCTAAAAAAAGATAGAGAAAGAGGAATAAGTGAAGGAAAAGGATGAGTGAGAGGGAAAAGGATAATGAGATAAATTGAATTATGAAATGATAAAAGAAAGAATAAAGAGAATAATGAAGATGATGGTGACCAAAATGAAAATGATGCTACTGTGGTTGATGATGAAGGGGTAAACTTGAGTGGTGAAGTGTTCGAGTTGTCAAAAGATTATGGTGATGATAAGTGGTTGGATGAAAGGGATGGTGAACAGAAAAGTAAAAGTGAATGTGAAGAAGAGGAATAACATTTTGAGGATGAAAATGACGGGATGACCATTATCTGAATGACTTAGGGATTGAGTCACCGCATGATAAGTTTACAACATATGATAATACATATGTGTTTATGAAAATGATAGGGGTAGAAATTTGATAAAGCGTTAAGATAACGGTTAAGAAGTTTAGAAGAACCCCAAAAGGTAATATTGTGTTTAAATGATTTCATGTTTTCAGAAATGTTAACTACTTCAAAAAATTGTTGGTAGACTACTGTAATGAGGAAAAATATGAATTAAAGAGAATAAAGAATGAACCTATTAGAGTAAGAGCTGTATGTATGAGTGAGAGATGCACTTGGCGTATTTTATCTCTCTATTGCCTTATAAGAAGGCATTTATGGTGAAAACTCTAAATGAGGAGCATAGATGCCTTAGACCTTCTAGGAACTCACACAAATTCTAGATGGATTGTAAGCAAACTCAAATATTTCTTAAAGAGTAATTAGGCATGAGCTATGGTTTAATGATAGAGCATTTGGATAGACAATTTGGAATTAAAGTTTCAGAGATGTAGCTGTGCAGGGGCCAAGAAATGGGTAAGGGATGAAAATAAAGGAAAACATGCTGAGTCTTATGCTAAGTTGAGAAAATGAAGCTTGTTGGTTTTAGAAAATAACCCAAACAGTGTTGTCAAGATGGAGTTTTGCCTTAGGCCTAAATTAATTGTAAGAAAGCCTCACTTTGAGAGGCTATTTGTATACTTTGATGCATGTATTAAAGGATTCTTGAAATGATGTAAACCCTTTATTGGAGTTAATGGATATTTCACTAAAGGTACATATGGAAGATTGTTTTTAGTTGTTGTTGTCTTAGATGGAAATAATGGAATCTTCTCTTTTGCAATTGGGATTATGGAGGCTAAGTGTAAGAAAAGTTATTTATTGTTCCTGCAAAGCCTCAAGAAGGCTATTGGTGATGAGGCATATACCTTCACGTGTGATAAACAAAATGTGAAAAACTAGTATTAATATCTTTTTGTATTTGTTTATGTTATCAAATGTAGAATCTAACTGTGTGTTTATTTGAATTCTAGGGTTTAATTGATGTTGTAACCATGACATATCTGTAAGTCAAACACAAATTTTATACCAGACACTTTTATGCCAACTTCAGAGCAAAGTTTAGAAGTTTAGGTTTCAGGTCAGGTTTTTGGAAGACTGTGAAAGCCTACAATGTCACTGAATTTAATATTGTCATGAAGTCTATATGTAATTCTGACAAAAGTGGTTTTGCCTATAAGTGGCTCAGAGAAAAGTCTACTAAGTCTTGGTCTAAATTAGGGTATGACCACTTCTGTAAGATTAAACACCTCCTAATGTTGACTATAACACAATCCTTGAATTTATCTTATCAGGGACATTACCCCCACTCTATTTAGGTTTTTTTCAACTTATATTGAACTCTCATTTCTCTAACAATCCTTTTGACGAAGTTAACGGCACAGGGGGGAGGAGGATTGTAGGTATTTCAAATAGTAAGGATGAAACTACAAGTTTCACCAAACCTCATTGAGGTTTTTTTAATTTTCTCAAAAAAAAAAAAAGAAATGAATTCAAAATGAATGAATGAGAAAGTAAACAAAATGTCTTTAAGGAGAGGGGAGGGGAAGGCTGAGGAAACAGAAGAGAGTCCTGGGTAGGTGTGCTTGTTCAGTTTTTTTTTTTATTTTAACCAAAATGGCCAAGTTTATTTGGTTATCGGTCTTATGTACTAATAACCGAATAAACCGAATTATAGGAAAAAACAGAAATAAAAAAAATTGGTTATCCAATTTTTAATCAAAATAACCTAATTCTATAAATACATATTCCAATCTAAACACATATTCCAATCACATAGCAAACATCTATAATCCATTCCAAATTCAAACATCACATACATACACATAACAAATATTCATCACATATATAATTCTTCCCAAATCTCAAACATAAATACTAGTAAAATAAAAAATTAATTGTTTGGGTTAACCGAATTTTAATTGAGGTAAAAAAAAATTGAAATAAATTTTTATATTAGTTTTCGATTATAACCAAAAATTAAAATTATACTCCCTCTGTCCCAATTCAGATGAAATATATTCCTTTTTAGGATGTCTCAAAAAGTTGAAATATTTTCTTTTTTGAAAAATTTTAAACAATCAATTTATCCTCTTATCATCTTTTAAACTCTCATTACAAAAAATTCAATAAAAAATATTTTTTTAATTTTCACTCAATCTCTCACTACACAAAATCCAAAAAAAAAATCTTTTCTTTTGTAATCATTATTTAAACTCTTACTACACAAAATTTAAAAAAAAATTAGTTCCATGGGTAAAATTGAAAAAAAATAATATAAATTATATGCACCTAAATCTCTATGTTTGAATAAATAATTCATTTATTTTAGGACGAATAGAGTATCTAAAATTGATAACTAAAAAATTAAAATTTTTTACTATTTGGTTGTTTTGAATGTAACAAAAATTTTAATCACCGCTCGTCGTGGGATTTGCGGCGGTCGACAAAATATGGGACAGAGAAGACAAATCTGCCCAACCGAACGTCAAACGAAGTGTCGGAGTCTCGTCAAATAATACCGGAGCGGGGGTTGATTAGCTGTAGCCCCTGCCTAGCGAAGAAAATGTAGTTCATTTGGTCGCTGCCGACTGCCCTTCACATCACCAAGCCCACGCCATAGTATAGGTTGCTGTCCTTTTTTTTCGTCAAAATTAACTTCTTGATTTCAACAATATATAGCATATAAACACGTATAAGTATTCGGCAATGAATAAATTAAAACTGACGCTTATTTCATAAATATTTTTTTAAGGATGCATATACTATATCCGGATTTAAAAAAGTAGACGAACATTTCCACATTTTTCAAACATGTTAGTACCATATTCCATACCTTCAGTGCAGAAACCAATTTGAAAAAGGGTTTGTGTGTGTGTGTACAAGACAAAAAGCTAGCTAGCTACATATCTTTTTTTCTCAACTTTCATTTTCGATTAGGACATCCACCGTGCGTTGTGATGGGTCATAAGTGGAGCCAAAATGGCCATTACTTTATTGCGTTCCCTTTCAATGTCTGGCAAATAAATGAATGCATCCAACATTAGATATATATATAAATATAGCTGAGTTTAATTTCGTTCTTCCTCTCCCTGATCATCATTCCACCTTTTGAATATTATTCTCTCTCCAATACTCCATTAATAATAATAATATTATAATAAAAATAAAATCTACCGGTGATCTATTAGCTTATATTTTTGTCCTAAATAAGTACCCTATCTTAATGTTATCTTATCAAAATCCTTTATTTCATATTGCATATTGTAATTATGTATTTTTTTTGTCGATTTCACTGTTAAGTTGGATGGAAATTGCTGACATGACATTGTTTAATACTAAAATAAATGTAAAATAACGAGTTTACTCCCTCAAACTTTTCCAATAATAGTTTTCAACCCTAAAAAAATTTAAATCAACTATTTACCCCTAATATCTCCAAATCCTCCAGGCCATTCCAAACCACAACCTTGTCTGATTGTCTTCGGCCCAAAGAGTTGTTCAACAAAGATTTGGACACCATCTTTTAGGAGAGGCAGGCAAGGAGTGGTTTGGTTTGGGTTTTATGGCAGTGACGAGGGATAGCTTCCAGGAGAGGTAGCCAGGGAACGACGAGTAATTAGGAATCGCCACATAGGGCTCTGATGGACGACGAGAATGGCGGCTCAGGCTTACTGATTTGGCAACGGGAATGACGGCCAATGTGTATGGGGACGAGGAGAAGGTGCCGATTTTGCTTTTACCAATACTAAATTTGGCTTCGATAACTTGGAGCAAGCAAATTTGGGTTTTGCAAGTTGCAACAAGATCTGTGTTTTGCCCTTCAAATTCCTCCCGACACCTTTATAAACCAAAAGACGACGAACCCTAATTCAAATGGCTGGCGAGTCGATCAAGGGTTCTAAGAAATCTTCGTTCTTCCCGGCGGCGAGTGGCAAGTCAATCGATTGTTTCTTCCTTCCACTAGCTAGCGAAGCTTGCTGGATGATTCTTCGTCCTCTAATCTAAGAAATGGAATCTCGACCATGATTTTCCCAATCACAAAGAAAAAATGCTTGGAATCATAATCGGTACCCCTATTTTCTTGCAAGCATCTTTGGCCCTTACGACTCGCCCCCTGAGTTTTCCTCTGCTATTGCCGGATTTGCTTGAAGTGGCTGGAATTGGCCTCGCCCTTGCCTTTGTTGTCACTATCCTCACCAACGCTCTCCTGAAAAGATCGAATCGCACTCACCATCATGCTGTCACTGCCCTCATCGTCGGATTTCATTGTGAAACCATCAAATTTGTATTGCAATGAACAGGTCTGAGAAATAGCAAGAAAGAGGAAGATAGGTTGGGTTGAATATGAGGTTTAAAAATTTTGAGTGTTAACATGATTGATTAGAAAAATTTAGGGACTAAATTTGTTATTTTACAATTTTTTTTAGTATTAAACAATGCCACGTAAGCATTTTTTATCCAACTTAACGGTGACATTAACAAAAAATGCTCAATTGGGACACACAATATAAGATAAGAGACTTCTATATGACAACTTTAAGATAAGGTACTCATTTGGGATAAAAAAAAAATAAGCTAAGGATTCCTGGTGGATTTTATCCATAACAATAATAATAATAAAAGAATATACGTATATACTAGCTAGTTTCAATGGTAATAATTAATAATAGTACTTAATTATGGGGAATCCTATAGGGTTGGTTTGGGATAGCACTTTTTCTTAATTTTTATTCACACAAAGTAGATACTAGCTAATTAACATCAATGTGTCACATAGTAGAGTAGAATTAGATAGTGAAAGTAACCAATGGACAAGGTTTTAAAGTCGGTCGGGTCGACATGCATTTGAAATGAAAGAGGCTCAAACGATTTGATAGATCATAGAAGTCCTAGCTAGTGTTTATATATCAGTTGGAATCATGACTCTGAAAGCTTTATTCTCAAATGATTATTAATTTCTTGTCGATCTCTCAGGTAATTGGAATAGTGACCACATTCATATGAAGAAAAAATTACGCCAGATAAATTTCTATATTTATATATATTGTTCAACAACTCACCATTCTTTTCCATGTGTTTGGTACATGAATTGTCAATACTAGTGATTGAATAAAAACGCTCCCCCTGGTTCTGGTTGGAATTATAATCACCCCTTCCACGACTCAATATCTTCCATCCGGTATTAGTTTCTCTAAAACTTAGAATTATACTTATTGTATTTTGAAGACTTACTAACTAGTAAACGGAATACAAGTAGACAATATTAACAACAAGAAAGAGTGTAATTTGACAGAAGAGAATTGAAAATAATGTTAGTTTAACAAATATAATAAAATACAAAAATATGACAATTTATTCAAGACGATTTTAATTTATGATTGATATGGAATATTCACATCCCATTCTATGTTTGACTAGACATTCATTCTTTTTTTTTATATTTATTTGTCATAAATGTTGTCTATTTGACTACAATCACCCATAAGCAAGTTTTTGTTGTATACAGTAAATGACACATATATATGTATGAGTGCAAGTGAGAACTGTAAGTTTGGAAAAAGCTGTAGAGGCTACAATTGATTTCCTAAACATGGAGAGGGCACTTGCAGTTTCAAGTTTCAACAAAACATGGGGTAGGCTTTTAGTATATATGAATTTGTTAACTCTAAATTGTAAATGATCATAAAGTACAATTAAGTTCGTAATAGATTTGCAGTATTGACTTTTTAAGTCCAACTAATACATATATGTATCTGGTGGTCAGTATCGTCCCTTGATGCTAGCTTGCTCGTGCAATTAATTCATTTGACGGAGGTAGGGTACATGAGAAATGAAATTAGCGATGGATCGAACGCAATTTAAGTTGTGATGTACGTACATACATGTAACATATATCGAGAGAGAGAATAAAGGACGAGTGGGATGAATGAGGCAAACCAAAAGAATACTGGGCCCCAGCTTGATTATATACAATCCTGCAGAGCTGCCTCAGCCTCAGGCAGGCCTAGGCCAGCAGGGTGAGCGGTTTAGGCATGGCAGTTACTTTACTTCTATGTCCTATCATCTCATCTTATCCCCCTGCCTGCCTGCCTGCCCTTGGTACACTAAGTACTGCCACTTCTTTATCATCACATATAGCCAGCAACTAGATATAGCAGCTTAGATTCGTATGATCACCAATAATAATAACAATAACAAAATCAATAAAAGAAACTGATTAATAAGTTGGGAGAATTGAGAAACCACTCGATCCATCCATGTTAATTTGTTTCATGTATATATTGTCACGGCGGCAAGCACAGGCCTAGCTAGCTATCTACTTCAAACCTAAACGGCTACCACCTCCATCAGTACCAATACTAAACAATAAACAAACAGGCTCGATCCACTTCTCATCCCCACACCAAGGACGTCAAGGATCTGGATCCATTACTTGTACGGACTACCGAATTATTATATTTTATCCTAATTCACGCCTCTCCATTAACACTTCTTTCATTCTTTTTTTCCTTCATATTCTCAGCCTAGCTTTTTTTACACCAAAAAAAAAAACTGACAACAAAAATCGACGCTAACTGATCAGAAAACTGAGCAATCAATCTTTATAGGTGGGAAAATTTCTCTGCTATTTTAGGAGAGGTTAAGGCTCCAACAGTTGCTTTTAAAAAAATAAAGTGTCGGAACGGTATCAGTAGGATTAGGCCCATTTCTTGATGCGCCCTATGATACCTGGGCCCCTAGAGATTAGATATCAAATCAAACTCTCGCGATACTAAACAACAGCGTCGCTTTGGCCGAGTGGTTAAGGCGTGTGCCTGCTAAGTACATGGGGTTTCCCCGCGAGAGTTCGAATCTCTCAGGCGACGTCCATTTTTTGCCGTTTTGCCGTTTCATTTCTTTATAATTGCATTGCGGTCCTTTCTTAAGTTGCTGGTAATTATTCTAGAGTTTTCCTCTCTTGAACGAAGCAGATGATCCCACCATATACTTACAGATTTACTACCATGAAGGGTCGCGCTCGCTTAATAACTAACATCAATTTAAACGACGAAAGCACAGCATTTGCTAGGAACAGGATAACCAGGAAGCAAAACCAGGGTTGAAGAAAATGTCCAGCCGAAACCCTATGGGTCCAATATTTTTTGCTTTTTTCTTAATGTCCGTTACTCCACACGCCTCATACAAGTTTCCTCTTTCTCATCGGGCCTGACAATGCAGCTGTGAAGGACCCAAAGTTAGTGGCACCAACCAGTTTTCCCTTCCGCTTCCTCATTCAATTGATGATCCATCTGGTGATTAGTTTGTATGCATGTTCGCGCCTGGCAGATACCCCATAACCAAGTGCCTACCTACCATACTCAATACTCAGCTACTGATGATTCTGATATCAAAGGCTTCAGCAAATCTTCTCGTTGTTAAATCATCACCTGCACCGCCAGCTTCACTCCTGCTCCTGCATTATCTAGCAATATCTGCTAACTGTACTCCCTACAAACCAACCTGTCATTTTTCCGAGTCCCCAGCTGACTCCAACCTTTAAAGGCACACTCCTCAAGCCCTTCTCCAACGGCTCCCCAGAAATGAATAAAACATTCGATGTTCCGACTTCACAAAGCTTACCAAATATGACACGCATGGGCTGTAATACCTGTGTGCACCATGCTTCTTCCTGAGTTTTACCGAAACCCGGGCCAAAACCACTTTTCACCCTCACCTTCCTGTCACCAGTAATCCTTACAGGAGCATTTCCCTCCAACAAAATGATGAAATCTGGTCGAGTCTCTTAAGATAATATGCCGACCAGTAGTCTTGGACACAAATTTCATAAATACATGGCAATCACCACAAACACGAATATTTTTCATAATTCTTATAGGGATCTTTGAATTAGGTTTCCTGATGAATCCAAATGCTAGGGCTAGTTTCTCACTGTGGTAGCAAATGGAGTCAAATTTCTCCTCTTCACTTACAGAGTGTAGGACCAAGTCTGTATTAGGAGTAAAGCCAGCTTCCTGCAGCTTCTTGATAAGCCTGCCTAGTTCTGCATATATATCTTCAGTTTCCAGATGACTTCTATCTTCCGACACAAACTTGTGCACCTTATTGTCAAGCTCAATCCAACTGTATGCAGCAAACTTTTTAGCATTATTATTTTTCATTTGCGACCTCACGTATGCCACATCTTTCCATCTTCCATGGGCAGCATACGTATTAGAAAGCATAATATATGGTCCAGCATTGAGTGGTTCCAGTTCAAAGAGGTGACTAGCAGCCATCTCCGCATGTTCTAGATTGCCCTTCAAAGCAGCAACAGATAAAAGGGTTGACCAGATTAAAGCATTTGGTTCTTCTGGCATGCTTTTAATCAGATCCACTGCTCTGTCTATCCAGCCAGAACAACCGAGGAGATTGATCATGCATGAATAGTGATCCAAAGTTGGAACTAGCGCATGCTGCTCACTAATAGAATCGAAATGTCTCTGTCCTTCTTCAACCAACCCAGCATGGTTGCAAGCAGAGAGAACAGCCACAAAGGTAATACTGTCTGGTCTCAAGTTTTCTTGCTGCATTTTCTCATACAGCGCTAGCGCCTCTAGATTCTGGCCATTTTTAGCATAACCACCAATCATGGAATTCCAAGATACCACATTCCTGGACGGCATCATGTTAAAAATGATGGAAGCATCTCCAGTCATACCGCATTTACAATACATATAAACAAGAGCACTAGATACAAGTAAATCATCATCAATTCCTAAAAGAACAGCTTTCCCATGAACAAGCTGACCATGATTCAAGGAAGCTAACCTAGCACAGGAGCTCAGCACACTGGATATAGTAAAACTGTCAGGCTTGAGACCCTCCAATAGCATGCTGTTAAACAACATTAAAGCCTCCTCTTCCATGCCATTTTGTGCGTGACCAACTATCATGGTTGTCCAACAAATTTTATCCTTGTATTTAGTCATACTAAATAACTTCCTCGCTTCAGCCAAAAATCCACTCTGGAAACAAGCTCCTAGCACACTTGACACAGTAACCTCATCAGGCTTTATACCAGCTACCTGCATTTCCTGGAACAATTGTATACATCTCTCAGGTTGCCCATTTTTCAGGTATCCTGCAATCATGGAATTCCAAGAAACCACATTTCTTTGGCACATTCCATTAAACAGCCACCTTGCTCTGTCAATCTCACCACATTTGGCGTACATATCAGTTAAAGCATTCCAAAGGAAGGTATTCTCCCCCAAATTCCCAACGACAATCATCCCGTGTATCTGCTTCCCACGCCTCAAATCCATGGATCGCGAGCACGCATTCAACACGCTGACCTGGGTGTATTCTGTGGGGACAAAGCCCTCCGTCCGCATTCTCGCAAACACCTCCAGCGCCTCACTGGAAAACCCTCTTCCAGCTAAACCCGCGATCACTGTGTTAAAAGAAACAGAATCACGAAAAGGCATTTCATGGAACATTTCTCTGAGCTCCTCGACATAACCCAGCTTGGAATAAGCAGAGAGCAGAGCGTTCCAGGAAATGACATCTCTGTGGGGCATTTTATCAAACAGTTTCCTAGCATGTGAGGTGTTGCCGGATTTGGCGTACAAGTGAAGAAGACGATTGTAGAGAAAGGTGTCGTTTGGTGTGAAGAAGTGAAGATCCATGTGGGATTCCAATCTCTTGGCTTGGTCGACATCATTGGCTCGGACGCAGTCGAGAACGAGCCGCGTGTATGCTGCGAGGGTTGCGTGGCCGTGGGAGTAGAGTGAGTCTATAGCTTGACGCAGCTGTAGCTTGCCTCGCATCGTTCAACTTCAACCGACAGTTGTTTCTGTTATTTGGGCACTAAAAAAGACTTTGGCGGGAGGGGATCCGGCTCTGGTCTTGCTAAATTTAATAAACAACAAAAATAAATAAATATTAGTCTACTTGTTTCTACTAAAGGTTGTGATTATGACTCTGCTTTTTGATTCGTGTTGAAAGGGGAAATCACTGTCCTAGCGTAGCTATTTCGTGATCAAGGTTCCAAGTCCTCCAAATGGAGGGTGCAAGGCAAAAGCATTACTTGATACTACATATCGAATCATTTGCTGGAAAACAAAAAGGAAAAATCTATTTGCCAGCGACAAGTGCCAAGTTAAAAATCCCCAGCCCAGCCCATCTGTTTAATTTGATACTTAATTACGGTCTATTGATTGAACAAGTAATTCCACAGTTTGTTATTATGTTGCATTAATTATTGTGTGACATAAACTAAACCATATTTCAATGAGAGCCATCAAGGTTTTAAGATTGATTCAAGATTTCTTTTTTGAAAAATTTTCATTTAGCTAAGAATTTTAAGATACTATATACATTAGTCTCTATTTATCTCTACGATAGATAAAACGTTCAAAAGACTGAGTAATTGGATAAAATGTAAGGAAAAACGTACAGATGTGTGCGAAACAAGTTCTAAACCTTGCTTTGCCATCCTCAAGTTTACTCCTTCAACACGGCACTTGTGTTCTGTCTGTTCCACTGTTTATTTTCAATCAGTTACACCAAAGTGGGGAATAAATAAAGAAAGCAAGAGAAAAGATTCCAAGTTCGAACTGACCATCTGTATTTGTTCGCTTCCCTCTCTTTCCACCTTGGCTTTTCCTGCGCGGCTTTGCTTCCTTCAGGCCCAAGCAATCAAATGGCCACCAAAAAAATTGCCAGTCACTTTTTTGGTCCATCTTTTCATTTGATTCTTTCACTCATCTAAAGTCCTCAAAGAGAAAATGTCGGACTTCACCGTCGACGTGCCGTTCAGCGACCTCACTCTGAGTTTCAGTTTCACAGATTCGGAGCTCCACGTAATCGAGTACGAGATCCTTGTTGGGGCCTGTCGGAGCTCCAGCGAGAAGCCGCTTACGTACGCGCCGTAGATGGACAGGGATTCTGGGGTGTCGATGCAGAGGTCAATGACCGCGACGGCTGCAAGCAAGGTGAAGAAGGCGTTCGGCTTGAAGTCATCATCTGGAAAGAGGAGAACCGGTGGCGACTCAGTGAGTCAGCGTCGAGTCAGAAGCACGACTTCTACTGGGGAGTTGATAAGGGTGAAGATGAAGGTCTCGGAACAGACCAATTCCAGGGTTAGGCGGGCGCTCTTGAGAATTGCGGCTTCTAAGGTTTCGTGCTCCAAAAAATGAAAAAGAGAAAACAATACTTTGCAGATTTCCAGGTATTGCAAAGCTTTAAATAAAGTAAAAAGAAAAGGAACACGGATTTTATGCATTTTTTAATCTCTAGTGCATTATTGTTAGTTTTTTTTTTTTTTTCGTCAAAAAGAGAAGAAGAAATTGATTTCACTTCAAGGGGATGATACATCTAGTCTCGAATCAAACTAGCAAGGAAAGAGAGTGAGGGACTAAAAGTCTCCTCTAAGGAGGTCAGCTCTCTTTTACACCATGATGCAATTGCATTTACACAACTATTAGCTAATCGGGGAAGAAAACACAGTTTACAAGAGGAAAACTGTTCTTGAAACACTCTTATATCCGAAGCTAAGCCATTAATTTCCCATGAAGATTTGGCAATGTTGATAGTCTTCACCACTGATTTAGCATCAGATTTCAGCTCCACATGAGGCAACTTCAACTGTTTTGCCTTCCTTAAATTAACCTTCACGGATAGCTATAGCCTCTGTAGTTATAGTTGAGGCTGAGACTGTGTTAATACACCATCCTCCTGCTATGAGTAGATGCCCTCTGCAGTCATGAAATACAACTCCAAGCCCAGCACAACCTGTATGCTTATCAAATGCAACTTCCTATCGAAGTTAAAAACTGTCCATATAAAACAATATAATATTGTGCTTCGTTAGCATTTCACAAGTTAAAACTCAAATATGCCTACGTACCACCATATATATTATGCCTGCTGTCAGAGTCAATCCAGGGTAAACTGTCCCACTAATCACACCACCAAGAGGATACCTTTACCCTATCAGAAATACCCTATCTACAGTACGCTATTACCATGTTCGATCATCAAACCAATTCCAGAACTCATATAACCCATTCTAGGTCAGAAACTGAAAACAGAAAACAGGCACAATTAGCATTCCGCTGTTCTATAACACTGCAGAATACATTACGTGGCAAGAAATGAGGAATGGGCTTAGAGCACAAAATTTTGATAGATGGAAAAGGCAGTAACAAAACAAAAAATCATTATGCAAAGAAATTTTTCAAAAGTTTTAAAAAGTAATTAACACAACGCAGACAAGAAACCAACCTGAGTGACTCTGTAGTTAAAATAAGGATCAAATTCATACTTGATCACCTGTCAATCAGCAAATGTGAGGTTATTATATATGTGCAGAAGCCTACAGAAAGGTGACGGGAGCACATAAAACAAGCAGTAATCTGTAATCCCCTTACTTTCTCCCGTCAGTGCCCACAGTATACATACTCATGAAGTTACTTTGAAGCTTGAGCTCTATCAAACTGAGATGCGGAAGAGAACGGAAGATTGTGAAAGTCATCAATAATGGATGGTACATCTAGAGAAGAACAAGGGAGAATTACCATCCCTTGAGCACTTGGAAATGAGTCCATATAATTTTGTTCAAACCCATGCTAGTTGCTTCATCAACTTGAGATTTGTGGGATCAAACACCATCTACCACCAAGACAACTCATGTGGAAGCATTATTACGAACGGGGAAGGGGGTAAGCTTCCCTTGTCAAATGAAACAGCAATTCCAAATGATCCCAAGCTATCTGAAGTTCTTGAATGAAACAATCATGGCTAATGATGACGTCAAGCAAAATGGCTCAAACTTTTAAACATATGTGTTTGGCCTGATACTTATATTATCTAGCCTTCAAGTATTTACTGACTACACCTCAACAAATACATACATACATTTTGTGAGTTAAATATCCAACCTTTAAAGAGTTCACACACCTCTACTAATTGAATATTAAATTGCCTAAACTGTATAAAATTAAAATTTTGTTAAATGTACTAAAAGATTTACAAAATCTTGTTCAGAATCCCTAATGACAAAATTTGATTTTATGCAAAAAGTTAACATGTCTCATTTAATTTTTCAACTGTCAATCAAACTGTATCATGATAGATTTAGTAAAATTTTAGCTAGAATTTTTTAATACATGTAACACAACTCATAAGTAATTTGTGCATTTTTGTTTTAGAAACCATAAAGAAGTTCAAATTAAGGTAAAGCCTTGGCTTGAATTGTGCCAGATATGTTGGTTTTAGGTAGCTAATCCATCCTAGCGCAATTTAACTCCAACTTAAATTATGAAATATTATATTATCACTATATTCTAAAAGGCGTGGGCTGTGCACTGTTTATGAACAGTGTCAAATACCGTTTATGAACAGTGCCGTGTTGCTGTTTATCAGCAGTGCCGCGTTTTTCTTTTTGACTTTTTTTTTTTTTTTTTTTGGACTATATTGACTTTTTTTTGACGTTTGGTCCCTTTTCCGCAAGAAGATAGCATCCTGGGGCTAATATTGAAATATTCCCAGTTTTTGCCTGCTTCAATTTTGGCTGTGGTTAAATGTGTTTTCAGTCCCAAAATTTTTAACCTTTACCATTTAAGTCACTACATTCGACCTACCTTACATTTTGGTCCCCAAACTCAATGATTATTTAATATTCTTTCTATTCGTTCTCTTACTCCCCAAATTTTTTAGTTGTTTTTTATGTACAATTTTCTAAAGTAAAATAAATTAAACACAATCTTTCTATTTCCATTATATCTTTTTATTGTTGATAATTGAGTTTTGTAGCATGAGTTATTTAATTCAAAAGTTTTATAGTTTAGTAAAATAATTTGGTTCATAATTGTTAAAATTGAAAGTGAGTTTTTTTTAATAAATTTTTCACCAATATTAAAAATTAGAATTTAAGTTGATAAGAAAAATTTTTAGTTAATTATTCTTTAATAAGAAAAAAATATCCATCATTTTTAAACATGTGCAATGTTACTTTTTAAATAGTGCCGATTTTTTTTTTTTTTTTTTTTTTGCTTTTCTGCTAGACATTATTGACTCTTTTTTAAGTTCGGTACTTTTCTTTCAAGAAAATCGTGTTCTCAGGGCCTGTAGTGTAATTTTATAAGTATTTGCCTCTTTCAGTCACTAAGCTTGAACCATGTTATATTTTAGTCTTAAACTTAATAAATAATAACTACTTAACTATATTCTTTCTATGTGCTCTTTCGGTCTTGAATTTTTTAAGTTTTTTTATATACTATCATGTAGAGCAAAACACTGCTCATCATCAATTATTAAATTTTAATACCTAAAACGTTTCCATTTCATCTCGTAGTCTCTAATTTTTTTTTTGCCTATTTTTCTTTTTCTTTTAATCTTTATTAATTGGGTTTTGTAGAATAAGTTATTTAATTCAAAAGTTATATGGTTTAAAAAGTAATTTTATTCATAACTGTTAATATTCAAAGCAAAGTTTTCTAAATAAAAATTTCATCAATATTAAATATTGGAATTTGAATTGATAGAACGTGAAATTTTTTTATGAATTCTTCTTTAATAACAAAAAAATATTCATCATTTCAAAGTATGTATATGTGCTGTGTTTCAATCATAACTAATCATTTGAATGATAAAAGCATGATATAAAGAACGCCCTACTTAAAATTAAAATAAATTAAAATTTTAATTTATTAGCATAAGCTTATAACTAAGAATTTTTTAATTATTTATTATTGATATTTATTTTGATGATAAATTTAAGAAAAAAAAATACCCGCTACAAAGTACGGGAAAAAATAACCTCGTAATTGACTATAATTAATTTTATTTATTTATCCATTTTTTTGGTTTAAAGAATATAATTAAAATTAGTTAATAAAAAAACCTTGCTCATAATTTTCAACGCCAGAGCCGCACTCTAAAGTACCAGGGCAAGTCTGGCTACCAGTTACGCCCAGACTCCTTTCCCTTCACATCTTCCTTACTAAACGTGACTCTCTTGTTCGGTACGATTTGGAAGTAATATCATCATTTAATATCATTTTTCTTTTTTTGCAAAGAAAAAGTCATCCGTTTCAAAAAGATAAAAAAAATGGATAAAATGCACCGTAGGTCACCTAACTTATTGTTTGATCCTAAATAGGTACATGGTCTTCAAGTTGTCTCAGCAAGGTACCTCATCTCTTATTGTGCGCCCTATCTAGGTATTTCCCATTAATTTCAAGGTTAAGTTTAATGGAATATAATGACATGGCAAAAGAAAATATTTAAATAAATTTTAAAATAACACTTTTTGTCCTTTATTTTTCTATCAAGTCTGAGTTTGTTTAAATTTTTATGAACCCTAACTTTAATCAATCGCTTCCGCCCAGCTGATCGCCTTCCAGCCACGAGCCTCACCACTGATTGCCCTCCAGCAAACCACCCTTCACCTGCTAGCCTCACCATCGACCACCCTCCGGCAGACTGCCAACCGCCCTCATGAGTAAATCTAAGTGGAGAGTTAGTCACTGGTTAAGGTTTCACCCACAGCCAGTGACATAAACAACAAAACCATGGACAATAGCTGCGAATTAAGGTGGAAAACAAATCAAAGTAGACAAGAAGAAGCCGAATTGGGGCAAATCGAGGTTGGGCTGGGTTAACATGGCATCGAATCAAGGCTTCCATGCCCATCTCTCTCAATTGCATTGGATAATCGCGACGTCTCGACCAACCCATCCCATGACCTTTCGACATTCTTTAGCCGCCGTGAACACCACCACCTTCCGTCCTTTAGTCCAGCTTTTCACGCTCGGCAGATGCTCGAGATCGTCAGGAAATGGGAGGTGCTAGAGAGAGTCTGGACTAAAGTCTTTGAAGAGGATGAGTCAACGGCAATGCTGCTCTAACTCGATTCAACTACAGAAGAAAAGGCCAAGATGTAAGCCTAAACATGATTTGGATGGACTAAATTGTAAATTTAAAATTTAAATATTAGAATTGTAAAAATACATCAGTTAGATTTTGTGATTTTAAAAGTTTGGGGGACTAAAGTTCATATTTTAAACTTATTTTAATGTTTATTTATGCCAAGTCAGCATTTTACATCCGTTTTAATTATCAAATTGATATAAAACAGTTGAACATGATATGTAATAAGAGCTAAGGTATCTATCTAGAACAACATAAAGGTTAGATACCCATTTAGAACAAAAAAAAAAAAACCTAGGTGACCCCTGGTGAATTTTATCTCCATAAAAATATTGAACTGCTTTCCTCTATAAAAAATTTTTAATGTCCAATTTATCTTACTGTCATCACTAAAACTCTCACTAAACGAAAACTGAAAAAAAATACTTACTTTTTAAAAATTCTTATATAAACTCTTACTTCACAAAATTTAAAGTTTATTTTCAAACGTTAATTTTAGGGGCAACAATGAAAGAAAAATATAAAGTATACACCCCTTAAATTTCAAGTTTATAAAAATAATTCATCCTTTATGGAATAGGAAATGTATCACTCAATAATAGCTTTTTGACTTTATTGATTTAGAAAGTTATTATCATTCTTTAATAAATTTTTGGCGTATGAGTTTATATCGCTTGTCATTAAAGCTATTCTCTCTTTGTTTTTTTTTTTTTGTTGAAAGGAATGCTTATATAAAAGAAACCAAACAAGGTCTAGCACAAAGGAGAGTCACAACCACTAGTTTGACTGATGAACAGAGGATGAATGCAAATCATAACGCAAAAAATTACAATGCCTTAGGTTGGAGATCCGTAGAGCATCTGCCAAGTAAAAGTTAAGAACAAAATCAAGATACTTCCAAAACACTATAGTGTCACCATCCTTCAAAATAGCTTTTTCCCTAGCCAAGCAATCAGTCACCATATTAACCTCCTTGAACATGTGTTGAAGTTTTAGCACCTAGTTCGATTGCTTGAGCAACCTGAAATCCACAATTAATGACATCATACAAACTTCTCATAGTCATCCTTAAGGACAACTTGCACCAGCTAGTACACTATTAAGTTAAGAAGAACTATCACACATTCACATGGCCAAATTGACTAAAGTCACTCACTTTGTTTATCACCAAATAAGTTACTTTAGTAGCTTTAGCCAGAATTTTGTCAACAGCCCTTTATAGCCTATTTGGATTCAAGGAAGTGGAGGAGAGCAAAAAGAAAATTAGCATGATTCCCTTATTTGAATAGGAGTAAATAAACAGAGATGAAGAGTTACTATCTTTCTACTTCTCTAAGTAAATTTAAAAAATGGTCCCTAATCTATAGTTAGGGTTTAGGGTTTAGTCCCTAACTTATTAAATATTCTGTTTTAGTCCTAAATCTATTAAAAATGTTTCATTTTAGTTATAAATCTATTGAAAAGGTTTCATTTTAATTCCAATTTTATGAAATTTATTAACTCAAAGTATTTGTCTAATAAAAATTTTTTAGATCATAATTTAAATTATTTGGTAACTATCTTATAGTAAATTTTATCTGTATAATATTTTTTTTACAATTAATGAAAAATTTAAATTACCTTTTATTTCTCTCTGTAAATTGTATTTTATTCTTAAAGAAAAAATAACTAATTTAAATTATCTATTTACTGTAAAAAAATAAAAAACTATTTAAATTTTATAGAAAACATTTATTGAATATTTAAATTAAAATTTTAAAATTTTCCGTTAAACAATTATTCTGAGTTAATGAATTTCATCTCGTGAGGAACTAAAATGAAATAATTTTTTAATATGTTAGGAACTAAAAGAAAATAATAACTAAAGATTATGAACCATTTATGCAATTTACTCCTACTTCTCTCATTTATACATATTTTTCATCCCTCCAAATCAGGGGAAATAATTCATTCATTCACTCCCTTTCCTTTTCCTCTATTTCTCTTGCCTTATTAATTACTTCATCCATCCCACATTAACAGTAACATTTTGACTTTACACAATTTTTTAGGTGAGTAACAATTTTCACATATTGGACAATTCTACCACCCTCTCTTGAACATCTTAAACGTAGACAATTCTAACTAAAGTCTCAAATTTCCTCAACCTTTGCTCGTTCGCCCCATCCTTGACTTGCCGCAATTCCAGCAGCACAAACCACCAGTGATTCTCCAGCGTAACAACAGTTGAATTGCCAGCACTTCCAACAGTGCAATTGCCGTCAAATCACCAACGATTCCAACAGTGTAACTGTCGAATTGTGTTCGTCACGTTGATTCATCACTGTCACATCCTACCCAATAGTGCAACATGCACAGTAGCCTTTTTTTTTTTTTTTGTTTCCTGCTTGGAAACACTCTGCCGCCAAGACGATCTAAACAATTGCCATCCTTGTCTCCGTTCAAGTCTTCGTCACCAACCCGTGGATCAATTGTTCTCCGCCATGTCCACAATCCCCCTTAACTCGCTCACCACCATCCTCGATCTCTAAGCATTCTTGCTCTCCAACCACTGTCGTTCTCAATGTCCTCACTTCCTCTATCGCCAGCCATCTCCTCTACAGCCTCTCCTCTGCCTCTTCTACCACCCCTAAGCGCACCTATGCCCCCCCGTAGTTCAAGAGTGGGAGAAAACCTAACGCTAACCATTGTCGATCTTGATGTAGTTAAAACCCTGTTGCAATTTGTCTAAAATTGATCGATTTGAAAGTCAAGCAATTTGGGAGAAATTGTTAATTTTGTTTTCCAAAACGATAGTAGAAAAAATGCAAAATGGCCAATATACCCAATAAAGTTTACAAAAAAAAAACAGTGCAAAGAATTTGAAACAGCCCAAAAATAAATAAGTTATAAATAATATGGGTTGGAGGGAGTATATCCAAATAAACTGTTAGTGAATGCTAAAAGTTAAAAATTAAAAATTAAAACAGGATAATTCACCGCAGAAATTGGAGAATAGAGAGTGTTTTCCCTATGAAGGGTACTTAATTATCTTTGTTCTTAATTAGGGGTACTTTTAATCTTATTTACTTAATAAGGGTACTTTTGGCCACATCACATGGCATGTCAAATATTCTAAAATATAAAAAAATAAAAGTACAAATTAGAATTCTTGAAAAGCCATGTAATTAAGTATAGTGCATGGTAAAAACAAAACTTTGTATAAAAGGGTTAATATTTGGCGGTTACTCACTTGGAACAGTGTCGCCAACCATGTTCTGCAAAGACTTTCTAATGTGTAAGCATTTGATACAAGCCAAAGTGCAAAAAAAATTCCTAATTGATTGGATTTTGCTATTATTTTATTTATATATATATTTTTATCCATTTATCTAGTGATTTTCTCTCAGGTATTTTAAATTGTTAAATTGTTTTTGTTTTATTAACACTCATGTAATTCTCAAGTTTTACATGTTTATTCTTATGCTTTTCCAAAATCATGTGCATGTCATGTATGAGTTTATATTGCCTCATATATAAAAGTTAAACTTTTAGTATTTATTTATATCTTATTGAGCAATGCAATAATTGTTGACTTCCTTTTATATCTATCCGCACATTGAATGGGAAGACAAGTTTGTAGAACATTGCATATGAGCTATGATCAAAGCTAACTTTTTTTGATGTTATTTGTTGATCACTTCCATTTTAGCCTAATTCTGCTTCCATTGATGTTAATTAGGTATGTGTTTTTTTACTGTAGGAACATTTACATATGGTACCTTAGATTATCTGAATTAGAGAAACAATGATGTTTTTTTAAAATTTAACAAGTCTAGAATGTTATTTCTTTGTCATTTAGATGTATTAGGCAAAGGAGGTAATGATCAGTTGTTTTTTTTTATAACGTAGTAGATTCCAGTTACTAGCTGATATAAACCTTTTGTGATTACTTAATATTTAGTAAATATAAATTTATTTGGTCTTAAAAAAATAGAATTAGTAATGATATTATGAATCTTCTATGTGATTGTTGTACCATATAAACCAGTCATCAATAAAAGTAAAAAAAACTTTACGGAGTATTTTGCATTTTTTTTAAAAAAATTTTGTTATTATTTTGTTAGGATCCAATACAAGGGCCTAGGGAGGTATTGAAAGTTTGAAAAAGTTGTGATAATAAATAGTTTATTTTGCAATTAAATAATGTAACAGAATGACTAATGAAACCTCAAATACTTGACCAACACATTTAATTTTATGTTTTATTTTAAAATTATTTTCTGGTTTTTTAAGAGAATCTTCATTTGTACATTCTCTGGTGACTTTTTTTTTTTTAAGGACTTTCGTGACATTTTTATGAAGTCTCTGTTGTACTTTAGAATATGATGTGGCTAAAAATACCCTTGCTAAGTAAATAAGATTAAAACTACCCATAAAAGGGAATAAAGATCCAAAAGTACCCTTTATAGGGAAAAAGCTCGGAGAATAACCGACTTAACCTGCCCCCTTTAACCCACGTGGTCAATTTCTATTGGCTTGTAATTTATGACATTGGGCCTTCAATCGGTTTATGATTTGTTGGATATGTCACTTTTTAATGAAGGAAAAAGTACCAAAAAACTCACTATAGTTATGGGTCAGTACTGATCTGGTCATAATAGTTTTGACTAGTTTTAATATCATTACTAATGTCATAATTTGGCACCAAATTGGTCATTAATATTATAGTTTGGTACCGAATACTTCACCGACCATTAAAAACCTAACGGCAAAAGTGAAACATTGTTGTTTTTTGGAATTTTAGAGTATTAATGCAACTTTTAATAAAGTTTATGAACACTATATAATTTATCATTTTCTTTTTCTTATACATCAGCTACTACATCGGTCATCGTTGGAGCTGCCACTGATAATAGAGGCGATGCCGGGGGAGTTACTGTTGAACATCACTATCATAGATTATAAAAACCGTCACTTTTAGAGGTAGATGATCATAAACTTATCGATATTGGATGAATGAGTTTCATTTGATCAAGGTTTAGGTTATTTGTAGTATCATAATGTGGTGAATAATTTAAATATCATTTCTGGAAGGGCCAATGACAAATCTGGAGAATGATAGAAGTGGTTATTGCATAAAAAATGAAAATGGTAAATTATATATAGATCCTAAAATTTGTTAAAAGTTACATAAGCACCCCAAGATTTCAAAACTAACAACTTTTCATGTTTTCCGTTAGGTTTTTAACTGTCAATGACATATTTAATACTAAACTGTAACATTAGTGACCAATTTGGGCCTAAACTATTATTTTAGTGATGACATTGAAATCACCCAAAAGTATTATGACCAGATCGATACTAACTCATAACTACGGTGAGTTTTTTTATACTTTTCCCTTCAAGGAGTTAATGTTCTTCGCTGGGTAAATTGCACCCGTTGCCCCTAACCTTTTATTAGTGTCATATTTTGGACCCTAACTTCAAAACCTCGTATGAGACGTTTTTAACCTCAATTTTTTGTTCCATTTTAGACCCTTGATAGACGAAAAGTGCTAAAATTGACAGAATTAGCCATGTGGCATACCAACATGGGCGATTTGCTACAATGGCATAATTATCATCTACTGGTGACGATGTGGCAAGGAAGAATAATAATAATAAATAAAAATATGAAAAAAGAAAATTTAAAAAAAATTAAAAAAAAAACCATGTTGTTGGGCTCAGCCTCCTTTCTCCCCCTATTGCCTCCAGCCTTCTCCACCAATTGCAAGTGGACGCAAATGAACTTCGGGTTGGCGATAGAAGCCAAGAAAATGCTATCGAACGATCCAATTATGCCATGGGGGAGTTCTTTGTGGATAGCCCCGGAGGTCATTCGCCGAGAATCTCGGAGGCCTACGAGCGACGTCTGGTCGTTGGGATGCACCGTCATTGAGATGTTCACAAGTAAGCCCACCTAGGAAGATTGCGATTTCAAATCGCTTTAACACATCAGTTACTCGGACGAGTTGCCGGATTTCCCCTCTCAGTTGTCCGTAGTCGATCGCGATTTTCTCGATAAGTGCTTGAGAAGGGATCCGAACTAATGGTAGAGTTGCGATCAGCTGCTGGAGCATCCTTTTGTAGTGACAGCAACACTGTCGAGTGAGACGGCAGAAGTTTGTCTACGTTGCATTCTGAATTTCGATAACGTGGATTTTGACAATTGCAGAGAGACTGAAAGTTACGAAAGCTTTAGTAGATGATGGATTGGTATATTAGCAGTGGGGGAAGAGCCAGACTAAGGTCCGCTCTTTGGTTCGTTTGCGTCTATTTGTGATTGGCGAAGGAGGTTGGAGGTGGTGAGGAAGGAAGAATGCTGAGCCCAGCGACATTTTTTATTTTTATTTTTTTATTATTTTCTTCTTTGCTACATCATCATCAGCAGCTAATAATTATGCAACTTGTCAAATTACCCATGTTGGCATGTTACATGGCTAATACTGTCAATTTTAATGCTTTCCGTCCATCAAAGGTCTAAAATATAACAAAAAAATGGACGTTGAGAATATCTCATGCAAGGTTTTGAGATTTTGATCCAAAATAGGACAATAATAAAAAGTTATGGGCCACAGGTGCATATTACCAGTTTTTCGCTAGTTATTATATTGCAGACATACTAATATAGCCCTAATTCCTGTAAATAACCCATAATCCACTAAATAAATATCCATCGTAGTTCTTCGCTCCGACATCCTCGTTTTCGCTCGTCTAGCCGAGTTCCCTGTGGTTTGTGGTACGAAGAAATAGGCGAGTCTCTGCAACAAGACGGGATTTCTTCTTGTTACCAGGTTTCAATTTCTCTTGTTGGCTAATCATTTAGTTTTCTGTTCGATTTGGTTTCTCTCGCTTTATTTCGGGGTTAGGGTTTAGCGTTTGGTTGTTGAGTTTTGATTTGAGAATTTGGGGATTCTGGAGTTTCAGGTGTTTTTATTGTTGCGCCGCTGTTAACTATGGGCTCCTTGAAAGAACTTTTGCCTCCTGCGAAGTCGACGACGACCTCGTATTACGACCACGCTAGCGATCCATGGTTTAAGCAACGCTATTCCACTTCGGAGACGGAGAAAACTACTGCCGTGAGAGCGAAGCCTGTGCCTCCGTATCTGAAACGGCAAGGCTTTGTTCCTCGGAAAGTTGAAGATTTTGGTGCTGGGGGTGCGTTTCCGGAGATTCATATTGCGCAGTATCCGCTTGACATGGGTAGAGATAGATCTGCGAAACCTGGATCGAAGATTTTGCCGGTGACAGTGGATGCTCGTGGAAACGTGGCCTATGATGCTATTGTGAAGCAGAACGAGAATGCCAAAAAGATTGTATATTCCCAGCATAGGGATCTGATACCTAAGATCTTGAAGGAGGAAGAAGAAGAGGAGGAAGATGAGGAGTTGCAGAAGAAGATTGAGGAGACCACACAGGAAACTAAAGCGGCTCTCGAAAAGATCGTTGATGTTAGATTAAGTGCTGCACAGCCAAAAAATGTTCCCAAGCAATCATCAGATTCCAAGTATATAAAGTACAAGCCTTCGCAGCAGTCGGCTGCATTTAATTCTGGGGCAAAGGAGAGGGTCATTAGAATGATGGAGATGCCCGTGGATCCTATTGAGCCTCCAAAGTTTAAGCACAAGCGAGTACCAAGAGCTTCTGGATCCCCTCCTGTGCCAGTCATGCATTCCCCTCCTCGTCCTGTGACTGTGAAAGATCAGCAAGACTGGAAGATTCCGCCATGCATTTCAAATTGGAAGAATCCAAAGGGTTACACAATCCCACTTGACAAACGCCTTGCAGCTGATGGAAGAGGTCTGCAGGATGTTCAGATAAATGACAACTTTGCAAAACTGTCCGAGGCACTTTATGTGGCAGAGCAGAAAGCTAGAGAAGCAGTAGCAATGAGGTCAAAGGTTCAAAAAGAGATGATGATGAAGGAGAGGGACAGGAAAGAGCAAGAGTTGCGTGCTCTGGCTGCGAAAGCACGCTCTGAGAGGACTGGTATGGCACCCTCAGCTGCAGTTCAAATTTCTTCTGATAAGGATGCTCCACCTCCTATCGATGATGATGATGATGATGATATGAGAATTGATTATGAGGGGGTTAGGGGAAAAGAGAGGGACATGCCTAAGGAGACCAAGGAGGAAAGGGAAGAGCGGCTACAGAGGGAGAAAATACGTGAAGAGCGCCGTCGAGAAAGGGAGAGGGAGAGACGACTGGAAGCAAAAGATGCTGCGATGGGGAAGAAAAGTAAGATAACAAGGGATAGAGATAGAGATGTTAGTGAGAAAGTGGCTCTTGGCATGGCTTCGGCTGCTGCTGGGAGAGGTGGGGAAGTTATGTATGACCAGAGGCTATTTAATCAGGAGAAAGGAATGGACTCTGGCTTTGCCGCCGAGGATCATTACAACATTTATGACAAGGGTCTGTTCACAGCACAGCCAACGCTCTCAACCCTGTATAGGCCAACCAAAGACATGGATTCTGATATGTATGGAGGCGCGGATGAGCAGTTGGAGAAGATAGCAAGGACGGATCGTTTTAGACCTGACAAGAGCTTCACAGGCACTTCAGAGAGGTCTGGCCCAAGGGATAGGCCGGTAGAGTTTGAGAAGGAAGCAGAAGAAGCCGATCCATTCGGACTTGATCAGTTTTTAACAGAAGTGAAAAAGGGTAAGAGAGCCATGGAAAAGGTGGGTTCTGGAGGAACCATGCGAGCAAGTGCCGGCTCCTCTATGCGAGATGGATATGATGGTGGTGGCTCTGGCAGAACTCGCATTGGCTTTGAGAAGGGGCATTAACGTTTAGATATTTCTTTTACTTCTAATGCTGCCTTATCTTTTTGCTTTGTTCCTTTGGTTCCAACTATAGTGTGTTTTGTTTGTCTGAATTTATGCCTGAATTTCAAGTATTCATCATGGCTTCTTCATGAATGCTATTCTATAATTTACCTTTGTTGGTTGGCATGCTTGAATAGCGAGGATTTGCACAAGATGCCATTTCTTTTAAGGAACTTGTGTGTTCACCGACAAAGCTATGGTAAGCAGACTGCATACAAAGTACAAAAGATGGACAATGGCGGGTTTAAAGGGTGAGTTACACAATCCAACCTTTACCACTTATCCCTAATATCTTATACATGCTTCTGAGCATTTGAAAAAAAATGAGGTCTAACTTGCCATCATTGTAAAATTACTTTCGCAAAAAGTGTTCGTAGCTTGAGCATGGCGTATATTGTTCAATGTTGGTAGACCATGCAGCCCCCTTTAATCTTGGCTGATCCTTACAACCTCGCGGGAGAACTTCGCCGTCACTTTTGAAGCATGCTATGTGTGTGTGCGCGCACGCGCTTATATCAATCCTCTGTTGAATTTGAACCTTAGATTGTGAAGATCATGATGGAGCCGCTGCTTATGCCTGGTGAATTGGTACGTCTGGGGTGGCCATTCTAAAAATGCTTATTTTTCACTTTTGTTTGCCGATATGTTGCAGAGCTTCCTCCGTTCAAGATGGTACATTTTATATTTATAAATATTGTTGTGTCACATAAAAATATAGTGTATGTTTTATTCATGATTTCCATGTCTTATAATTACTACAAAAAGTAACTTGTAAGTGGATATATGACTGAGGGACATGGGTAAAAGTGGACAGAATTGTATAATTATAATAGGGTAATTCATTTTAGGACCATAACAATTTTGTAAGTATGTAAAATATTATGGACAGAGGAAGTATCTGAAAGTGTACATATTATACACTTCAAAAACGTTGGGGACCACGTTCTTCTTTAACTTTGGACAAGGGAAATGATTTGAGGAAACAAATGCAGAGGCAGTTCTGAATCAGGTGGACGGTTTCAAGTGATGCTGGATGTTCACTGAACTGTTTTTCTTGTTTTCGGGTACTGAGGTGTTATGGAGTACGGACCTTGCACCATACGCAACATTTACAGAGTCGGATACATTTGGCTCCAAGGCTTGTTGAATGACAGCACTGGCTGTTTTCATCGCTTCTTAACCTGGGTCGCTTGATATTACAAAATCAACGTTTGCATACTTTGAAAAATTAACTTAAGGCATAAGAAACAAAAAGGAGAAGAATTGCGAAACTGTACCAAGTTTGGCGTCTCTCTATATATATATCAACGAATTTCATTACACGTAAACGAGGGAACATACTTGGAAGCCTCACAAATTTGAAGTATATCCCATGCGAATTCACCCGGTCGACCAGAGTTCGGTCCATGACATGGAAAACCCAGTTGAAAGCTGCTAAGTGGAGGTCGAAATTTCAAGTATTGAATGGTGATAGATTCTGTTTTGAGCTTGAACCAAGTACACGAGGAAAAATAATAATAATAATAATATTTTTATAAAAATAAAATAAAATTCCATTAGAGTCTGTTCAGTGATCAACGCTCAACACAACTAGACTAGAAGTTGCCTCCAATCAAATCAAACTGTAGGAGCACTTGCAAACCGGGTACATGACATCCTCGAAATACGAACCTATGTCCAACGACCTAGCCTCTCCCCACAGCCATATGGGCACAGACGTCGTAATTTGCAGTTTAATGCATCGGCTGTTGGCAGGATACCATGTTAACAGAACTTTTAACTTAAGAACAATGTTGCAGACAAATCAAGCAAACACTTCGGAGTCAATTTGCTGGATATTTGGGAAAATTTCTCTCATAGTAGTAGAGTAGTTTGGGGTTTTTGCCTGAAATAAAGGAGGAAGACACAAAGCATTAGACTAACATAGACATGACAGACGAGGGAGAATTGTTGAGAGACTGATGTCTTACTCACAAATCCAGTACATATCTCAGGGAGTAACATGGAACAAAATTTGCTAAGAGGAACATATGTCATATGTTTCATCAAGTAGAGACACAAGCTTATCGATAGCATTTAAAACAGGAGAATGAGCATCAACACTCACATGTTTCAGCTATAAGATTAATTGCAAATTTACATACGTACAAAGCCTTGAGGCTTGTGCTTAAACAAGAGATTGAGAAAAGACAATACGGATCCCCAAATATGACTCAGAACCCGGGAAGTGATAATTAGAACTTACAACAAAGAACACCAAGAACAAGACACCAGCAATGAGTCTGGACACTTGGAACAGTAATCAGCATCTTAATTCAAAATAAATTTGGGACCAGAATATTCACGAAAACAACCAGCGATAGATTCTGTAACCAAAGCATGGAATGTAGATGGAGATATTTCAAGTGCAAGAGAAACATACACATGGATTGTTCTCAAGGTAGATGGTAGTGAGCTTCTGCCTAGAACCAGCAACAGCCTCAGCCATGCCTTCAAGTGATTCTATCTGGTTATCGTTAAGCCATAAGTCTTCCAACCTGCATGCAAAGATGAGTCAACGTAGACGAAAAAACATGACACCCATTGCAGAGGGTAATGACCAGTACTGCATCAGGCTTTGGATGTCATCTAATGATGAGAGTTTGTTTGATGACACATCCAATACACGGAGGTTGACAAGTGTTGAAAGGCCTTCCATTTTTAAAATACCATTATGGCTCAAGTACAATTCCTCCAGAGCAACGCACTCCTGAATTTCAAAAGGTAGAGAGACATTAAGGAAAGCGTCACAGTGGATGGTAATCCATATAAAATTTTACCTTTTCATTCAGTACCAAGCAGTACATATTACATGGCCATACCTCAAATCCTTTCATAGAAGTCAAACGATTGCTTTGCAAGCTAATCTTCTTTATGCATTTGAGGCCACAAAGGTTTACTGCTTTTATACGATTGCGTCCTAACCAAAGCTCCTGTAAATTGATTAAGTTCTGCATATTTTCCATCACCTGAGATTCATGAGGAAGGCAGATTAGTAGTAGAAGCAGTACAATCAAATTCCAGTCATAAGATTGCACATGAATACAACACATCAAAAGGTTTCCTCGAACAATCACATCAGAATCAATGAAGCATCTTGATTAACCTGATACGCTCTGTAAATTGTTCCTTAGGGAAGGGACTAACCCGCAATCGATTGGAACCAAGTTCAAGAATTTGCAACTCATGGAAGTGTTCAATCTCTTCCATCGTAGTGACTTCGTTCTTGGAAACATATAGTTCCCTGAGTGTGCTAGATACTCTGGAAAGTCCATGCAAGGATTCAATATCATTAAATGAAACATCAAAAACCAAAAGCCTCTTAAATAAGCCGACATCAGGAATTTTCTTCAACTTATTATCTCTGAGAATCAATTCCTGCAGAAAAGAGACAAAGATTGCCCCTTCAATATTTAGCGACTACTAGCACAATATAACGGGAAGAGAATGATAAAAGGGAAAAACAAAGTTAGAGAGAGAGAGAGAGAGAGATGAAACAGATTTTTCAAGACTCTTCGCTAGCAGATGTGATCAAAAATTTCCAGAACTCAGAACAAATTGCAAACTAGTATTATCAGCGTACAAGTCTTTGTATACTCATAGACAGCGTGAAGATATGAGGGGGCTGGCAGCAGCCTTGGCCGCTGCTTTGCACCAAAACTTTTTAGATTACAATGTAAGTGTGCCTGAATAGCTGAAATTGTTCTACGGCTTATAGGCTCGATTCAATAATAGTGCCTTAAAAGGGGAATGAATTAAAGGTTGGTTATTAATTGTCATGATAGATATAAATTCAAAAATGTTACGTACTATTTACTTAAAATATAGATAAACATCTGTATGGATACTTGGGAACCGGAAATAATTACTTTCTGGCTTCTTTGTTGTTCATAGAATCAACGTTTATAAGCTTCTTTTTTCCAAAAAAATATTAAAAAAATCCAGAGTGTCGCAAACTCTAGGAAACTAACATCGACCATATCATGGGTATGACGGATATAGGGAGGAATCGCTCGAGAGCTCAATCTCCACTAATGAGTTACATTCTCTTCTCACATTCTTGGTATAATAATTGGCAATGAATATTTACACCGTCAATAATACAATTTGATCACAAAATGCCTACAAATATATTCGATTTTCGCGAAAGACAAGTTACCTCAAGATTCGATAACGCTTCCCAGCAGGAGATCGGCTGGATCCCTTCATCGGCGATGAGATTTTGGCGAAGCGAAAGCTTCTTGAGGTTTGAGAGGTAGGCGATCCTGGGGTCCAAGGCTGTGAGGCGGTTGGCGGTGAGGTCCAGCTCGATCAGGCTCGCCGGCAATTCAATGGAGTCGAGGTTGTGGAGCTGGAAGCTAGTGAGGTCCAGGGCCGAGGTCGACGAAGAATCAATTTCCACAGCCTGATCCTCCGCCTCGCCGCGATTCTCCGGCGGCTGCTGTTCCTGCACATCCATCGCCAAGGTGGTGGCTTTAACGTCTGCGGCTAGCAATTCGGAGCTTCTGGGAGGAGCAACGGCTCCACTTAGGCGGAGAGAGAAAGGACTGGATGAGCTACACAAGGAGGACTTTGTCTACCTTTGTCATCGGGGAGGGCGACACAAACTGGTTACAAAGCGTGGGTTTTGGTTCGGGGAAAATAACCAAAAAAATTAAGGTAAAATCCAAATTTAGTCCTCTAACTTTTAGGGTCGTCCTTAACATAAAAAGTGACTATTAAAATCCCTTAACTCAACTAATATGTCCTATTTTAATCTTTACCGTTAGTTTAGGTATTATTTTGGATGGATTTTACCTACGTGGCATCCACACTGCCACATGGCTTCGTCCTTAACTAAAATGGATGACCAAACTGTACAGAAATAAAAATTGAAACCCAAATTGATATAAACAATAATCTTAGGGACTAGAAACATAAATAATCTGAAGTTTTTCTTCCCCAATTCTAACCAAAGCCCAACTATCGCCACTGACAATTCCACTCCACCTCACGACCCTTGGAGAACTACCTCGACTTCTCATCATCTACGATGACGAAGGCGAAAGTCACAAAAAACCTATAGATAATGGAGCAAAGCGAGATGAAGAGCCAATATTAGATTCGAAAAAATGCCAATACAAATTCTTGGATATCCCAACGGGGAGCCCATCAGGCGAGCAACTAATTCCCAACAAGCTTGCTCAGAATCAACAAACGTGAATGATAGCCTTATATTGCTTAGATTTGCAGAGGTGTCCTAAAGGGTGAGAAGAGGGAGGAAGATTTGAGGGATGGCACGACGGTGTTGACGATCAATTACTGGAGGAGTAAACAAATATGTGAAACTGTGTGTTATTAATAAGGAGCTTGATAATTGCTTGTGAAGCTTTGGTTGTTCGTTGCTCATTGTTTGATTGTTCAATTGTACGATTGTTTGCTCTTCATCAGGTGATCTTCGATGGTGGAATAGTGGTGGCGGCGTAGACGAGGCGGCAAATCATAAAAGTTTGGGAAGAGAATAAAATTAGGGTTATTAATTTTTTAAGCCCCTAAAATTATTTGTTTGTGTTAATTCTATCCTAAGATTTATTATTCTTCCAGTTTACTCACCTACTGTCATAAAAGAGGATGTCAGTTGCCACATAGTCAATTTCCATTCAAACTAACTCCTGAACTGATAGTAAGGACTAGAATAAGACACGCGAGTTGAGTTAAGGGACTTTAATAGTTACTTTTTGAGTTAAAGGATCATATTATGACGACCCTTAAAGTTAGGGGGCTAAATTTGGATTTTACCCAACAAAATCACGTAGCTATGTGTCTGGATCGATTTAGTTACTATTGTTTTAATTGGTTCTAATTACATTACTAATTTCATAATTTTGGCCCAAATTGGACTAATGTTATAATTTGGTATCAAATATGTCACCAGCTGTTAAAAACCTAACGGTAAATGTAGGAAGTTATTGGTTTTAAAATCCTTGGGGCACTAATGTAACTTTTAACAAATTTCAAAAACATTGTGTAATTTGCCACTTTCATTTATTTTGTGCGCCAGCCATTACATCAATTACCACCAAATCTACCATTGGTAACGAAAGTAATGCTGGATGAGGTAGTATTGGACATTACTATTTACAAAAAAGTATAATACCAAAACGTAAATGATCAAAGGTTTAGGTAATCTGTAATATTTAAATGAGGTAACTAATTTGAATATCATTTTTATATGGACCAGTGGCAGATTCGGTAAGGATAAAAGTGGTTATTGCACAAAAAAGTAAAAATGGCAAATTATACATAATTCCTAAAAATTGTTAAAAGTTACATAAGTACCACAAGGTTTTAAAACCAACAACTTTTCACATTTACTATTAGGTTTTTTAACTGTTAGAAGCATATTCGGTATCAAATTATAACATTAATAGTCAATTTGGGTCCAAACTATGACTTCAGTAATGCAATCGAAGCTACTCAAAACTATAATGACTAAATCGGTCCATACCCATAAACAATTGGAAAACTTCAATGCTAGTCCTAAATCTTCTATTTCCTTATCAATTAAACCCTCATACCTTTTGAAAATCCATTCAAGCCCTTTCAGCTTCTTGAGAAGTTTCACTACAACGAAACATGCTCACAGCCGCCAAAACTAACGTTACATGGCTGGTGGCTGGTTAATTCTTTTACTTTACCCATCCAATTCATGTTGAGTACAACAATAGCATATTATGAGGTTTGTTGACCTGCACAATGTAGTGGGTATATTTTACAATAAATTTAGTATGAAAAATTTGAATAATAAATAATTAAAAGAGTATGAAAAAAATTGACTAAAGCCTAATTAACTGAACAATAACCAAAAGAGATAAATAGAAACATAACCTCACATGTACTTTGAAAATAATGTATAATTTTGTCATTAAAAGTAATTCACTAAAACTTTTCCTCTTTTATCCACTTAAATTCTAATTTTTAATATCAATGAGAAATTTATTTAGAAAAATTTACTTTTAATTTTAGCAATTATGGACCAAATTATTTTATTAAACCACAAAGAACAATTCATACCACAAAATGCAATCATCAATAACAAAACAATATGATTGAAACACAATTTTGTGTTTAATTTATGTTAAAAAATTAGCAATTTAAATATTAACTTAACAAAGATAAGAAGAACAAAAAAGAAAAAAAAATTACTAAAGCCGAATCAATCAAAACCATAGCCAGAAGTAGGCAAATTATAATGATTAAATTTCTATTTTGAAAAAAAAAAAAGAAAGAAGAGTGACAAAAAAAATTTTTGAACCAAGATAGAAAATGGAAAAACATTAGGTATTAAAGACTTAACAATTGATGTACTGAATGTAAACAAATGACTTAACATAAAAATAAACAAATTACGATGACCAATGTCTTACTTTAGAATATAGTGCATAAACACCATAAAAAAAAAAGTTTGAGGACCAAGAGAACAAATAGAAAGAATCTAGTTAAATACTTATTAAATTTGAGGATCAGAATAAAACATCGATGAAACATAGGGACCAATAAGGAAAAGAGTAGAAGCTTAGGGAATAAATTGACATTTAACCAGAACAAAGCGTAAGACAACCTAAAACTGGAAAAACTATGAAATCGACCCTAAAAAATGTGAGCACCTTGTGAAAAAAGGGATCAAATTTAAGAAATAGTCAATTGCATTTGAAAAAAGAAAAAGAAAAGAAAAGAATAGTGAAAATTTCACAAATTTTAGAAGTAAATAAGGTATGTTGGACCAACACATTGCTTAGATACATTCTATAGCAACATTAGTTGTAATATAATCAATATAAATTATTGATGAAACAATGTAAAAATATAAGATTTATCCTGACATTAAATAAAATCTGAGTGTAAATCATTGTAAACTCAATGAGTAGTCAACTGAAGAAGTATTTATATAGGGTAAAAATAGCATTAAAGATAACAAAAGAAAAATGATTAAAGAAATTTTATTAATCAATTAAAAAAACCATTATGAGAAAGAAAACTTTTGGTGTTTATAGTGTAGAATAACATTGCATAATATACATGCATAAGTTTTCTAGATTTTACTCATTAATGAATTAGTGATAAAATAACACTTTTAAGAAGCGTGCATTCATGCATAATACAAATTGTCTATTTATTTTAACTAATCAAAACTCTAAATCAAATTTATATAAAGTGCTTATGCATTATAAAAAGTGCGTATTTGTTTCAACTAATCAAAACTTTGAATCAAATCTATATAATTAAAACTCTAAGTCAAACCATGCAAAAGAAAAAAATTTGGCATTTACACCCAGTTCTTTTCAACTTAAGTCAATTGACTTTAAAATATTTTATTTTTATTCTTATGTTTTTTTATTCATAACTAATTTTAATTAAAAGCCAATATTATGTAACTGTAATAATCCATTGAAAATATAATTTTTATAATATTACTAAATTTTTATGAATTTTTCTAGTTTAAGGTATTAAAAAAGAAAAATTCATAAAATTTAAAAAGATCATGAAAATTTACTTTCAAATGTATTAGTACATTTATATAACATTGGCTTTCAAATAAAATTGGTTTCAAGCAAAACAGGTGTAAAAGTAAAAATAAGTGAGTTAACTTAAGTTAAAATGAAGTGGCTCTTAATATGGTCAATAAAAGTATGTCCCTCAATTTCACTTAAGGTTTTCTCATCTTAAATTTAAGCATGCCATCAAAATTTTATTTTCCTAAAGTTTCATGACAGGTATCTGAAAGTCTGCCACAACCGCTCTTAGGGATTGAGACACTTCTCTTCCCTTCTCCTTAAAAACATTTGACTTTTAATATGTACAAAAATTCTGATTAGCAAAAGAAAAAATTTTATGACAGATCATGAAAGTTGGGGGCTATTATGGCAAAAATTTTATATTTAGAGACTAAAAAAGCAATTTGACCAATCTGTGTCAAAAATGGCTCAAAAAACCCTTCGGTCCCTATAATGTTTATTACGGCTATTGATAGTCCCAAGCTTTATACTATGCCAATCATGCCACCATTAGAAAATGGTATAGCCTTTAACTGGTGACAGCAGGCAAAAGTGAGGGAATATTTTGGTAAGTGTGAAATATTCAGGGACCAAAAAAAGAGTTTGACCATAAATCTGGAGAAGCCAAAACAAAAAAGGCCGCCTTGTGTACTACTGTTGATCAACAGTAAAAAACCTTATAATTTTTTCCATCCATTCAGAAGTTCAACATCATACATCGTTGATGCCAAGGTCTCATCAACAATTGGAGTTAGTAATATTGATGTCAACATAATCAATCATTGATTATCCATTTTATTAAGTTAATTCCTAAATCTCACAAAATCTATTTTTCTTGTTTTTCCAACTACAAATGGGCATTTGCATGGTTCACACGCATTGGTGATAGTAATCACATGGTGACGGGTAAAGTTAGTTGATCGGCTGAGCTTATGTGTCTTGATTTGGTGAAGTTTTTTACTGGGCTAGAAAATGTCTTATGTTGGGCGTGGTTTGTTACTTTTTTTTGTCCCTTCCGGTCCTCGGAATAGATAATTCTTTAGTTGGGCCTCCCTGTGAGTGATTGCAGATGGGCTGAAAGATGCGCTTGGCGTTTTGAAGAAGGCATCAGTTATAGAGCTGGAAATTGGTCGAGTTGAACCGATTAGCAAGTTGATTATGTTCCACTTATAATATTTATTAAGTTTGATTTTTTTTTTCAAATTTGGATTGAAAAAAAAAATATGAGTGAACCATGAACAAGTTTTTTACTTATTGAGCTTGAGTTGAGTTAAAGAAAAAAACTAAAATTGAGTCGAGCTGAGTAATAAGTAAATCAAGATTTATTTGAGCTGTGTGTTGAATTTAAAAATTTTATTCAGACTTAGCTTGACAGTAATTTGAATGAGTTGTGAACAAGATTTAAACTAAGCCAAACTTGAACTATTTATTCATTTGTCATCCCTATTTAAGTTAAGCTTTAAAGACCTAAATTGTACATAAAAGGTAGCCATAACGTACAGGTGTGGCAATCCAAATGTGTAATGTGGAAGAAAGCACTGTTGCCTCGAGCTGTTCCGAAACTTTTGCAGTCAAAGTTAGATGGACATTATTATGTTGGCTGTTCAGTAAATTCATTAGTTGTCTGTTACAGCAAGATTTTTTTTTTTTGGAAACTTTTCCTGAAGATTCAAATCAATCTCTAATTTATTCTGAAGTCCTAACAATGAGAAAAATTATTATCTGTTACAGTTTACATGATCTAGTAACTAATTTATATTCCATCTGTCCAAAAATAGTGATTCATACTATTTTGGACTGGTGGAAAAAAGTTGAACTATTTCTCCTTTTTAGAGAGCTTTTAATATCCAATTTACATTTCATCATCATTTATGAAAATAAAAAAATTAATTCTTATTTTAACTCTTCTTACACAAAATCAAAAAATGAAAATTTTTAAATTTAATTTTTTTTAAAAAATGATAAAATAAATTACACATACTTTAATTTTTATGTTCGTTCAAATGAATCAATCAAATTAGGATAGGGGAGTAATATATGTGTAAAGAATCAAAGAATAACTTAATGATGTATATAACTTGAAATTTGGGGGGAGGGGAACGAAAAGTAATATGTGGAATATATATTGGGCCTACTTGACGGGGATTTGAGAACACTGGCAGGCCCTATTTCAAAGTGAAGTTGAACATTTTATCCTGCCCAGGCCTAGTAATTTCGTGTGGTTCTGTATGCCGAGGAGACAGCGAAAAGAACTCCATTGCGATTGCTTGGCTAACACCTAATTGCTTTTAGCTTAAATTAATTTATCGGTTTATTTTTATTTTTCCATCCTTTTTATTTGAAATTGAATATTATATAAGTATAATAAAAATTATAAAAAGTCAATAACATTACAAAAATTTAACTTGCAATTGATTATTACACATACATAATATTAATTTTCAAATAAAATTAATTTAAGTAAAAAAAAATTAAAATAAATTATTTTAAACTATGTCAACTTAAGTTAAAATAAATTGCACGAAAATCTTGCTTTAAGTTTTCATCATCTCCCTTTAACTGTTGCTTACCCCGCTTCTTTGCTAACAATGCACGAATAGTGCGAGGAAAATTTTCTTTGTTGAATTACTTGCACTCAATTTCAGAACATATTTGGTCTAAATTATCATATCCCTACAGTTTTCCCCCTTGTCTTTTTAACATAGTTGCATCAATTTTGAGTTATCAGCAATAAAAGATTTTTCTTGCTCAAATAAAAAAGCAATAAAAAAAATAAGGATGTTGTCGCAATGAAAATGTTTTAAATTAAAAAAGTAGCTATAGGGGTGCACCTGGTGCAATTAGCTACTCTCTCACTTTCACATTATTTATAAAAATATCATTGCATCCTAAATAACACATTTGTCTTAAAGGAATACCACTATACAGAACAGTACGTTTGCCTAAAGAGAACAACATATTTGTCCGAAGATAACAACATTTCACAAAACAATATATTTGTCATAATGGAACAACATTTTTTTATTGAATCAAATAATATTATTTATGAACAGTATTTCTTCCGAAATGAACAATATTTTACAAAATATTATATTTGTAAGAATGAAATAACACTTCATACTTAACAGAATAACATCATTTACAAGCAATACATATTACAAAATGAACAGTATATTACAAAATAACACATTTATTTAAATAAAACAACATTTCTAATTGAATTGAACAACATTATTTATTAATCGTATTTCTTCCAAAATAAATAATATTTTACAGAACACTGCATTTCTAATAATCAAACAACACTTCTGACTTAAAAGAACAACACTTATAATTGAAAGGAACAACACTTATAACTAAACGAAATGACACTTATCATGAACAGCACATCTTACGAAATAAATAAAATATTACAGAATACCATATTTGTATAAACGGAATAACATTTATTATTGAAGGGAATAACACTTATTACTGAACAAAACAGTACTTATTAAGAACAGCACATCTTACGAAATGAACATCATATTACAGAGCATCACATTTATATGATTGAAACAACACTTATTACTGAATGAAACATCAATTATTACTAAATGAAATAACACTTATTACGAACAACACATCTTATAAAATGAATAATATATTATATAACAATACATTTGTATGAATAAAACAATACTTATTATAAACGGAACTGCACAACTTATGAAATAAAAAACATATTATAAAATAATACATTTGTATGAATGAAATATCATTTATCACTAAACAAAATAGCACTACAAAATAAAACTATATTTCACTTTAAATAAAAGCTGAGTCTTTCAATACTACTATCAACGTAATATTTCAGTCAATTCTTATTGAATCAATACCATAATTTATTAACAGTAAATCTTATAAAAATAAACAACGTATTATAAAATAATACATTTGTACAAATAGAACAACACTTCTTTCTTAATAGAACACCATAATTTGTAAACAACACATTTTAGGAAATGAACATCATATTATAGAATAACATATTTGTATGAACAAAATAGGATTTTTTATTGAACAGAACACCATAATTTATGAACAACACATCTTACAAAGTGACTAACATATTATAGAACACTATAGTTGTATGAAAAAAAAAACACTTATTACTGAACAAAACGCCATAATTTATGAACAACACATCTTATGAAAATGAGCTACATATTAGAGAATAACATATTTGTATAAATAAAATAGCAATTCTTGATGAATAGAGTACCATAATTTGTGAATAACACAGCTTACGAAATAAACAACATGCTATAAAACAACAAATTGGTATGAGAATAGTAATTTTTATTGAGCAGAATACCATAATTTATGAATAATACATCTTATGAAATGAATAACATATTAAAAAGCAACACATTTATATGAAGAGAACAACATTTTGTGCTAAACAAAATATCATAGTTTACAAACAATACATCTTACATAATGAACATCATATTATAGAATAATACATTTGTGTGAATGAAACAACACTTCTTATTACATAGAACAATACAATAATCATTCCTAAAATAATCTATATAATTTCTCTCTTATTCTATTTTTTTTTTGCCTACTAACAATTTAATTGTATGTGTTATTTAATCACATAGACCAAGCTTAAAAAATGAAAATCAATTAAACTAAAGGAAAAAAGAAAAAAAAGTTTAGCTCAAAGAAATGGATTAGAACAACATAAATATCAAGGAAAAAAATGTGTTCATATGAAGCTGTGTTGGTATTGAACCATTAGTGTTTCTCTTTCAAATCTTATATTTTAGATTTTGAATAAATTGGTTGAGGCCGGATATTCTTCTTTTTCGGTACTTTAGATTTTTTTCCCCCTTCTCTTAAAATAATCATTAGTGCACTCAGATTTGAATTTCGTTAATTGGGTGAATGAATTTGGTGATGAGCGGCAAAAAACAGAAATGAGGAAAAAGATGAAATGGATGCTAACAAATACTTATGTGTAAGATGAGTGGTGACAAACTTGTAAATTAGTTAAAAGTCTGTGTGCTCTGTGTGTGTTGGGTGTAGCCGTGTAGTTTAGCCTTTGCCTTAAATTAGTACCCTTGTACATAATTCGTCCAACAAAGTATACTTTATTTCCATTTTAAACCTTCTTAATATAAATATGAAGATAGCACGTAATTAAACATCATGTGTCTAACCCTAGTTGCCTCGCCACCCTTCTCCTCATCTCTTAAAAAGTTCCTCTAGTCTTGGCTTAATTAGCTGGATCCGGCTGTTTTTCTAGCCGAATTTGGCTGTCCCTACTAAATTTTTGTTTTACTTTTTCAAATAATCAGCTCTATTAATGAAGTTTTCTTTTTTTCTTTCCTTAGATTTAGCTTTATTCTCCCAGATGAATGAGGTGATGAAGTTGTAGATTGAATAGGTGGCAACCAAGAGTTCCACTCGATGAAGTCGGCCAATCTACTCTCTCATAATTGATCAGAAGTTAGCATTTGTTAGTCAAAACATTATGTTGGGTTTGTGTCACTTAGTTTTGATGGTCTTTTTTTGTCAATTTATAGGTTCAAATATTGGTTATGATTATGTATTCTCTACAATTTTTCTGTTTGATATGGTATCTAGGGGTGCTATAAAAGGCATAAGTTGAGCCTATTATCTTTATTGAATTCAGTTTTTGTAACTTATTAGTAGATATCGTATAATTTATGGTTAATGAAAAAAAAATTCATAAAAACAAGACATCATGTTTCATTAATCACTCGTAAGATTAGCCTAATTGTAAAATAAAACGGCTAACAATGTCTAAATATTGGCACCTAAAAAAATGGCATTCATTGCCATCAAAGAAAGGTTGCATATTGATGAATGATTTCAGAGATGTATATACATGCACGCATGTTTTAGTATATCTGGGGCACAATATTAACGAAGTCAAAGAATGAAGATTCATTGAGATCAACGATGACATGTAGGTGGGCAAGTTACTTTAACAAACATTAATCCACTAAATTAAAACAAACAAAAGGTAAGAATAAATTAACTAATTAAATTAAGGAGGCACGCCACACATCAATAATATCAGTCACGGCATCTCTTTTCAGCCATTTATAAGGGTATGTGTGTGTGTGCATGGATTGTGAAAATTACGTAACTCGACATCAATGGTTATGGTTATGCATACAATACGTGCAGCATGCGCACATTAGAACAAAAGAATTCGGCCCAAACCAATTCGGCCCAAACACACTGGTTGTGGGGAGCGTCCCACCCACCCAACAACAAATTAAAGCCCAGCTCCATATACTACTCTTAACGATGCCCTTTTTTTTTTTTTTGTATTCAACTCAAACGTTTCTAAAACAAACATACATATCATCACATTGGGCCTTAATTCTAAAAAGCAATATGTGTCACAAATGATAAGGGCAGTATTATTAAACTTTAAACCCAATACAAGAAAGATGTAAAACTCAGCGGACACATGGCTTCCAAACAATGGTGCTACTAGTACTAGTCCTCCAATCAAATATTCACTAAAAGTATTTAATATCCATTAATTTATTTCAAAACAAAAAGCACTACTACTATTTAACATCCACATAGGATCAAGATTGGCATTTGACACGCATATAAGTGATTCTTAGGTGTAAAAGTTTCAAATTTCAGGTCGAGTTCTGACCGAAACTCAAAATTGTGAGTCCATTTACAATATCCAAATGATGGCCCGAACCAACCCGATTTAAGGATCTAACCCGAATCTACCCTAACTTGGAAAAACAAAATTAGATTAAGGTCGGGTTGGATTGGCTTTGTTCCAATTTGGGCATCTCCTCCCTCATTGGCTATTTCAACTCGAACTCCAAGTAGCGTTAATTGTGATGCCTAATGATGGAGTGACGCACAATGGGTGCAAGGTTGATGAGGAGGTCGACAACTGCGTGACAGGCTTAAGGCTGACGAAGAAGGCAATAAGTGACAAAGCCAACAATAAAGCTACGGGCAACGGGCGAGGAGCGTTAAGGAGGAGACGACGGCTAGGTAACGATGATGATCTGGTGGCAATGTTGAAAAGGAGATCGATGGAGGAAGATGATGATGAATGAACTAGAGGATCGAGGACAATGACAAGCAAATGGGTAACAAGGGAAGGTGGTGAAGGGTGAGTCGGCAAGGCAAGGGAAAGTGGCACTAGGCGGGCCGTTAATCTAGGGAGAGGTGGAGTGCAGAGATAGCCAAGAGGGGCTAGAGTAGAGGTGAAAAGGAGCCGAGCTTTTTTCAAGTAGCTCGGGCTTGAGCTCGAGTTAAGGTTTTTCGAGCTAGGTTTAATCGAGCTCGAGCTTGAAAATAAGCTCGAATCCTAATCAAGCTCGAGCTCAAGCCAAAAAGAACTCGGCCCCATATAACAATGGGCCTAACAAGCCTCTTTAGTATGGGAAAATAAACATGAGCTCGGCAAACAATTTCAATTTGGGATAGAAATTTCTAGATCTCTGCCGTTTCAACCTCGAAGCCCCTTTGCCTTCGTGTTTTTCCCGTCGGCGTCAAGAACACTAGATTCAAAGTCCCACCTCCTTCGTCCATGACGACACCGAAGACGTTCTCAACGCCACCATCTTTACCCACTGTGGTGTTGATTGTAAAGGTCTCACCGCCGATTCGACGAGCGCAATTATTTCAAACGATCACCGCCATTTTTCTCCTTTCTTTCAAACTATTGCGACCCTTTGCTAGTTGATTTGATAGTCATGATCCTTTGCCTGCCATCTTTCGGAGAAGGTAGAGAAGTTCAAATTTCTATTTACGGGGTGTTTTGTCCTGTTCTTTCAACCCTTGCTTGTTGTGTTCAAAAGGCTTGTTTTCATTTTTTTTGGGCTAGCTGGGTGACCATAGATAGGTCAATGTTGAGAAAATGCAATGGATTCAAATGAAGCAGATTTTGTTGTTTGTCTTGAGGGGAAAAAAATGGCTTATTTGTGAAATTTAAGAATTCAGGGCAAAGCAGGAAGGTTTTAAAAAGTTTGAGATAGGATATATCGTTTTCCCTTCTCTGGTTATGTATGTAGGAAATTATAGATTTAGTGCTTTTTTTTATCTAAGTTATAATTATGGTACTAAAGATTTATATGTGTCATTTGAGCATGGCGAGCCCTTGAGCCTAGCTCGAGCTTTCAAGCAATTCAAGCTCAACCCGATTAGTATCAAACAATAAAGGGGCCGAGCTCGAGCCTAGTGGGCTTGAGCTCAACCTGGCCCATTTTCACTCCTAGGCTAAGGCAGAGGTAGATAGAGGTTAAAATGAGGGTGACAATAGTGAGAAGGGAATGTTAAGGTTATGAGGGTTTGGGTTAGGTAATGGGTTTAGGTAGTGGGCCTTGGGTTTCAAGTTGAATTGGCCTAGATCAGGTTTGACCCGAACCAACCCGATTTTTACTTCTCATAATCGGTTCAGGTTTGGGTCAACTTGAACCTTACTTTTTCCATACATTGACCAGACCCTACATGTCGAATTTCAGGTCGAGTTTCGGGTTAAGGTCAAAAGCTTTCAACCATACAAGAAATGCATATATAATCTTAAATAAGTAAAAGTATCAGTTTTATATCATAGTTTGTTACAAGTATGCATTGGACTCCTTAGACGTTTATTTGAGCCAATTAGGCCATCGATTAAAAAAAAAAGTTAGAGTGAAAATATATTCATTTTTCTTTCCATTTTCATGAGGTGGAAATTTTTTATGAGTGCTTTTTTTTCCCCCTTAATGGTACTCTTTTTACTTATCTGCAAAAAACATTTTTATGGGACTCAATATTTATGGACCCAAAAATACAAGTTAAGAAATGAAACATATTTCTTGTATATTTTCTAAAAATTGTTTAATTGGATGTTTTGGGGATTGTGGAAGCTTATCATTTCATTCTATCTATTTTGAATAAAAATGAACCAAAGTAATTTTTTATCTTCCTAAAGAGAACCTAAAAATAGTTTTGATATTTTTCAAGCACAAAGTTAGTGGTAAACTAAGCAGCTATATAGTGTGCTTATAAAGATCTGTTCATATACCTATTTTGTTTACTAGAGATTAAATAATGTGTTATTAATTTTATTGATTTTTCACATAACTTGTATAGCATTTGAAATTCTAAAATTGAAAATGTCTAAAAAAATTATACCCTTTTTTTTATCAAGTTTTCCTTTGTAAGTTGGATATGAAAAAAAATGTGCAAAAACATTCTGAAAAATTTATTTCTAGGTGATTATTAGGTAGATGTTAGCTTTCAAATTACATTAATTCTAGATAAAAATAATAATATTATTAAAATAATAATAATTTCAAATAAATTTTTAAATTTTCAAACAACACAGCTCTGTGTAAGGTTTGAAGGAATGAACAAAGACAAATAAACAGGGCCGAGAACTATATATAAACTATGTAGGTAACAAAATTAACCATCACACTTGGTGGCCTATGTGGCCCTAAACTATAATTTAAGGGATAAAAACACATTTGCAAGAAAACTATTGACAAAAATTGATATTTATCAGACCTATAATTACGATAGACATGGTTTGCAAATGGATTTTCACATGTCATATGGCGGGTGTCTACTAGGGCACTGTATAGTCATCCCAATACAGATTAGGGTGAAAATGAGCTGGGCCCAACCCGAGCCTATTAGGCTCGAGCTCAGCCTCATTGTGTTTAATACTACTCGGGCTCGAGCAATTTTTCAGGTTCAAGAGGCTCGAACAACACATATAAATCTTTAGTACTATAATTATAACTTACATGAAAGATAAAGACTAAATCTCTAATTTTCTACATAGATAAACCAGAGAAGGGAAAATTATAGATTCTACCTTAAATTTTTAACGCTCTGATGCTCTGCCTGATTTCATAATAAGATTTGCTTCAATCGAATCCATTACATTTTTTCAGCTTGGCAAAGAATTGAATTGCGATCATCAAATTGACCAGCAAAGAATTGAATCACAATCATCAAAGAATTGAAACGCAATCATCAAAACAGTTGGCCGATTGTTGGGGCATCAACCTTGACGCTCACAAAAGGCAAGCAATATGGGCCTGTAACTCGACTACCCAAGCCCACTCAACCGGCAATCATTGATTAAGGGAGGCTCAACCTTGTGTGGGGCTATCATCGCAACGTTGATGGAGATCATTGTTATGCTGGCATTGATCTTGGTGGTTGCCGTCGACTAGGTGAGACAGTGGGTGGGTTACTCAACTAAGGATAAGGCTGCAACTTAGGTTTAGCTTCTTGGAGAAGTAAGGGTTATAATGACTTAGAAGTTAGAACCTGATGAAAAATGGACAAAAAGATTCGAGCCTAATAGGCCCGCAAGCTTATAGAGATGGATATCTTGAGGCTCGAGCTTGGCCACAAATTTTGTTTAGCTTATTTTTCTACTCAAGTTCAAAAAAAGCTGAGTCACCTGACTCGAAAAACCTCAATTTGAGCTCGAGCTTGTATGACTTGAAAAATGCCAGGCCTTTTTTCACCTATAACACAGATTGGTTTGCTTTGGAGGCCTCTTCATATTTAGATACCTGGTTGATCGTGCTTCGGGGAAATTATTGTTATTTTTTGTTTTTAGGGCGGATTTCATAATAAAATAAAAAATAAAAATTGAAACTTCCAAATGCAATATATGTACACATAGACACACTTAAATTTTTCCCAATAAACATTTTATATATAATTTTCAAAGAAAAATAACATTATTTTTAATTGTACTTGAGGTAAACAGTGAAGAATTTGAATTGGGGCCGTATATATGACACTATTTATTAGGGGTGTGCATCGAACCCAATTAACACGCAAAACCGTATAAATTGATCTGTACCAAACCAACAGTATGTGGTTTCGGTTACCATTCGGGTTTAGAAATCTTAAAACTGAATATCATATAGTGCAGTTATAATTTTTTAATGTCATAATCAGTAAAAACCGCACCGACCCGATAAGAAAGGCCTAATCCAATATAAATTAAAATTATGTACTGTTGGCACTCAATTTTATCTAGGCACTAACTTTTGTTTAGTTCTAGGTTAGGAAAATTAGTTTAGGTAGCATTTTTGTTTTTTGGGGGGCAATTTGGTCTTTTGGCCATTTTATAACTTAGGAAGTGTGTAGAATTAGGTGCGTTTATATTATCTTATGATTTTGTATTATGCATTCTCAGGAATTTAGAATGGTCATCTAAATTACAGAGTTTGAGATAAATCTGTCAAAATTGGAAAGTTTGAGGCAAATCTGCCAAAATTGGAAAGACCGGGCAAATCTGGCAAAATCATGAAATTCTTCGAAAATCTGGTTATTTTTACAAAGATTTAGGCTAAATTTGGGTTAAATTGCAGTTGCGCCTGAAGATGGGGACCATATCAGTTTCCTGGGAGAGTTCTTGGACTAAAACTGATACTTTGCTCAAACTATCTCCTAACCTCATCAAATTGAATTTGATTGAGTTTTAAACTTGGAAAACCTAGTTAATCTCGCCTAAGACCCCCTAGTATAAATATGGGTCACCAATTAAAGGAAAACTGGAAGAAATTCGTAATCCTAAGCTCCTGGCTAAAAAAAGGCAAAACTACAACCTTTAGCCCCTGATTTTTCCCTCACAGCTCCCCAAAAACCGTAACCTTTTCGAAGCTAACCCCGCCGCCACGCTCGACGCCTCCAACTTCAAGAGAACTCCGATGATCCTCAGTCGACGTCTCGTCCCCCATCCCGCCGCCATACTAGCAGCATCCCTATTGCCGTCAACGCCAGAACGAGGGAGAAACACCGATCGTGTCTCGGCCTCCCTCCATCCCGTTGTCTCCGCCACAGCCAATCCTACCCAGCTGATCACCGCACCGCCGCCGCTGAAGTCCGAGCCTCGCCGGTCTTACCTCGCTGTTCCATTGCCGAATTGAAGGAGGAAGCAACCAGATCCGATCGAACCCGTTTCCAAAACCGGCGATCTGACCCGTCTCCCGCTGCTGACCCGGCCAAGTGCTTCTGCTTGTGGTAAAACTCTTGATTAGCCTCCAGGTCTTTCTATTTCATTCATTCATTCGCTAACTGTCTTTTATTTTGCAGATTAGTCACTGACAGCAAGGTTTTATTTTTTTTTTCTTTGTCTTCTTTGTTATTGTTTGTTTGGCCATGCATAAAGCTTAGCTATTAAATTCACATAGGGTATAATGTAGGATATTTATTTCTCAGTCTGTTCTTTGTTTATTTTAGAGTGGTTTAATTTTTTTTTTAATTCTCACAATGCACCTAAAAGTTAATAATACACTGAAATTATTGGTTAAGTAATTGTAAATTACTCAAAAAATTTTCAAGTATCCATTCTTGGTGACTTGATAAAATCTCGAGATGAATTATTCATTCAAAACTGATTAATCTAATAAGATCATAGTTTGAATAAGACGTTTCTTCCAAATTCTTGGTGAATTTGATAAAATTTCGAGACTTCAAGGACATCTAGGATTTCATATCCGATTGGTCTAGTAAGATTCATGGTTTTGAATTAAAAAGAAAACTAAGCATAATTAAATTATTTTTTATCAACAATTAGTTAAAGAAGCAAAAATTTAGAAAAAGATAAAACTGAACCCCTATGGTACCGATTTTTTGGCGCTATAATAAGGTTATTTTAGCGTAACTGACTCACGATCTCATAATCTCTCATAGACCATAACTGACATCTAATCAAATTAAGTATAAACTGATTGGTGGCGACTTTTAAAAACGCGTTGCTACATATACCTAATTAGCTAATTCTCTTTCCCTTTTAATCTAAAATTCTATCATTTAAAACTAATTTTTTAAACCAAAAATTAAAGTCCAACACTTAAAGAAATGTCCAATCCATATTGATACTTATAAATATTTTATTGATATTACTTATTTTACACTTTTACAGAGTTTTCCACAAAACCACCTAAGTCTCTTTTTCCTCCAAATGCCACTGATAACTGAAATGTTATTCTTGTCTTCCTCTTCTAGGTAAAGAGACATATTTTTTTTACTTTTTTTTTTCTAACTCATTCAAATATGATAAATTGAAATTGTTATGTTTGGTTGTGGATGATGTTTTTTACGTCATTGTGTGGGCATTGAGGTTTGAGGAAAGACCCTTTGCTTTGATGGTCTATAGTGATAGAATGTTGTAGATAAGGAATTTCTTATTTTTGTATTTTGGTGATTAAAAAAACAATAGGTTTCTTATATATGTAGCATTAAGAATGATAAATTTGGCTTATCTGATATTTACATTACTTATGTGTGTTAGTTTTATAGACTAGATTGTATTTTTATTTTGGTGTTTATGTTATGTGTTTATATTAATTATTTCAATTTAGTATGATAGATTTGTGATGTAAAAAAATCGCAATCAAAGTGCAACCAAACCCATTCATGCGGTGCAGTTTTTTTTAAATTTGTATATAAAGCGGTGTGGTTACGGTTTCTAAATTGTAAAACTGTTTACTATATTGTACGATTACATATTTGACCCTAAATCGTATTAATCTGTACCACAAACACCACTACTATTTATCACTCTTATTCACTCTTTCCTCAATGTTATACACATGGTTTTAAAAATAGTTTCGTGCTGGCCAGTAAAGCCGGTATGTCTTGGTTTCGCCTCAAAACAATATGAAAGTAGCCGGTAAGGTCTTTTCTCCTGTATCGATTTGTACCGGCCAATACACCCATCTCGGTATGGATTGAAGCTACCAATTGGCCATGGCACATTTTTGTTCATAGAAAACCCACAAGAAACCCCAAAATCTTGATGAAAGTTAGAAGACATGGAAGTAGAAATGGAACATCAGTAAAGCAAGATTAAACCCTTGAAACTATATGGATTTGATAGGCTTTTGACATGGAGAGAGGTTTGGTGCTGGAGGAGCAGAGGGAAGCTACTAATGGGTAGCTGGAGCATGAAAATGAAGAGTAAAGTAAATGGTTTAAAGTAAATGGTTGGTCAAAAACTGGGAACATAGGTAAAAGCTTCTTGGACTTTATTTCACCTAACAACCACCTTTCATAGTCTTTATTTTCTCCACTCACACACGTGATCACACACACTCACAGACACACACATATATATCGGTACATTTGAGATGTAAATATCTATATATCAATACATTTGAGACAATATGATACGGTACCGAATATATACTGTATTGTTAAAAAAATCATACATTATCCAATACGAGATTTTAAACCTTAGTTATACACCACAACAAATTATTGCGCCTGACCATTCTACTCCGGCATGCTACAAAAACAGTGCAGGTCCAGCTGATCATGCCAACTACAGGTAAAGGGCAGCTGGAGTGAATGAAATTCATGTAATTATATAGCTATTATGTATGAACATAAACTTAAAAGCTACGATACGTATTATCATAAATCGCATCACATACAAATTTGTTTTGAGTATGTCCGCAATGTGTTCATGATTGATCTTGATCATTGTTGCTCCCAGATGTATGTGCATACAATTCATGCTTTTCAAAAATTGAAGTTTAAGTGGGAAAAAAAAAAGAGAGAAATAAAGAAAGAAATTAAGAAAAAGTGGCTCCTCGAAATAAAAACGGAAGTTCAATTATGATAAGGAGAAGAGGACTTTAGAATTTTCTATATAAACGCAAACGTTGACAAGGACGTGAAAAAAACAGCTATTAAGTGCATGTCTTTTGAGACCACCAATAATTCACTTTTCAATTCAACACTCAAATATATATCTAATTAGTTCATCAATTAGACCTGTTTCGTGTACAACACTTTTATGATGTCAACAAAAATCATCAATATTAGGTTGGGAGAGATAAGCATTATACGGCCCCTTGTAGCGGCTGATTTTCCTTTTTCTTTTTTTGTAAAAAAATTATTTGCCCTAGTAGAGGGTTCGGGTTCTTAAAATTATACAACCATATTTTTTTTAGCTGCTTTGAGTCACTTTCAGAGCCGATTTCAGGCCCCCGAGTAAGATTTTATGAATTTGCCGAATTTTCTACGCTGTTTGTTGTCAATTGTTGTTATTCACGTTTCGGCCTGGAAAAAAATGGCTGCTAGCATTTATGTATTAATTATTCAAAAAGTTTGTCCTAAGAATGTTGATTTTTTTTAAAATTTTTTTTTAATATTTAATTTATCTAACTACCCTCATTTAAATTTTAAATATACAAAATTTCACAAATTTTTTTTATTTTTTAATTTAAATTTAAATTCAGCCTACACAAAATTTAAAATTGAATTTCTCAAAACTTTTAATTTCATGGGCATAAATGAACAAGAAAATGACACAAAATACATATACTTTATCTCCATATCCAAAAAAATGTTTCTTTCATTATAAAATCAGGAAGTATCATCTATCTCTGTGTACTGACAGACTTAGTCAAATATTAAAGCACAGAACCAAAAATCGGAACTTAGTACGGGCATGATTTACATTAGTCTTCCAATATATGCAATGGTAGGAGTTGTTTAATTTATACGTACGTACAAAAAGCTAAGGGGACCGTCTCAAGTACAGTTTTGAACATCTGAAAAACAAAGAACACGCTTCACGCCGCCCCCTGTATAAATGCGTTGTTTTCCAATTGCTTAGACTGTGCCCTTCTGGAAATAAAAGCTTCTGTAAATTAGTACTACCCACCCCTCAAATATTATTCTCGCCTCTTAATTTCTAAGCTTAATTCCCCTAATTAAATACATGCGATTAATTAGTTAATCACCCTAACATTGTCTCAAATTTCCTGCGGTATCGCGATGTATCCCAAGAAATACTGCATACTGCATGGTAACGTGCTCGTGGTTCGTCGAGTTTTGTCTAAAAATCACTGGTTTTTATATATATTTTATATGCTGTCTTAAAATATTATTTTTTATATAATATTATTTTATGAAATCTATAACTGTATATGACACGGTATACTATATCATATATATATAATTTACAGGATGTAGTATATGTAATGATGGCACTACTAAAAAATCCACATTGTCCAACTGCCTTATTTCCAATGGCTAGGCAGTTGGAAATTTCCAACTGCCAAAACCGTTGGAAGGAACATAAAATTTTTTCCAACGGCCTAGCAGTTGGAATTTTAAGACATTAAATCTATATAATATTTCCAACGGCTGCAGCCGTTGGAAAAACTGAGAAAATAATGGTATTTTCCCCTAATTTTATACAGCCGTTGGAAAATCTGCATATGAGTTACAATTAATTTGTTTGATATATTCATAATATTTCCAACGGCTAAAAATGACGGGATTTATATGCAAATTATATATATAATATTTCCAACGGCTATAGCCGTTGGAAAATAGGTAGTAAGTTATATTTAATGTGTTTTGTTCTATGTAATGTTTCCAACGGCTAAAGCCGTTGGAAAATGGGGAAAATAATGGGACATTTTGCATTAATATTTATATATAATAGTTCCAACGGCTATAGCCGTTGGAAAATATGTAGTAAGTTATGTTTCCAACGGCTTTAGCCGTTGGAAAATGGGGAAAATAATGGGACATTTTGCATTAATATTTATATACTCTAATTTCCAACGGCTATAACCGTTGGAAAGGAGTTAATTTGTTTTTTAAAATCGGATAATTTTTCCAACGGCTAAAGCCGTTGGAAATGAGAGTTTTGTTGAATTGAGGGTTAAATTGTTCCAACGGCCTTAGCCGTTGGAAATTTATCACACATCTTCCAACGGTCTGAACAGTTGGAAATTCATTTAATTAAACGGTGCGTTTTGGAAATTTTTTTCCAACGGCTAAGGCCGTTGGAAATTGCGAATTTAAATTCCCCCCAACCAGGCGTGTCGTCTTCTTCCTACGTTTCTTCTCCAGTTTCGTCTCTCTCGTCTCTGTAATTTTTCTTCCTCCCACACGCACACACAGCACCTTCGTTTGTTCGATTAAGGGGTTAATCAACTTCCTGGAGCTTATTTTGACGTGGATCTGGTCTCATTTTTCTTGATCTGTAGGTTAGTTTGGATTTTTTTTTTTATTTTTCTTCAATTTTTTTTTTGCGTGGCTGTTTGCGTTCTTTGCTGTTGTTTGTTGACTAATGGGTTTTGATTTTGCTTATTGTAGCTGATTTGAAGCTATTTCGAGGCATTTGAAGCAAGTAAACTGTTACGGATTTGAGGTAAGTTTGTTTAATCCATATTTTTAATTTTTTTTTTTCTATTTTTAAATAAAAAAAATAGTTAAAATCCGGATTATTTCATGGTAATTTTGGTTTGAAATATGTGATTAGTATGTGATTTGTAGTTGTTGATGGTTGGATGTGAAGTATTTGGGTTACCCATTATAATTTAACATTTTTTTCCATTTTCTTACTTTTTTTCTTAATTTCAGGGATTAATTAAAAAATAGAAAATAATTAGTTTTAAGTAAATTGTTTAGGTAGTACATTTATGTGTGAAATTAGTTAGTATAATTAAAAATAGTTAATAATTAGTTTTAAGTAAATTGCTTTAGGTAGTATATTTATGTGTAAAATTAGTTAGTATATTTAAAAGTAATAAATTATTAGTTTCAATTGATATTTAAAATTAGTTTAGTGATCTGAAAAGCAGTTAGTATTTTTAAAAATATGAAATCTTTTTTTGATTGTCAATTGTTTAGGTAATACATATTGTTAGTGTGTATAATGTTTAATTTGAATCACATTCTTACAATGTTTTCATAAATGGAATTAATATAAACGTACAAAATATTTATATTTAAGTGTAAGTGTATTTAATTACGTTTGCCCTTGAATAATAATATATGTCAATAATAATAATAATAGTAATAATATATAATACTTCAAAGAATAATTATTATTGTAAGAGTTTGTAGTAAAGTCACAGTAAGATTAATAATAAATATTATCATTATTATTATTATTTAAATTGATTAATAAACTACGAGTAATAATAAATCTAATAATAATAATAATAATAATAATACTAATAATAATAATAATAATAATAATAATAGTAATAATAATATACTATTAGTGAAAGAATAAATATTATTGTAAGAGTAGTACTAAGTAATAGTAATAATAATAATAATGATATTATTATTACAGTAATAATAAATCCAACAAGAGTAACTAATAATAATAATAATAATTATTATTATTATAATTATTATTATTATAATAATATTAACAATAGTATAGTTAGTAGTACTAGTAAATGTAATAATAATAATTATTATTATAATAATTATACTAATAATTAATCCAATAAGAGTAATAATAATTATAATAATAATTATTGTTATAAAGAAAATAGTAATTATGGAGGTTTTATTGTTAATATTATTATTATTTGCATAATAAATCCAATAAGACTAATAATAATAAATCCAATAATAATTATTATTATTATTTTTTTCCAACTGCCCAGCCTCATTTCCAACGGCTGAGGCAGTTGGAACATATGTGAAATTCTCCAACTGCCTCATTTCCAACTTGGCTTGGAAAATTTTCATATTTTCCAACGGCTGAGGCAGTTGGAACACAAAAAAAAAAAATCACTACAGCCGTTGGAAATTCTCCAACTGCTTATTTTCCAACGGCTGACAGTTGAAAATTCCAACTGCTAAAACCTGGGCCGTTGGAAGTAAAATTTCTAACGAAAGGATTTCCAACTGACTCATTTCCAACTGCCAGCCGTTGGAAACATGAAATTTCCAACGGCCAGCAGTTGGAAATGGCAGTTGGAAAAATAGATTTTTTTAGTAATGTGGTGGTCCAGAACACTCTGGACCTTAATCATTTCTAATTATAATTACAATCATATATCAAATGGTTGTTAATTAATTTTACTGATTTATAACAATTGTTGTGAAATGGTTGCCGTCCAAGAACAATTTAAACGCGAGACAATGTTGGATCCGTCTACCCGCACAAAAGTGCCGGTGAGAGCGTAAAGCCAAACCACAAATTTAAAGAGCAATAGTTGAGGTTATTCAAATATAGAAATTAAACTATTGTTCCTTTGGTGGTAACTTCTGCTGCTAATAAAGCAGAACCACCAAGTGAAAAAGATCACATGCTTCTGCTTTTGTTAGTGGTTCAGGGGTGAATGTGGAAATGGTATGAAACTGCCTTTCCTTTCCGTCGCATGATGCCGTTGCTAAACCTAAAAGTTGAGGGGGGAAAAAAAGGGAGACAAGGAGCATTATTGATTACTTTTCGTTCACCATTTTAGGGCAAAAAAAAAAGTGACAAATATTTTAAAACTGGAGGTGTAATTATATTGAATAAAAAGTTTTTATCAGAAATAATCTGTAACCTGTAATCCGATCAAGTTTTCGTAATATCGTTATGTCAAAACTCCAAAAATCTACAATGTTAAAGCGCTACAAAAAAACTTGAGAAATCAAAATGATGTGCATACAACTGTTATATACAACTTTTTAGGTCACAGAAACACTTAAAATTTCAAAACAACGTGCTACCAAGGGCTTGGAACATCAAACAATCACAATTACAAAAATAAGACTAATAATTTAGTATACTTAGAAAAATAGTTACAAATAAACATGAATTAAATTTTGCGTTTAGTTTATCTATTTAAGTAGACTATTTTGATCTTCAAATTATTGTAAATTGAATCTAGATCATTATACTGATAAACTTTACTTACTAAGTTTAGTAAGGATTTTAGACGAGCTTCAACCAAGCGTTTCGCATGCAAGTCACTATCTGTGAAGTTTTCATTTTTTTCACTCAGAGAATTAACTAAACGTGCTTACTGGGTCCGTTAATTTATAACCATCTTTCGGGTCATTTTCACAACTAATGAATACGAGTTGGATATGATTGGTTGATCGGTCACGTGCCTTGCACACGCGCATCAGGTTTGTACTGCTCACACTTTCCCACATCGGTTGGTCGATTGGTCGATTGGTCATGATTGCTATTATATGCACAGTGTCACATCATTTTAGCAAGGAATTTCCTGGCACTGCCTCAAATGTCGCTCTGTCGTTATGGTGTGTTTTAGTTAGGTTTAATTCCATATTAGACCCCGTGGCCCTTTTTTTTTTTTTTGTCTCAATTAGATCATATAATTTCATTTAATTTTAGTAAGATTTCTTGGCTTATATTTCACTTCTTATTTAGGCCATTTTTATCACTTGAGTTGTTAATTTTAACAAAATCTTAGTAAAAAAAAAAAAAATAACTCCAATTCCTAAATTCATTCATTCTACTTTTAGTATCTTATATTTTATTTATCCTGTTTCTAACACTCTAAAAATTATATATTTAACATATCAACCACTTCTCTTTGTCACTTACCAACTAACATTTTGCTAAAATGCATGGAAACACCCTAAAACTCCATGGAACACCATACATTAAACCTTGATTACCTCTCCATTTAACTTCCAAACATTGGATTGGATGATACAAGTTGTCTTTACATCAGAAAATTAACTTAACAAAATCAAAAAATAAGAATAAGTGCTAAGAGTAGTCGAGAAGAAGGACTTGAAGGTCACGCGACTCGGCTATGAGGTGGAGGGCCTCCATGATGCTCTCAGAGATGAGGATATGGCAAGGGATGTGTAGGATACCCTTTTAGTCGTAGTCGTACTCCTCGGTGAAGCTGTTAAGGAGGCCCACGAAGACGAGGTGGTTGAGCAACTTTGTGTTAATGATAAAGCACTCCAAGTTGTCACACATATAAATGGGGACGTGGCCGTCAGGGACAGATTCATGGCGTCCGGGCTTACCGACCCAACAAGAGGAGTTGTATCAAATGAGGTTATACTGGGAGGAAATGTCAGCCATGCGGGAGGGTCAGATTGGAGTAGTTAAGGAGGCCTATGAAGATGGGATTAAAAACATTTGAGAGCAATGAATGATTGGGATGGTCACTGTTGGGGTTAAGGTTTGTGGGTTGAGATTCTCTTGCACCGACAACATCATTCTCACTACTTATGATGTCATCGTCCTCACTGGTAGCCCTGCTTGCTCCACCCAGATGGTGCCATATCTTTTAAGGAAAAGGAAGAGGATTATCTTGTATTTATAGAGCTTAGCTTTCATAAATCTACATTGCTTTGTTTGATTTTGTGTTTGGGTTGTGGGTTATTCTAGGATTGGGAAGAAATGGACGATTTAGATCCGAATTTGCTGTTTGGGGTCTCTAATTTTAATTTTTTAATAAATAATTGTACAAATTAATGTTTTGATATGTTTCTCTTTGTTGATAATGTGATTCACAAGTTGTGTTTTGTTGATAAGCATTTTTTGCAAAATCGAAGCTTATCAAGAAGATGAATCATTTTGATTTCCAGAAGAACACCATCACAACATGTGAGAAGATAAGAGGCTTACTCTCGATTTGTGATTGGAAAGGCCCAGTCTGCTATCCCAAGCCTCGAGAAGTTAGGGTTGTTTCTATCAGTCTGGCAAGGCCTCTTTCATCTTTCATTTCCAAGTGAAGTATATATGTTTCTAGTTTTTGGCTTCTGATTTTGTCTCTATTTCTCATGCGGCAATGGCATCAATATCAGAACCTATTAGTGTGAGTAGTTCAAATTTTAAGTGAGGTAGGTTCTATGAAATCTGCTTGGGGGCCTAGAGCTTCTGGACATCGTAGTGGAAGAGAAACTAGCTCAGCTCCTGCTATAAGTCTAGGGTGTTAGATATATAACTTTTAGGGTATTATAAGTACAATGAGTAAAGTCTAGGGAATTAGGAGTCGATTGAATGAAATCTAAGGATTGGAGTTGTCATTTTTCACCAAAATTCTATTAAAATTAATAGTCCGACTAAAGAAAAAAACTCAAATAGGATGTGAAATATAACTTAAAAAACCTTGTTAGGACAAAATAAAATTACACCCAATACAGATTTTATCCATTTTGGTTATTATTGAATTTTTTTTAATTTATTTATAGTAAATTTATTATATTATAATATCATTATTTTAATTTTTACTTTGAAATTACAATATATTCATGATTTTTTAATAAAATAAATTAGGCCCTTAAAATTTTAGCCTTTAATCCCTGTTGACACTTATCCAATTGAAGTTTTCCACATACACTTCTTAGAGCTATTGAGAATCAAGGTAAGATGAATCATAAAAGATTTGCCTTAGTTTTTCCATTGTAGCTTCATCGACCTTGGCTTCTTCAATACTTGCTTCCTCAATTGAATGTTCAACATCATTTTTTGACTATTTCAAAGCAATATCTTCAAGTTGCTTCTCAAAGGTATGACATCATTTTGGCTTATTAAGCTCTCATCGGTGTCATAGTGAAAACTATGCGATGTTTTTCTCTTATTGTAGGCGAAGAATGTGTGATACAACTTGTGCAAGTTAAACTTCTATTATCCTTAATAATGCCTCCATGTAGTCTATCTAAGTTTCCAAAGTTTAGAACATCGGAACTTTGTGGTTGAACCTTTCACTTGACTCTATGATAAATTTTCTGAAAACGTTCTCTAAGCAAAGTTTTTCTTTAACTTAATGTTCCATGAAAAGAGGCATAGGTGGATGAATTTTTTCTTGGTTCTTCTATAAATGCGTTAAATTGGCCCTCTAACAATGATCAAGAAAGTGTTTCTATTATGTTCCTATAACTATAAGCATAACTTTCTTGGCTCCCAAACTTTAGATAGTATTGATGTGGAAATTGGTATCTTCCATATCCGAAATTCTGGATGTCAAATTAGTGCCATTGTTCATGTTGTCGACTTCTATTAATGGTACGCATCAAGGCTTACAAAATCATTTTTTTTTTCCAAAAGATGTAATACTAAAAAAATCAGGCACCCTCATATGCATCAATGTCTTCCCATCCATAGTATTCTAGGTAGCCATTAGTGACTTTTGGTCTAGTGTAACATCAGTGGGCCATCGATAATTGTGGTGTGCTATCAATATCACATAGAATAACCTAGAAAATTAAGAAAGAGAAGTAGAAGTAAAATGCAAACAAAGAAAAATACAAACTAACAAAACTTGATATCAAGCAAACAACTCAGACAATTTAGTCCTCGACAATAGTGCTAAAAACTTTGCTATAGAATAAGATTTTAATTGATTATCCTCATTTTCTACTACAAATGTGTGGTGTCTAGTAGACACAGAAGGCTAGTGATGGGTCAATCACGTAAAGATTGAATGTGTGAACATTTTTTTTATTAGCAAAATTTGAGTTAAATTTTACCTAAGTTAACAAACTTGGCTAAAAAACAAACAAGAAATGCAAATGTAACAAAACTAAACTAAACTATAAATTAATTATGCAAAGGTTTAACTAAGAATGCAAACTGTTTCCTATGGCTTCAATACTTGATAAGTAATTAAGCTAATTGACTAAAATCACCTAACTTTAGCATGGGGGCCTTCTATTCCAAGCTAGGCTTCCTCATCCACTTAAATTAATCAATTAAACTCTTAATTCAATCAAATAGCTTATGTTCGGAATAAATTCTAGACTCTCTGCCTAATGGTGTAAGAATTATTTTTCAGAACTCTACTTTTACTAATAAAGCTTTCTTACCCCCACGAATTATCAATTGAGTTTTTTACTAATTATAAGGCTTCTGAACTAGCTACTAGTTCCATAAGCACACCTAGAACCTAGGGTAGTCTCTTAACTAAACCTAAGCCCATACCCTCTCTTTATTCCTAGCCTAACCAAGCTTTTTCGGGCTATAATTAGATTTAAAAGAGTTTTTCTAGAGTGCACAAATCAACAAACCGATAAGAAATCCAAGAGAAAGATAAAATAAACATCAAAAGAGTTTTGAACAAATCCTACATCAGTTAAACATAACTAGTTTAATAAAAATCGCTACACCGTATAAAGCAGATAAAATATACTCTGCAAAAACATATATACAAAAACCATACAAAAATCACATATAACCGTAGTAAAAGTGCAAGGAGAAAGATAGATGAAACCCAAAAAGATGAGTCTTAAGAGGTGAGATATAATATGGTCTTCACACTCCATAGACTCTCCCCCTTCAAGCTCTAAAGATGTTGATGAAAAACAATGGTGGTGGAGATTTTTGAAAGAAGAAAAATGGACGAAGTATTTTTATATATACAGTGATTATTTTCTCAAATTATACACACACACACACTAAAATGATAATTTGAAAAACCTGAGAGCACTTTCAGGAGAAAATTGCAAACATTCTCCATTATTTTTTTTAGTTTCGATAATGAAATTTTATCAAAATTTCATGTTCTAACAAAAGTGGAAAAATGATTAAATTAAAGGAAAAATTACTAAAACTCCCTATAGTTTCATCTAACCTACACTTTGTCACTCTATTTTTAAAAACATACACTTTACCCCATACTTTTTGTACGGTGTCCAACAATAATTTCTGAGACCCTAATTTAAACTATTTTAATAATCATATTCCGGTAATTTTAAGATCTTAAATATTCTTTTAAAACTAACCGATCTTTAAAAATATTGATATACTATTATAGGGAGAAAAATATATTTATAGAAAGAAAATAATAATAACATAAAATATTTATTAATTATAAAAAAATATTTAGAAGATTCAAATTACTGAAGTATAACTATCACATAGTTTAAATATAATTTTAAAAATTGTTAATGGATAGAGTAGAAAAAATATAAGAGATAAAGTCTATGTTTTAAAAATTAATAGGGTAGACTATGGGTTAGGCCATATTTTAGGCTAATTGTAAGTTTCGCTAAATTAAACGGCACCCACGGTTCTTAATTTGTTTATTTATTTTTGACAACAACGGCAGCGAAAATCAGTCTACGGGCACAAATATACATGTACCTCAACTAAGTGCCACTGCCACGTGTATTGAGTTGGTGTCACAATTCATTCCTGTCAAACTTGCCAGGCTGGCGACTCGAATCATTCGAATTTGGAAAAGCGGACTCCGTCCACTCATAACAACTGGTAGAGGTCAGCTGAAAAGCTGTTCTTATGAATCTCTCCTTATTTATTATTAGGGATGGTATAGTCCTGTCATAACCTACAATTTACCGGTTTTATTTCTAAAAATATACTACATTTTATTGTTTATATTATTTATATTATCTGATAATAATTTTTAAATATATATATTTTCCTATAATTGCATATCAATATTTCTTAGTAGTCAATTAACTGTGAAAAAAATATCAAAAAATTTGACATTACTGAAATATGTAATCAAATAGTTTAAATTTGAGTTTCTAAAGTTGTTGTCAGTTATTATAAAGGAAATAGAGTGTAAAGTGTAAATTTTTTAAAATAAAATGATAAAATATAAATCAGACCAAATCATAGGAGATGGTTTTGAAGTTTTTTCATAATAATAATAATATTATTATTATTTTTATTTACTCAAAACTTGTAAGAGGAGTTAGGGTAAAAAAGTGAGACAGAAGTTCGAAATGAAAACAAAGCGGGTGAAATGAGACGATGTCGTTTAAGCTCTGTCATCATATATGACAGGACATGAATCTGTCTATCTGTCTGGTATGTATAAGTCTTGAAAAGGCTTCCGTCCTCCTAACATGTAGAGCAGTTCAATCATTTTTAATTATTGTTCTATATTTACCATTAACTTATTATTTTCTTAAGTTTAAGCTTTTTTAAAATGGGCACATATTTGAATCTTAATTTTTTTTCTAAAATATTCCATACTAATCCCCCAACTTGATGGAAATTATTAACATAGATGAAGTTGTCAAGTTGCTACATGAGAAAAAGGTGGCACATAGGAAGTTGTCAGAAATATGAAACAAGAAACTCAATTTACATGTAGGAAATGATAATAATTTAAATTATTAATTAACTGTCAAAAATTATTTCATAATATAATTTACTAAAATAGTGTTAATGAAGAGTTTAAATAAGTAGCAAAGAAAATTATAAAAACCTATGCGACTAGGTCAACCACATGCGGATTTTTCTGACTTCCTTTAGAATTTCAAAAATTACATTTCTTCCATGGATCGCATCAAACAGGTGACTGATGTGGAAGCTTTTAAAAATTTTAAGACAAATAAATAACAATGAATAGAACGAGGGTAAAATTAGAGTAATAACTAAATGTTAGAAATCCAACAAAATTTACGCCATCTAATCTTAATGAATGAGACAAATTAATGTACCCTCTGTATGGGGAGTCAGAAATTTAATGTAGCTATTGGATATCAGAAATATTACGTATAAAGGAAAATACTTATAAACTATGTTTCTTTTTTATATAAGACAATCTATTATTTTTATTTTTTGTTATTTTTATTTAAAATCGATACTATTTGAAGGTTAGTAATCTATTTAATTAAAACTCACTTGAATATATTTTTTTAGAAATTAATTAATTTTTTATATTTTTTGTACCTAGATTAAAAAAACCATAATTTTTTAAAAAAACTATGTATTACATTTTTTTATTTTAAATATAAAATTTCTATATATAAGTTGAACGAATTTTATTTATATATCAAAATTATTGCTATAACTTATGTTTAAAAATTACCATCGAATACATAAAAGAAAAGTTATGTTAAGAAAATGAAAGCCTGCCAACTGAGCCCTGTCGAACTTGTTCTCCACGGCACCTCATTGTGGCTCATTGTCTCCCTTTCATCCATGTAACATGTGAAAATTTCTCGACCATACGGATTGAAGACACTCGACCGATATGTCCCTATAGAGTACACAACAAAAGGTGATTTTTTTTTTATTTAATGGGTTTCTAGAAGAAGAAAACTTAATACACTTTATGATTGTTTCGACATTTTTATCGCATCACATCTATGAATTGTACAAAAAACAAAAGCTTAAAAGGATCATATATATCATTACTAAAAAAATGTCATTTTTTAACAGTTCGTATTGAAAATTCAAGTTCTTCCAATGCAAAGCTGTTGGAAACTAGAGCATTAGAAAATCATGCTATGGAAAATAAATTTCCAACCTGCCCAATGTATGACCGTTGGAAAAAATTCGTTGGAAATTTTCAATGGCCCAAACACCAACTTGTATTTGCAACGGTTAAAAGGTTTTCCAATGGCAACAGAAAAATGAACGGCTCAAGCCGATGGAATTTTCTAACGGCTAAACCATTAGAAATTTTTTTTGAAAAATAAAAAAAATAAGAAAAAAAATATTTTACTAGAAATGTATATATAAATATATTACTATTATATATTATTAAAATTATATTTATGTTTACTAAAAATATATTTTATATTTTGTACTAAAAAAATTTAAAATATTTTAATTTTCAAATTCACAAAAATATATATTAAAAAAAGTACATAATCAGAAACTTAAATTAAAATAATACACAAAAAAATAAAATTAGAAACTGCAATTAAAAAAAAAATACACAAAAGATGCATGATAAAAAATTGAAACTCACAAAAAATACACTAAAAATATGTATTCACAAACTAAAATTCAAAAAAATCTACAATCAAAAACTTAAATTCACAAAAATATTCTCACAAACTTAAATTGAAAATATTTAAAAAAATTCAAAATATTCACAAATTCACTGGATTCACAAATATTCATCAGAAATTGACAAATAATCATCAGATCTACACATTTCAAAAATCAGATCTACATTGAGTAGACAGATGATTAAGCGAGGTAGTGGACTAACAAGCCAGGAGGCGGACGATTTGGCCATGGCGATGGACATTCAGGCAAGGAGGGAGTGCGGTCGGGTGAAGAGGTGGACATTCAAGCTAGGAGATGGATGATCGGCTATGGCAGTAGACATTTAGGTGAGGAGGGAGTGTGGTCGGGGGAGGAGGCGGACAAACGAGCGAAGGGACATTCAGGTGAGGAGGGTGCCCGAACGGGCAAAGGGAGATTCAAGCAAGGAAGGAGCACAAATGGTCGAAGGGATGATCGGACAAAGGCGGGGAATCGCAAGGCGAAAAAGGAGAACAACAGAGCGGTGTTGGTCAAAAGTGAGAAACTAGGGTTAGGTTGAGGCAAGGAGGGAGAACTGAAAGAATGAGAATAGATAGACAAGAGAGAGAAGTGATAAGGCAGCAAGGTTAGGAAGAGATGGGGAGGGTTAAGAGATAAAGGGTGATTGGGTTTTTATGGGTTTCTATGAGCTTTTATATGATATATAAATATTTATATATGATAATATATACATATGTACATGACACACACACACACACATTATTATTTTTATTTCTAATAGACTATATATATATGTATGTATTACTATTATTATTTGTATATTATATGGTATATAATATTTGAACAATATATATAAATAAATATACACATAAACATGTTACAAAAATGTAAATATATATACATTATATAAATCATATATATCCGACTATATATAAATATAAATATAATATTTTATTTTTATTTTCAAATAAAAAATATTTATTATTCTCCAAATTATTATTATTATTATTTTATTATTTATTATTATTATTATTACTAACTACTATAGGTTAAGGCAGCAAAAAAAAGGGGAAGGTTAAGGAGTAAGGATTTTATATAGGTTAGGTTAAGGTTTTTTTATCTGGGTTTTGGGCTTTTATATGATTTCTCTAATAATAATAATATATAATAATAATAATAATAATATAATAATAATAAGTAATAATAAATATGTTTCACATATATGTTATATGAAATTCTATATAAATACATATATAAATGTATATATATTCATCATATACATGTGTGTGACATATATGTATATGATACATTTGATCTATATGATATATTGCAAAAATATGTATAAATCACACCACTACCCAACCAGATCTACAATCAAACAGCAAATGATATATTATAATATATATTATGATTATATCTATTTATATATGTGTGTGTGTGTGTGTGTGTATTAATATAATAATAGACCTAATATTATTATTATAGTATTTTTTTAACAAAATATTTTCAAAATACTACTTTACTTTTTGAAATTGTATACTAAAATATTGAAAAATATGAATACATATAATTATAAGTATATATCAATATACACATATACATATTATAATTATTTTTATTTCTAATTATATATATTATTATTATTGTTATTATCATGTTATTATCACTTATAACAAAATATTTTGAAAATACTACTTTATTTTCAAAAATTGTAAAATTTATTTCATATTTCAACAGCCTAATATTTCCAATGGCCTTTCAATTGAAAATTTTCAACATGCGAATTTCTAACCAGTTGGAAATTTCCAATAGCCAAATAGTTGGAAAATATAGTTTTCACATTTTCCAACACCTAGACCGTTTGAAATTCATCTCCTTTTTTTCCCAACAGCTCATCGCACTGAAATTTCCCACTGACTTGGGCATTGAAATTTTTTTTTTTTAGTTGTGCATGTGACAAAAATGGTGCACATGTAGTAATATATGCTTGCGTACGAATTCTATCTACTTGGTCGTGAAAGTTTACTGCGCATATAAACATTGTACAAAAGCGAATCCCGGGCGTAGCATCTCTGTAATTAATGATGGGTAAAGCTACATGATTTTGCTCACTTTAATCAGCATTTCTTAAGCTTTACTCCAGCTGCATGTACCAAGGTATCTAGCTTAGCTAGTGAACTAATTAGGCAAGAAAAACTAATATGATATCATAATTAATGCTTTCATAAGCAGTCGTCACCGCTAATCTTGATTACTTATTATGTCCAAAGTCAAATCAAGTCAACAAAATTAAGAACCAACACCAAGAAATTAAGCTCACGTTATATACTCAAGTAATTACTCAATACGCGGTTGTTGGGCGTCGTCCTTAATTAATTATAAGGAAATGTTGTTGAAAAATATCGGTTGGTTCAGTCCTGAGATAATGAATATTAACTTAAGTTTCTCAAACTAAAAAAACCCAAACGATCACCAATTAACAAAAACTTATAACAATTTGATTGACCGCCACAAAACAAGAGCCAGGCAAATTGGTTTTTGTAAGTTGTTGGCTTGATGAAGATGAGTTAAGTTGAGGGTAAGAGTGAGCATCAGTTGGGTATAATCAAAAGCCAAATTGAACAATTCATTTGATTGGCTAAATATTAACTGTGCATTGGAGGTTGGTTTCACTATTGAAAAATTTATCAATTTTTGGATTGATTCTGGGAGGAACCGAAGCAAAATGAAACCAATTTAAAGAAATATATTTAAATATTATATTGTTATATGAATATTATCAATATTACATATTTACCTATATATTCATCTATTGAAAGTTATAAATATCATAGGGTGATTCGATTTTTTTAGTTTTAAACAAAAGACTAGATCAAACTCAATACTATTGCAAACTTTCTCAATTGGCCACCACGGTCTGAGTAACACGTGTATTCAAACTTGAAAGTAATTATGCTAAATATTATTTAATGTGATGAGCGCTAATTGGTTCAATTATTTATAATCAATTTTTTCCCAACCTTTTGTTCTATAAACATTATTTGTTCATGAATTTTTTTTGGATTTGTGTTGATTATTTTATTGATTATGTTGATGTATACTCTATTAAAGTTTGATTTTTACTTATACTGTATCAATAGTTATGTTATACATTGTTATGATACTTAAATTTTACTTGAATTTCTAATATAATTAATCTTTTATATAAATTATATTATTTTAATAAAAAATTTTAACTTTTTTTGTAAAATCTTTTAATTAATTTATGATATGATTTTATACAGTAAAAAATAATTCTGGATAGAATCCCAATCTCGACAGTTTTGATAAAGCCGATCAACCCAACCATGTCACACCTAGTTGAGTGGGTCCCAAAGGAGAAGGAGTACAAATTCTTCGCTCAGTTTCACATTCTTTTAAGTATTTATTATATTTTTGTTGTCCTAAATATTTTTAATTTTTTATATTTGATAAATTAATTTGTCATAATATTTAAAATTATGTATTCAATATTATTTTATTTTTTTATTTACTTAAAAAAGTTAAAGGAAAAAAGTGTACGTAATATACTGCAAATCTTATTCCTGATCATAGAAAGTATACAAAGGAAGTAGAACGCGAAATGGACGGCTACGATCAACGACATGAAGCCGCTGATTGTCGCCCTAGTGGCCAGGACAAGAGTGTTTAGTTTAATTGACAGGAGGGGACATCCCTAAATATCTCTAATCATTGAAGTGGAGGGTATACTTGGGTAATTTGGCACCCTGTTAGGGTCACTCTGGTAATCTCATTGCTTGCAACGTTAATATGGAAAGGCCCTTGTAAGGGTTAGGCATTTTCCGTGACACAGATGATCGTTTACTAGCTAGCCTTGCCTGCCTGAGAAGTATAATTGGAATGTTGGACAAAAAATAATATCAAAAGGGCGTCTCCTTACCCCTTTTAGTAGTTATAAATAATTCGTAAAACCATATGCTAAAGATTAGTCAATGTAGAAATTAATTACAATTGATATGCACTTTCACTTTTCTTTTGTTCACACAACAAGCTTTTACTATTATTTTAGGCGGGCGAGACAGGCATCTAACATTTCCAATAGCTAGTTTTCAGTCAAGGGTCTCTAGTCCGTACCTGGCCATTTACTCTCGTTTTATTGTCAGGCTGGCTCTCTCTCTCTCTCTCTGTTCTTTATTTATTTATTTATTTATTTGGCTCGCATTTCCCGGCTGAGACGTATGTGATAATTCTGTGTGCATACACACGTAAAGACAAAAAGAAAAGGTGAATGATTAACTCGATAAAGACTCCAAAATTAAACAAAAGGAAAACAAAAAAAAAAAGAGAGTTTATCACAAAGCATAAATTAATCGTATTCCATTTTTGTATACATATGTAAAGACAATTGTATATAATGTAGAAGAAAGGGTGCTTAAGAATGAACAATTACACTTGTTTTGTTCAGAGTATTATTCTAATCTAAATTATAAACAAGTATTTCCGGCCCTTTAAATACCTCTCAGCATCTCTTCCTCAACTGCATCCAAAAACCAAAAATTCCTTCTTCTCATCTCTCTCTCTCTCTCTCTCTCTCTCTCTCTTTCCCCTGAAAAAACAAAAAATAACCAAAATTAATATCCAGAAAAAACCTCGGAAAATTTCCAAAATGGAGATGGAGCAGAGCCCACAGATAGTAGCCAAGAAAATATGGAACACAATTCGATTAGTTTTGATGATGGTGAAGACAGGCATATCGAAGAGCAAGCTAGTGGTGGATCTCCACCTGATGATCAAGCGCGGCAACAAACTTGCCAACAAGGCTATCGACACCCTCCTCCTCCACCACCACCACCACCTTGCCTCCCTCAGCTGCCGCTCCGCCGACGCCCACCTCTCCTTCATCTCCCCCAAGGAATACGAGTTCAGCTGCAGCAACAGCCCCGCCTTTGCCACCCGGCGGAAGCACCACTACCACCACCACCACCACCCCCGCCACTGGTCCAAATCCTTAAGGTACAACGACGTCACCACCGTTGCCGCAGTGCAACACGTTCTCGGGATGCTCAACGACGAGACGGCCGCCACCGTCGATGCATCGCCGTTATTCCTTCCCGGGTTCGGGCGAAGCCCAATGGTGAGGCAGCTGAGGGTCACCGATTCGCCTTTCCCGGTGAAGGACGAAGGCGATGGCCAGGTGGACAAGGCGGCGGAGGAGTTTATAAACAAGTTCTATAAGGAGCTTAGGTCGCAGAAGAGAATGGCGGCGTTTGCGTCTCCGTACCGCGGCGCTTGGGTGACATGAAGGAAATGTATATTGGGACGCCATTGGTTGAACACATATCAGGAAATTAGAAGCGAGTTTTTTCTCCGGCACCGACGAACAAGAAATTGTAGCGGAGACTTGTTTATCATCATCAAGTTTGAAATTACATCGTCGACTCTTGTAAATCTCTTGATGGGCAGATAAATTTACAGCTGAATAGATCGATATAATATACCCTCACTTTTCAAGTTACAAAATCGCGTGGTTAAAGTCTCTCTCACTCTCATTGAATTTTTTTTAGGGCTTGGTTGTGTGATTAACCACAAATAATACATATCTACTTCATACTCTACACCTCTTTTCTTTGTCTTTTTGAGAAATTTTAACATTACTCCTATTAATGATTAATCTCGAAGACGGATAAGAAAAATAAAAGAGAAATAGTTAGCCTATACTTTTCTTTATTTTATAAAAGTCGTGTGTACCTGCTACGATTAGTTGCATCTTGCATGGGAACTAAAGCCCGCATAAATTTGTATCGTATTGCTTTAAAGAGCAACTTTATTGAAAGCAAAATATACATATATTCAGGGCATAGGCGCTTCTTATATGAAAAAAGAACTTTTGTTTCAAACGCTTAAAGATTAGTTTTCCGCTATAAACAGAGAATATTAAGGGTGTAAAATAAACAGTTATTACGAAGATTTTTTTTTTATCGGCAAAACAGACTTTTATTGATATTTCAGACCAGCAAGAAGCTGACAACTACAAGAGTAAAAATAGCTACTACAAACCCCAGTCTCTAACCAAAGATAAGTGCTAAACAGACGATAGAGGAGTGGTACACCAATAAATTGGAAAATAATTGGCAGCATATGGATTTTACTTATTAGATAGCTACATACAAAAGCTATTTGATGGGTTGAACCTTCATTTGATATCGTACACAAATCTAGTAAACATCTGGCGTTATTAATCCCAGTGTCCTAGCTGATCAGTTGCTGCCAAGGGATGGTGCCGAAGTTGAAATCCCCACTTCCCCCAAACTGCCAATTATGGCTAGCCAATCTTTCACGTTTCGAGAAACAAACAAGTTACCGCATTACGTTCCATTTACCTACTAGAATAAATACAGTTACTTAAATACTTGTATTAGATGTTTTTAAGGAAAAAAAAAAAACTTAGATATTTTGTATTAAAATATGTTTCTAACTACAACATAACTCGGCTGTAGGAACTGGTTATTCTATGATAGATTGATGGTTATTTTCCTTTTTCAAAGACAGAAAAAAGCAATTGTCAAATGGTGGACAAACACCTGGTCGCGCAAGGTTTGGCCACTGTACTCTAGCAATCGAATATGGGCATGGTGACTATGGGTGACCGTTTTATTCAATGGCCTAGGTGACCATTTTAATGGTAGCTACATCATTATCATAATATTTCACTTCTTATAATTAATAATTAACTAAATTTAGATAAATTTAATTAAAATTTACAAAAGAAAACTACTCCAATATTTTAGGAATGTATATAACCAGAAAAATACGCATTTTTATTAATTAATAAAAATATCCACGACATAAATATAATATATAATTACAAAATATCGTCTTTCGGGCTGGGAATGGTTGGAAACAAAGGTCTCCAGCACTTTTGTTGAAATGGCAATGAGAATTTGGATGAGGGTCGTAAAATTGGGTAAGATGCACAACTCGGTGGCTAAGGGGTTTTAAATTTAAGTGGCAATAGTGATGCCCTAGCCGTTGCTATCCTGGCCCGTGACTTTAGCCACAATCAACTTGCCGCCACTAAGCCACAGTCAGATAGCGATGCCTGGCCATCGCAAAGATAACATAAACACAAAAAAAAATATATTTGAAAAAACCATGGCGACAACCACCAGCCATTATACACATGCAGATCTATTGCAATAGCTAGTTGTTGCAAATGTGTACAAAGACTTTTATCCGTTTGGGAAAAAAAAAAAACCTTGTGATAACTAGCATTCACTAGGGTTTGGCTAGTTAATGATGGCTAAACAGCCACTATGTCTGCCCAAATCCTAGCCACTGCTGGCCTTTGTTATACACATTCTCTTTTGGAATGGCTGGTCATTGTAAATGTATATAAAAACATTTAACTACCTAGAAAAAAAAAAAGCCTAATAACAATCAGTTACCACTATAAACATGATATTTGTAACAGTTAACTATCACAAATTTGCATAATAACAATTAGCAATGAGTAACTGTTGTTAAATTTTTGTTGCGGTTATCACTATATATTGATAATTTTGTGTCATTACTAATTTTATTGTCACTAAATTAATCATTTCTAGAAGTAATAAAATATGAAATGGTATGCATCCATTCAAATTCCTTTGATTTTTTTTTTGTGCAAAAGCTCCTTAGTTAGAGCTAATTTATTTGTATCACACAGAACCCGCTATTGGACATGTAATAATACTTCAATTTATTTGTTTAGCTAAAGACTAAAGAGTAGTGAATATAGAAATTGCTTAATTCATTAATGTTGTGTATATGGATAGTTGCATGGCTAGGTAGGTAGAGTGGAACTACTAGAGTTATTGGTAAGGCCTTTTTGTCTGTGTACGGTTGCGGCCAGCCATTTTGTGTTGTGACTTGTAATACATGATTCAATTTTTTAATTACGTACAGTACTCTCTAAATTAAACACATCCCACAGATATGATATATGTAACAGAAAAAGAAAATCCTCTTGATTTGTGCTACTACAAATTAGTGCACCCACAGCCACAAGTCGTTGTAGAAAATTTAATTTTAATAGGGTGTGTATATATATATAACCCCGGAAGGGGTTGCACACTTTGACTGCAGAAATAATGGGCGAAGACACAGTCGTGAATATTTTGCTGCGGCTGGCGTACAGAACGTAATTAAACTTATTTTTAACATACAAAGCTCATTCTAAAATACATTTTTTTAATTTTTTTTTTTTGTTTTACTACTTGTTTTGCACAAACAAGAAATTAGAAAATTATTTACAAATGCATTATAAAAATCACCAGAATGGTTTGTTGCGGGTAAATTGAGGACTAATATCTTTCAAAATACGCAAACATGCCACCAGCTTAATTATGGTACTCATATATATACAGGGGTGGAACCAAGTTTTTAAAAACAGAAGGGGCTAAAATAAATTTGTTCTTGAACTATAATTTTATAAACGAATTTTATGAATTTTAAGAATGGTTCATAATATATTTTTTAAAAAATTTTGAAAAAATTAAAGATATATTACAATTTTAAGGGGCGAGGCCCTACTAACTCCTCTAGTTCCGCCTCTGTATTTATGTTTCATCAGCCCTACGTCTCGCGTGGCCTCGAATCTATATAGAATATGGACCTGGTGTTGCCACCTGGCCTGATCTACATCTTCAGTACTGGTAACCTGTAAATATATAATTGTAAACAAATTGCAGTAATAATTAAGGGCTGAAAAGAAAGGGAAATTAAGTCGGGGCTGGTGAAAGAAATAAAGGAAGGAGGGAGATTGGTGGCGCAAGAAAAGGACTGGACAAGAGAATTGGTTGAGGGATTGCGACGGACTCCATCATTGGGGAAGGCAGTCTCTCTCCAGCCATCTGTCTCACCATGGACGACTTCTTTGCGCAAACAAGTTTCGGTTGAATAATTACGTACTTCAAAATTAAATAAACGCCTTGTTGTTGAATTTTTATTTTGTATGCTACCAATGGAAACCATCAGGAAATCTAAATTTTATAGAGGATTATTTAATAGTGATTTGCATTTAACAATCTCCCAATTTGAGGTTCCATAAGCTAAGGGACAACTTATTAGAAGTTAATAGGTTCAAATTAATGTGCTTTTGCTGACTTGATTTAGATCAGTATAGATTTTACACCCAAAGTTACTTAAATTATAACTAACTCTGCCGATCCTTCCTCCACCCCACCTTCCAACCCTATCTCACTCTACCTTTACCGTTCTTCCACTACCTCTACCACGTTCTTCTGGTCGTTTTTCCAGCCCATTCTTTGTGCATTCTTCCACTCTGCCTCCAGCCGGTTCTTTTGATGTTCTTTCACTTTTTCTCTACTCCGTTCTTTTGGCATTTTTCTGGCCCGTAGCACTTTGCTTCCACCTTGCTCTACCTCTACCTGCTTGGTCCGCAAAACCTTCTGCTGCTTGAAGCCCCCCCATGAGCAAGACATCAGCAAAATCAGAGATGATCTGAGCAACCTGGGGAAAGAGGAACACCGGGTAGCAAGTTATTAACATGTATAAATTTATAATTAATTATAATTAATGATAGAACATAAGTATCAAGTAATATTACATTTAAACTCATTAAATTTGGAAATCTACAATAATTATGTTTGATTCAAAAGTTTGTAACCCAAAATTTAACACAGTGCTCATTCAAATCCCTAAAATTATCAAATGTTGAATCCATAATAAAATCTTGGTAATATTGTTTTTCCTGTATATAAAAGCAAACTATAAACAATAAAGTCATTGTCCATCTTATTTTTCAATCTAGTCTTCACAATTTTTTTAGTTGAAAAAAAAAACAGATTCTGTAGTGGCAATTGACATAAGAGGAATAAATATCAAACAGATCAAATTATTAATCTTGGTCCTATATATTATTATCAAAACCTAGAAAATCATATTTTAGACACCTAAGAATTAATTTACCTAGCTAGTTTGTATCATAATTACTTGAGAATCGCAATACAATTAACCTAAATCATCATAAAATTAAGCAAAACAATTACAATGAAAAATTTATTTGTAGAACTCTTTTTTTTTTTTTTTGTGATAAAATGATTGAAAACTAGTGAAGAAATCAGGAACTGGTTGTAATTAGTTGGGCCTGTTCAAGAGTTGATGAGTAATAAAAGGATCTCTATATTCTTATGGAGTGAAACATTTAAAAGGATAAATTACATCAAAGCTCATTATTAATTGTATAATTTACAAATAAGTATCTAAATTTAAAAATTTTATAATTTTACATTATATTTAATTACTACCAATAAAAAATTTTGAAAATTCTAGGGGAGTTAACAGCCCCTTCCTATCCCTTGGTAGCTACGTCCCTTTTAACGGGGTCTGATTAATTCTACCCGAACAAGTTGTTGTTTCTTTTGTAGAATTTCAAAAAGTTTTGAGGAAGTTAAATTTTTTTAGGCCAGTTTCAAACCTATGTTTTGACAATTTTATATTGTATATTTAGAACAATTTTAAATTTTGCGATCAAACTTCTTCACGTTTGTAAATTAGTGCACAAAAGCAAAAATAATTACCATTCTATTTGAAGCTTTACTGTTTAGTTGGCAATTAAACTTCAACTGCGACAGAGATCAAATAATGAGTTATATTTAATGTATTACTCTTATTGTTTTTTTTCATGAAAAATACAACATTATTTTCATTTTAATATTTTGTCTAGAATTAGTGCCATTTGAAAGCCAATATTCTATCTAATTAACAATTATTTGGATAAAATTCTTCTAGAAAGTAATCAATTTTTAATGAATTTTTATACTTATTCCAACAAGAAAAAAATCAGTAAAAAATATTTAACTTTTTCATCAAAATGTTTAAAAATAAAATTTAAACTACTTTGAGTATAAAATTTCAATTACATACTAGTTAAGCAAATAGTCACTATACATAAAAGTATCAATAATAACTTATTTTTAAAAATAACTACTGAACATTTAGTTTTGTTGAGGTTACATATGAATCGAAACTCTACAATTTCATACGTCCAAGAAGTATTTTTCTACTATTGTTTAATAAATTTTATTTATTAAATTTTATTTTCAAAATCAGGTATGAAAAAAATTAAAAAAATTGAATTAATTTCTAAAAAATTTTATTCAAGTGATGATTATTAGGTTGATAGAATATTTACTTTTAGTTAACAGAGATACAAAAAAAAAATCAATAAACCTGAAAATAATAAGTTGTTTTAAAGAGTTTCTGAATTGAAAGAGAACATCATACCTAGGTTCTATCCTCAGTTGTTAGAGATAAATGGAGAAGTACTTATTAGAAATTAAAAAAAAAAAGAAGTATTTTAGAGTTTAATCCAAGTTTAATCAGCACGTGGCAGAAGAATCAATATAAATAAATAAAATAGAATAAAACTGCTTTTTCTTTGTTGTTTTCCTGCCCCCGTCTCCATTGTACATATGGAAAAGGAGTAAGTGTTTGGCACCTGCTGGGCCAGCATGCCTGTTCCGGACCTTTAGCCAACCAGGCCCATAAGATAAAATGCGGGCCATCCAACTAAGAGTTAGCAGCCCAAGTCACCTTTGAGCAGGGCTTAACGCAGCCCATGTCGAGATTCGAGACGCACAACTGGACAAGTACTAAAAAACGAATGCCGAAAGGACGCAACTCTCAAAACCTCCTGTCTAGCATATTCTTCTGAGGGTTCCGAACTTTCAGAGTCGCTGCCGTAGACAAGACAAATGCCGGAATAATCAACTCGTAGTTGAAAGTTGAAACACGTCATACACATTAGCTTTTCCCTCGTGGCTAACATTTTCTAAACTGGGGTTTGTTTCTTTTATCCGACAACGCTAGCTACTTTCCAGCAGGGGTATTCATCTCACATGGACTACTCGTAAAATTGATTGCATCTAACCGAACTAAACCAAATTATGATATTGCGTGTATTTTATACAGGTTAGGGTAGAGTTAGGTAATGAGCATCAATTTTATGTATAAAAATTACATTTTAAAATTAATTATAGCACAAATAAAAGTTTAAAAATTGTAAAATAGATATTTTTTTGGGATCGATTCTCTGGCATATACACAATCATTTGATTAACGCTTCGAGCTTTTGGTGAAGACATGAACGGCTTCTACACGAACACAGACTCCAGAGTTTGTTTTGCACGAATACGAACTGAGGTTCCCACCGTTTCTTTTGGTTTGAGCTTTTTCCATTGTATTCTCTGGACTTGAGGGCTTTCGATAATGTCCGCCACTTCCTTATCGCTTTTCTTAAAGTTTTACTTGATGCAGCACAACAACAAATCTTCCATGTTCCCCCCTTCCACCGGAGCTAAACTTGAACTTGATGTAGCTTTGTCCCACATTCTTTGCATTCCTCGCTGTATTCTTCAAATTTAGCTTTGAAATTGGGATTTGATCTTTCTTGGGTTTGATTTCTCTTATTACTGGGCGTTTGTGCTTGATCGACTTGAAGAACTGAGAGAACTTCTTGTAAAAAAAATTTCCTCCTCCTTGATTCTGCTTCTTCAATTTTGTTCTCCTTTCTTTTTGGCCTTGGGGGGTTATTTATAGGTATAGGGGATATGTGGTTTAATTCAAGAAAATCACATGTGATAATTATCATATATTTATCTTTTATATTTATCTCAAAAAAAATAAATATGATAATTATCCCCCGTTAATTATCCAATTTATTTAATTCAAAAGGATAATTAATGGAATATTCTAGAATATTTGAGCTAAATGATGGGTATTCATGGGCTTTGTCATTTTGTACCTTGAGGCCCAATTTTCCAAAATGAACTTTGGCTAAAATAGGATAATGAGTCTTCATTCGAGGCGTCCGATTGCATGTTTTTGGGTTCCAAAAATTAGGTTTCTTGAATTTGTAGTTTTCCAAAATTGATGGACTTCTGAATTTTGGACACCAATTTTGAGATGGACTAGTGTTAAGTGTAAAACATGTCTATCATTTAACCCTTATTTGTGTACCTCATAGCAATAATTGTTAGAATTTAGTGTCATTCTAGTGTTATTCTTATGTTTTTGTAGGTGAAGGTGATTAGACCAAAAGAGGGGTAACTTGAAAGCAATTTTGGGATCTTTTTTTGGCAGATTCAGGCTTGGGTAAAGGAATAAAAGTTGTAGCCCTTCTTCTTAACTTCGAGTGGATTGTTGAATTGCCTCAATCAGACACTTATGCGCAAAGTTATGGTCAAAATACTGAAGAGTATCCATGTTGTCGAGTATTGGCGACGCGTTGCTGGGAGTGGCGACGCATCGCCGAGACCTGCTCTGTTTATAAAAATCCTCGGTGAAAAGTTGCGGAGGAGGATCCCCTTCGACCCCAAACCCCCTAGACTCATTTTTTGTCTAGTTTTCTTAGGGTTTCCATGGATTAGGGAGCTAGAAGGCTAATTTGATGGAGATTCTTGCTTGGATTGAAGTGGAACCTCTTCTACAACAAGGATTTCTGCTTGGATTTGGTTCTTCTAACCCTAACTCCTATTTTTCTTTAGTTTAAGATTCTTATAAATATGTGTAGATTTGTTATTTCTATGGATGTTGTGGACCATTTGGGATGATTTGATGCTTGTAAATACATAACCCATTGATTATTTCCATGATTTGTTAGCTCTTTTAGCTTATACTTGAATGTGTTCTTCATGTGTTGGCTATTTGTGCTGAATAACTTTCTAGACTTAGGAAAGGCTTGAGAGAGGTTTCCAAGGTTGGAAGAGGGCTAACAGCGCATGGGTAATGGGTAGATTCGAGAGAACTATCGTTCTTGCGAGGCCTTAAAGGAGGACTTGAGCTTAATGGTTTCTAGGACAACTGGTTAGCATGAGAATATCTAACGGGGTTCTAATGAACAAATTGGCCCTGTCTTAAAAAAAAAAAAAAAAAAGGTTGATACTGTAGAATTTTTCGGCCTGCAACTTTTAGGAAGCATGATTTGAGTTAGGTATGTACTTATGTCAAAGCTATATCTATGTAACAACCCATTTAGTTTGAATTCCTTATAAATTTTGTAAATATGTGTTTAGGATAGCTGTTGTGTTTGTTTGGTTTGGTGGTTGGGTGATCCACAATTTTAGTAGTTTAGCTTCTTATTGCTTGTTTTCCACGGTTTATTTGCTTTAGCTAAAGTGAAGTCATCGTACTTGGAATTTGATTGGTTTTTTTTACCATATAATTCTCTGTGGGATCAACACCTGACTCATTGCTACTACAATTGACACCGTACAATTGCAGGTGAAATTAGAGTTAAGGTTGAGAAGGTTTTTTATAAACTTCTGTCTCACGACAACTAGGCAATTTAAATTGGGTTTAATATATTTTAACCTAATTAAATTTTGATATCTACAATCATACATATGGGATCGGATCGAGTGGTGGAAAGTAAAACTCGGTTAACTAAAGCCAACCTGCTTTTAGTCTCCAATTTCTATTCCATAATTCCTTATCCTTAAGCCTGCTTGTAACATTGTCATCCTTCCTTCTAATATAGTAGCAATACTCGTCTCTCTCTTTCTCTTGAGGTAGCATCTTATCTTATTGAAATCACTATTGGCTAAGAAGAAAATGTGTTAACTTTTTCACTGTTTTTTTTTTTGTAAATGACACATTGTCCGTAAACTATTACAATATTACATAGTCATCCCAAAATTATGAATTGTTGCATTAGTTGTCCTCAACCTACCAAATTGTTATACTAGTTGTCTTGCCATTATACTAGCCATTAAAAAGTAACAGAAGTTGAGGGAAAAATTACACAATCACTCATAATACTTAGAAATTTTTTCTATTTGAGTTCTCAGCTTTTAAATTTAAGGCTTTTAAAGTCCTTTTTTTTTTTTTTCCTTTCTAAGGCTTTTTGTCTTTTTTTTTTTTTCCTTATTGCTTCTTAGGAATTTTTTTTGTTGATTTATAAAAAAAACCTATATTAATTATTACTAAGATTTATGTGACATTTTTCAATTTTCAAAAGTAACAAATAAAATCAATAGAAAAAATAGATGAACAATTACTAGAGAGAGTGTCATACACCAAATTATTGGGGTCGGGATGAGAATTGAAGTAATAATTCTTAGTATTAATTGATTTCCCTGTGACAAACTCAACTACTCTATTATCTTTCTCCCATGAGTCCTTGACTTCTTAGTTTGGCAATGAGCAATGGCTTATGCAACATTCATACGACTAGTTTTCACGTATTCTGTAAATAATCAACAGACATTCTATAAGCAAAATCCAATACACTCAAATGAATAAATAGGTTGTAAATTATTATGCGGCATTCATACAACTACTTTCCAGCAATCTAAGAAGGCAATTTCTTGTCTAATTTATCCCACGAAGAACTCCATACACAGGAAAACAAGCAAAGGAAAAAAAAAAGTCCAACTAAGATAAACCAAGAGCCTTCAATAACCATGACTTCATAAAATAAAAGTAATATAAGGATTTTATAGCGTTCAAACTTTAGGTTAAGAGTAAGTACTAAAACGGGTTGAACTTGGTCATTATAAAGTGGCAACTCAGTTATGGGCAATGCTAAAAGAATTGTAGCCAATGGACAAATACAATATGCTTGCAGAGTGCTGTAATTTTAAGGGGAAAAAACTATGCTTATTTATAGTATACAATGTACAACCAACACCAGAGAATAAAAATAAAATAAACTAAGTTTGACAAATTACAACTGTGCATTGATAAAAAGTTCATGTAGACTAGAAAAACTAAACACGGCCAAGAATATCTTTCTTTTGAACCATTCCATGGAAGTAGAAATCCATAATAAAACATAAACCTTGCATAAGGAAACTCACAAATAGCAAGAAAAAGATAAAGTATTAAAAAAAAGGCAAAACTATACCAAAAACCCACGAACAAATAGCTTCAAAAGATAATAAAACAATTTTAAGACTCAAATAGAAAAATTTTAGGACTAATTTTTATATATGATCGTACCAGCAACCCATGAACAAATAACTAAATATTATGACTTAAATAAAAAAGTTTTCTAAGTATTAGGATTGATTGTACAACTTTTCCCCTAACTTTTGTCACCTTTTAATGTTTGGTATAACTGCAGGACAACAGGTGCAACAATTATATAATTTGAGTACAACTGGTATAACAATTCATAGTTTCAAGATGATTACGCAACATTAGCAATAGTTTAGGAACACCACGTGTCATTTACCTTTTTTTTTTTTTAATCTATTGTAGGCCAGAGAAAATGCAATTCTACAAATTAACTTGCTAAGAAGAAAAGAAACATTGTATTAGTGTCGCTTGGCTTTGGAACAAAATGTATATATTTTTTACCCATTAGATCTTTCATATTTTAAGTTTGTTTCTTGCTTTATATTTTGTGGTACTTGTTTGGAGTGAACTTAAGCAGTTGGGCCTATACGAATTCTTGCTTGGCATTTTTCCATTTTCTGCTGGTTTTGGGTTCTTATGACATTAACAGGTCAATAGAATATTATGTTACCAAAGAAATTGCAAGGATGCTTCTGCAAAACATTGTTAACTTGTGAAAATTGTTGGACCCGATCGCATTTGCAAGTAATTTATTTTAATTTTTTCAGTGTTCTATTATAACTTATTTGCTTGCTTCTCATATTATATTTACTAGTGTTAACACAAATAAAAAGGAGCACTATGACCATTTTCATGCATTTGGAGTAACTAAAAAAAAAGGTTGTAGAGGCATTCATCCCTCTCTAGTTGGAATAAGTGTTGAGGGTACAATTTTTAGTTAAATTTTTGTGAGTCATGTTTCTTTGAATTTTTTCTTTTAAATCACATGTAGTAGCATATTATATTATAGGTGGTTGGCCATTGACCATGTTTTCCACCTTTCAGTTTTATAAGTAAAAGATATTCTAATTTGAAACTAGTGCAAAAACTAGTGTATTGAAGAAATTGTGTTTTTGATGCCATCTATTTAGGGGTATTGCACAAAACAAAGCTACTTGTGTATTACTCATGTAATGTAAACTATATATATAGTGGCAGAAAGTGTTAATATTGTTTATTGTAAATATGAAACTTGATTATAATGAATAACCTGAACCACCTTTGATACGGGATCAGGTTTCAATTGGGTTCTTACTTATGTGGTGGAGTTGGGTATTAGGATGTGCAACCCGAACATGGTAGATGGTCAATTCAGGTTATGCTAAAACTAGTCATACTCGCCCCATGGATATTCTTACTTTCTAGTCATGCTAATATATTGGTAAGAAAAGAGGCATTTTTAGTCCTAAAACTGTTTGAGTTTTATCATATTAGTCCCAAAGACTCCTAGATTCGCTAAAGAAGTATTAAAACATTTAAGTATAAACCATATTAGTCCTCAAACTCTCAATTTTGCCATTTGATAGACGGAATGCACATGTTACTATAAACAACATTTTCTTTCTAAGCATGTCAGCAAAAAATAAGACTATTTGGGCTGGTAGCTTAAATGTTTTCGAATTTCTTTGACAAATCAAAGAGTTTTAGGACTAATTTGGTAAAATTTGAAAAGATTTGAATTTCATTAATGACAGTGACTAACAAAGTTATTGATTTTAACATTTTGGGACTTGTTTGCTAAATTGAGTAGCTTAAGAACTAACTCGGTAAAACTTGAAAAATTTTAGGATTGAAAATGCCCTTGCCCAATTGGTAAAAAGAAAATATTATTTTATCATATTAAATTATTTAAAACATATTTTGTTTTAGATTGTCTTAAACTATTATAATATTTTTTATATTTAATAATTTTTTTTATAATATTATTCTTCAATTTATAATTTTTATATTGAATTTTTTTTATTTCTCTTAAATTAAGTGTAAACAATGCATGGCATAAGTGAGAACAATGTACACATTTTTTTCTTTCCTAATTTCCATGTCAACTTCAAATGTTACAACCAGTTTAGGATGATTGAAGTATTTACGTTTGTGTTTGGAATTGATTTTTGAAAACAACAAAAATTTTTTGGAGTATTTACATTCCTCTAACCTAAAAAAGTAACCTCAGTAAGAAGACTCTTAACTAGTTATTTATTTAATGCATTTGAGTTTCTTTATAGTTATTTTTCATAATATATCTTGAGAAGACCAATGTTTTTGAATTATTGTTGCCACCAAGGTGAATCATTTTAAGTCGAAATTAACAAAGGCAAATTCTTATGTGTGACAGGACAAACATGTCATAGTATAAAAATGTAGGTCTTTTTACAAAACAAGCATGGAGAGTGGGTTAGGTAGTTAAAACATGTTATATTGTCGTTAGAGCTAGCATTTGAAACATCACTTTCTTTGGCACCCCTTTTCTTTTCAACTGTTTTTATTTTCTTATTGTTACCTTTCTATCCATTTCTATTACTCCCTCCATCCAAATTTTTTTGATTCATTTGACTTTTTATTGTATTCATCTATAAAGATTTTTCATTTATATATTAAAATATTAAAAATAAAAATTTTTAAATTAATTACTAAAAATAAATGAAGAAAAAGTTTTGGGATGGAGGGAGCAATTTTTCTTTTTTCATTCTACACTTTTTTGTAACTTGTTTTTTTTTGTCATTCTACCCTACCATTTTATTTTTCTTTCCTATAGCTTCATGTTATTAGCAAATCAATAAGACCAGCCCCCCCTTTTTTGTGATCCAATTTTTGTTGTCTTTTCTTATTTTTTTTTTTCATTACTTCTTCTTTTTCATTTTCCCCAAAGAATTCATTTTGTCTTTTCTCTAGCTTCATGTTAACTAATCAATAAGATTATTCCAAGAAACTTTATGGCAGATTATTTTTTTGTTATGTTGATATTTTTCCACTTCTGTTTCACTAATTTTTTTTCAGTTGTTCTTTTTCCCCTCTCCCACTACTGCTTTATTTTTCTCTACCATTGGTTTCTTTTTCCCCTCCTGTTTAACTTTTTTTTTTATTTGCAGTTGTTCTTTTTCCCTCCTCTTGAATTGTGCTCATTATGTCTACTTTTTTATGCAACATACACTAATAAAAGAAAAAGCATATATTAACAAAAAATGAATTGATAAAATAACAAACAATCATTAATAAAAGATCAAATAACTTTTATTAAAAAAATAGCTAGTTTTTTTTAAGAACAATTAGGAACAGACAAAAAAAAAACATAATAGCTGCTAGTAAAAAGATATAAAGTTGAGGCAAGAAGAACAAACAACTATTAATAAAGGAATAAATAATTACAATTAAAAGCACAACTAATTTTTCTAAACAAACAATCAGGAACTGAAAAAAAAAAACACAAATAATTGCTTAGAAGAACATGAAGTTGAGTAAAAAACAATAAATAGCTTGCAGGAGCAGAACTGGTAGTTTATCTAAAACATATACATCAATTCAGCTTTAATTCTTTGAAACATTTGAATTTTACATGAAGATTAAAAAATATGAAAAAATTTATGTATTATTTTCAGTTTTGTCATTTATTTATTGCATGTAAATAAAAAAAATAGAAACAAGAATATTGAAATAATAATTTGAATGATAATATGATAAAATAATTGTTTAGTATGAAATATTACGAAATTTGAGACGATATAGTAAATGTAGCGAATGATATAAAACAGAAGGAGCATTAGCATAGAAAAGCAGTGACTTTCTAAGAGCCAGTTTTTTTTATTAATTCTAATATACTATTGTGTATTAAGAAGTTCAAAATATTTTTTTTTTAAAAAAATTGAACTGAATTTTTTTTTCCCTTTCTCAGGTTTTTCATGTTAGAAAATTAATAAAAAATATTACTTATTTTTTTAAAAAAAGAATATCTTAGGATTTCTTTTTAGATTTCTCCGGGCATAAAATTTCAGTACATTAGTAAATTAGAAAAATATTTATATAACACTGCACAACAATACATTAAAAATAATGGAAAACCAAGCCTGTACACTAAAACTGGAAAAAGAGAAATGACAGATCTCTGTACCCTGTGCGAAGTTCTTACACTGTCAAGAACACGACAGCAAAGCTCCAGCACTAACGATCTGTTTAAGATCTGAACCCAATCTTGTCCTTGTTTCGGTGCAGTGACAACCAATCCAGACCACCCATTTAAAAATGGAAGGCAAATTATCGCGGACATATGGTGCCATTTCGCACCACCCTTTAGGCAGACCGACAGCGACTTTGACTTTTTCTTTTCCCTCCTCCTAGTATTATTTTAGAGCCATTCCGACAGGCACTTTTTGTTCCACCGATCACGCAGGAAAAACACTGGGAAACAGTTCAAGAGCGAGGCTTTGGGATGGAGAGTACGATGAAGGAGCTGAGAGGTGGCGCCTCTGTGCTTGACCTTGACCCCAAGTCCGCCGTCGCTGGCGGCGTTGAGGATGTTTACGGCGAGGATCGTGCCACCGAGGAGCAGCTGGTCACTCCTTGGACTTTTTCCGTCGCCAGGTTACGATCATTCCTCAGATCTTCTTTCTCTGATGCACCGTTTTCGGTAGCAGCTTTTGTGCTCAGACCCTCTTAACTGTGGAGTCGAGTTTGACTTGGAGCCCCAACGCTTGTGATTTAAGTGTTGGAAAAGAAAACTTAATTTAGAAAATTAGTTGTGGAACTTTTATCTCCTCAGCTGGTTAAGCCCTCAGCCAAACAGGGTTTGACCAGGAAAAGTCAGTCAGGCTATGCTTAATGGAAGTTCTTACCAAGGAACTGTAGTGTCTGTTTTCTGAGTATTCTGTCTGAAAATACTCAATTCGAAAAAGAATCGTAATTCTCGGCATATTCCTTCAATTAAACATGCCGGTTCACTTTAACTGAATATTGAACATCTCCTGATCATTGATTACTGTATGATGCTGTGCAGTGGATATTCTTTGCTGAGGGATCCACATCACAACAAAGGGCTCGCATTTACTGAGAAGGAGAGAGATGCCCACTACTTGCGTGGCCTACTTCCTCCTGCTGTTGTGTCTCAGGCTCTTCAGGTCACTTTAATTAGTTATTCCCTCTGGCTTTCAGTATCCATGTGAATGTTGTTTTTATTCCGGATCCAGGCTGAAACTTTTGCATTTTTTGTTCCAACCAGGAGAAGAAACTGATGCACAATATCCGGCAATATCAAGTTCCGCTCCAGAAATATGTTTCCATGATGGAACTTCAGGTGCTTCTTTTGCCCATCACTGTCATCTGTGCGCTCCCTGCTTTAGCATTTTGTAGTTTGTGTCATGTTTTTAGATATGATTCATGTTACTGATGAGGGTTTCTCTAGATCAGTATTTATGACTAATTACATGAGAGTCTACCTTTATTTGCATGCTGTCTCACTACACGCGAGCAATGTGTTTTTGTGTGGGCCAATAATGGGGTTGATGTGTGCTGTTAGCCATGTGAGAACAGTTGTGTGATATCGTAAAATCCATACATCTATATCATTTAATTGTATGCAGGAAAGAAATGAAAGACTGTTCTACAAACTTCTCATTGATAATGTTGAGGAGCTGCTTCCAGTCGTTTACACTCCAACAGTGGGCGAAGCTTGCCAGAAGTATGGTTCCATCTTCAAACGACCCCAGGGCCTCTACATAAGTTTGAAAGAGAAGTAAGCTAGCTCCTTTGTCTCACAGTTCTGCATAAAACCAAGTACACTGGTTCACACAACATGATACTTTACAGGGGGAAGATTCTTGAGGTTCTTAAGAACTGGCCTGAAAGGAGTATACAAGTTATTGTGGTAACTGATGGCGAGCGTATTTTGGGTCTTGGGGATCTTGGCTGTCAGGTAAAGTAGTTTTGGTTAATGTTTCCAGGGTAAAGGGTGTGTTCTTAGACCATGTTGTTACGCTCCATTTGGTCAAAAATGCAGGGGATGGGAATTCCTGTAGGGAAATTGTCCTTATACACAGCACTTGGAGGGGTTCGTCCATCAGTGGTAAGCATTCCCTGGACTTGGTAGTTTTTCAATTTCTCCATTTTGTTTTACTTTGCGGGGGCAGTTTTATTCTATAGATCAGTGTCATATTGGCCAGCTTACAGTCTCCTGATTGAGAAAGTATGTTCAACTTTCATGCAATCATCACTGATGTATATGTTCTTACCCGGGTTTTTCTTGCATGGTAGTGTTTGCCTATAACCATTGATGTGGGCACTAACAATGAGAAATTGTTGAATGATGAATTCTACATTGGGTTGAGGCAGAGGAGAGCTACTGGACAGGTATGTTTGTGGCATAACTGCGTAGCTTTCTTTAGTGAATGATTTGTATAAAAATATAATCAATTGAACACTGAGGGGCTTCTGACCTAACCAGGAATATATGGATTTTTTACATGAGTTTATGACTGCAGTGAAGCAAAACTATGGGGAAAAAGTTCTTATACAGGTCTGTGCATATTTTTTCTTGGCTTCCTATCCTGATGGCCTTCCATAGTTGCATCTATGCTCATTCTGATACGTTATAAATTCTGCAGTTTGAAGACTTTGCAAATCATAATGCTTTTGAATTGCTTGCTAAATATGGCACAACGCATTTGGTTTTTAATGATGATATACAGGTAACTAGCAGTCGTAGCATACAGTTATAAGCATTTCTTTCGTGTTTTTGGTGTTTTTTTCCCTTTCGTTTGATAATATACAGTTACTGGACGCAGGGAACAGCATCTGTTGTTCTTGCAGGAGTTGTTGCGGCACTAAAGTTGATTGGTGGTGGACTATCGGATCACAGATTTTTATTCCTTGGTGCTGGGGAAGTAAGGCAGTACTGTCTTTTGCATTTGTTTTTTTCCCTTCTGCTAGGTAGTTTACTTTACTTTTCCACTTTTCGCCAAGCTGAAACTGCACAGAAAGCAGAACTTTTTAGATAACAAATGCATATCCTTTGTTTTTTGTGTGCACGTATGAAGCCCAGAAGATGACGCTATGGTTCTTCTGCATTAGTAACATATCCCTTTTTGTTCTGTGATGTTGTTGTAGGCTGGGACTGGCATAGCAGAGCTTATAGCCCTCGAGATATCAAAAAGGGTAATAGCTTTTCTTTTCCTCAGAAAGAAAGAAAAATAGTCTGTACATCATTCTCTCTCAGATCAACCATTGATATATCGATTGAACATCATTCTGGTAACTGAGCGAATTTTTTGTTCATCTTCAGACAAACACTCCTTTAGAAGAGGCACGTAAGAAGATCTGGCTTGTAGACTCAAAGGTAAAATAGGGAGAGATAAAGATTTTTTTGCTGGACCAATTGTAGCCTTCTGGCTTATGGTATCACCAGAAGAAATGTGGAATGCTTTTCTCCAAATGATTTTCTGCTAAAAACCTCTGGATACTCTTGCAGGGTCTGATTGTTAGCTCACGCAAAAATACACTTCAACACTTCAAGAAACCTTGGGCTCATGAGCATGAGCCAGTGGGCAATCTGTTAGATGCTGTCAAGGTCTGATGAAGCTCTTCTTTGAACTTTGGATTCCTACTGTAGTCTTTGGGCCTCTTAATTCCATTTTCTTCATCAGGCAATCAAGCCAACAGTTTTAATTGGTTCTTCTGGAGTTGGGAAAACCTTCACAAAGGAAGTAATTGAGGCGGTGGCCTCTTTCAATGAGGTATTGTTAACTCCCCAATACGATAATACGACAAGAGAAAACAATGATTTTCTTGTGAAGCTGTTCTATAGCTTGTTTACCATTTCTTTTCATTTTCAAAATGTGAAATGTAGAAACCACTCATTATGGCACTCTCCAATCCAACCTCACAGTCCGAGTGTACAGCGGAGGAAGCTTATACCTGGACTCAGGTTAGAAAATTTCTCTCCTCAAGGGTTTCTTGGTTGGTTCTTCTTACATCTTACAACTTGTGAAGAAGTGTGAGTGAGCCAACTCACAGCAAAAATGGTCTCACTATTTTTTGTTGATTAACTTGGATGTTGTCATGGCTTGAAGGGCCGTGCAATATTTGCCAGTGGGAGTCCATTTGATCCTTTTAAATACGAGGGGAAAGTTTTTGTTCCTGGCCAGGTACTATCATATCAGTTTACTTAGTAGTGGACATGTTAAAGTTCGTGGAGGTATCTTTCAACTAACTCCAAAATGCTGTGGTTAAACTTCATGCAGGCCAACAATGCTTATATTTTTCCAGGACTTGGTTTGGGTTTGACAATTTCTGGAGCAATACGCGTACATGATGATATGCTCCTCGCAGCCTGTAAGTAAAGGGAACTTGGATAAGATGGTGCCGGCCCTAACCCCCCTTTGCTTCTTCTTGCTTATTACTTATCTATTTTTCAAAGTTGTCATAAATGAAACAAACTCCTCTGGCTGAAATATGAGATGAACTGAACCACAGAGCTTGAACATGTAAGAACTAACTCTTGTGAACTCTTTACAACAGCCGAAGCTTTGGCTGCTCAAGTTACTGATGAGAACTATGAGAAGGGGCTGATATATCCACCTTTCTGCAATATAAGGAAGATTTCTGCCAATATAGCTGCCAATGTTGCTGCTAAAGTTTATGAGCTTGGTCAGTGACAATATTACAGGAAACATCCAATTCAACTCTTAGACGCATAGATATGTACTTGTCTGAGCTCTGCCCCTTGTTGTCAAAAGGTTACCTGATGTTGACTACTGTAACAGGTTTGGCTACAAGTCTTCCTCGTCCTCAGAATCTCGTGAAGTTTGCAGAGAGTTGCATGTACACTCCAGTGTACCGAACCTATCGTTGAAGGGTTGGGGTGTTTGATATGAGCATGGTTTGTTGAAGCTGATGCTGAGCTGCATCATGCATGCCTCCCAGCCAATAAGTAACTTGAAAATAAAGGCATCAGCTTATGGTTCCGTCCTCCAGTACCGCCAAGTCACCTTGCTCTGTTATAGTATTCTAAAGTGCGCTTCCAACAAGAACAATGTATTGTAAGGGTCGTTGTACGGTCGTGTTTTTGCTTTCCAGGTGATGGAACTTTTGCTGGTGTCGTGTGTTGGTGACTTATCTGCTTTGGTAAACGGTAAGACGTCTGCCTTTATATTATTGGATGACCTTTTTCTCCTGTTAGATAGAGTTCATGATAATCTTTATTTGCACTGTTCCGTTTTCTAGAAAGTTGACCCAATAAAATGAGGATAAACTTTGAAGAAGACGATTGAATATTGCCCAACACTAGCCGCCGCATCTGTCTTCTTCGCCATATGTATGCCTTGCCGTCACCTTCTTAATTAATTAGTACCATCACTTGTCGAATACGTCATACTAAAGCTGGGGGCAAAATCCAGAAAAATGCGATTTCGAATTTCAGAGGATTCGACATGTAATGTTGCCTCAATAAATGGTGAATTAGGCACATATTTTATAGTTTCAAAAGCTCCAGAATTAGGGTTTTTTATTTTATTATGTCGAGCTTATTTTCTATTTGTTGACAGGTAAATACAAAACAATTGAACAGCCAAAGTCTTGGTATAGTGATTAAGATTTGTGGTTATTACAAGTAGCTCTAGATTCAATTAGCCAACTCATTCATTGGCCTCTCTCCACGTGCCAAGAAAAGAAAATACAATACAAATATACAATTGATGAAGTTCCAATTTTATCCCTTGGGAAAATACTTTTTCATAATTGTCCTAAAGGACTCATTGCTAGTGCTTAAAAGTAAAATATATGCTTCTCACTTGAGAACTTGTGTACTTTTTTATGGATGAATTAAAGTCTCCAGAGTTAAAAATTAAAGAAAAATTACCAAAACTTTCTTGAAATTTAGTTGAACGTATATTTTTGTCTTTACTCTCCTATAAAGACCGTGATTCATCATTGAGGAAGAAAGGAGAAAATGTCTGATTTTGCCCTCTAAGCCTTCCATTTTGGAAACTTTGTCCCCCAACTTATGCATCTAACGAGCTACCCAGTTTCAACTTTAGCCTCTTCCATCCCATCCACATTCGCCTCCTCCCCACGTGTTCCTCCTCTTCTCCTTCCTTGTCCTTCTCGTGCTTGTTGTCGTCCTCGGACTTCTCGCTGTGAAACCCACCGCCGCCAGAGTCCCAACCTAAAGGCTAAAGCTCTGTCCTAATCACTATTGCTCTGTTCCCACAATAGAAATAGTGGAGTCCCATTAGACCCATCAATCATCGCTTTGTGTGGAACAACCCAAGAACCGATTTTTGGCGATACCTAATCTCCTCATCTCCTTCTCCCTCGGCGGAGTGCCCTTGCCTGGCAGCTGTGAATGGGTGGCATGTGCAGCGGCTAGCGGCGAAGGACCAGGCTGAGACGAGTAAAGTTGCCCGAATTCAAGCAGAAGCCTTTCGCGAACTGATGCTGGTTTTTGATAATCTCTTCTTTGAATTCTTCTAATGGGCGGTTTAGTTTTCCTTGAATATACACAAATCCTGTGTTCAAATTCAAGAAACCAAAAATTGTGCAATAGATCTAAATAGAAAATGATAAACCTGGAGGCTGAACCTTTTGCTCGGATCTTCGAATTCTGGGAAAAGGCTAGACCTTTTGCTGTCCAGAAAGGAGAGAATGGAGTAGAATTGAAACCCACAGAATCGAATTTTGGGCTGGCGAGACAGTGAACTCTCAGTGAACGCCACTGATCTCGATCTCCTCCCGTCGTACTCCGCAATTTTCTCCCTCCTCGCTTCTCCATCGCATCTGTTGCTTTTATTCCCAGCTCGGAACATTGACCGAAGCGTAGGCCTCTTAGTTTTTTTCCCAATGAATCGTTCTTGTCCCCAAAATTCTCTGGTTTTGATGAGATTGCAGTCGCGGTTGACGAAGCCAGCACCAGCGATGACTCTAGCTACGGATTGAGAAAAGTGAAACAAGGAGAAAGATGAAGATGAGCAGGACGAGGGATGCAGGCTTGGAGGGTAGAGAAAAGTTTATGGGATCGGTTTAGTTGAGTACAGGGGGTAGGTCGTTGGATGCAGAAGTTTGTGGCGCAAAGTTTCTACGAAAGAAGGTTAGGACTTAGGAGGGCAAACTTAGACGTCTCCTCCCGTTTTCGGTCTAACGGTGAATCACGATGTTAACTTTTCAAGGGTAAGTATAAGTATTTGAAACAGTGTGGACAAAAGTGTAGGTTTGATTAAACCTAAGGGGGGTTTTGATAGTTTTTCCCAAAATTGAAGAAGCTCTGACTTGTTCTTGGATTACGTTGCTGCTTGCCCCGTTGCCGCCATATGGGCATATCCATCTACCCACTACTGCAAAATGAAAAATATCCAATTAGTTTAATTAAGACCCCTGCAAGTAACTTGCGTTAAACAATATCTGAAACTGAACGCGCTCACAAGTGACACAGCAGATCGCCATTGGACTGTTTCTGGAATTTTTTACGGACGCTTTTTTTTTTTTTTCCTTGTTATTACTGTCTCCATGTTTCTACATCTTATCCTCGGCCATGTAGCTAGCACTTAAATAAATTAATTATAATCCCTATATATCCAGGCACGAATTAAATTTAATTGTGCAATATTCTGTTCTCGGATTACAAAGTTTGTAAACTACTAGCTAGTACGTACTGCATTGCAGAGTTTGCAGAGAGACGAAAACAAACGTTAATTAAATAAGTTATGGCCGGAAATTAATTAAATTAAAATGTGGCGGCGGCATAGGGGGCAGGAGCCGCCGTGGGGGAGCCACGTGGCAATGCACGAGGAATGGTAGACGTGGCCGCAGGGCGCCTGCTTAGCTCCCTCGCCTGTCCTGAAACGCTCCATGCAAATGGTACAGCTGCCGGTGGGCGGAAGAACCGTAGGCATGCTGGAAACGACAGCGTTTGAAGCCGCCATCAGCCACGCTGGATTCTCGGGCAGTGTTAGAGCCTCGTCCAGGTGGAAGTGGTGGTCAAGATCAAGACCGCTCATGGGAATTGAATTCACCAGACAATATCGACTCAGACGTGAGATCAGAAGCAAGCCTCAGAGAGAGATCGATGTTTCCGTTTTTGAATTGTCATAAGGAGTCCTTAATCCTTATCGTTAGGCTCATTTATATAGAGCATATATGCATCCGGGGTGGGCCCAATATATTTTTTTTTAAGGAGAAACCAGACGAGAAATTTTTTTCTTTCAACAGGTTGAATTGAAAACATGATGTAAGATTTTATACATATAAATATGACTACATATGTAAAATTTTGTTACTATCACAAAAATAGACATAAGTCTAATAACATTTGTTTTAGACTACAGAAATTTAAAAATCATGTCATTCTAAACTAATTCAAGTATATTTAAATATTTTATTTTTTCTAAATACATAAAAAAAAATAATTTCGGCATCAACATAAATAAATGAAATGGTGGGGATAGGGGACGGCGAGCATTCCCCGGGCCCCAGCTCCGTTTCGGTGTATACCGAGCCTACTCGGGTCAGGTACACACGAGAAACTAATGAATTGGACTCTTTAAGTTTTTGAGCAATATGCCCAATTCACTGTAAACTAATACAGTCACATTAACGAGACCAACACGTTTGTGTCGTATTGGGCAAGTTGGTGCGCTCGACGCAGGTAAAAAAAGTTGAAATTACCTCTTGAATTAATGTGTTGAGTAGGATCATAATTAATATGAACTTCGGGGTGATTTCAGCTGTTTTTTTTTTTTTTAACCGGGGGTCAAAAACCCCGAACACATTAATGAATTAATTTAACCGCATCAATTTTAAAGCAACCAGGGACTACGTTTGGTGTACCTAAACTAGCCATATTAGACTAAATGCCGAAATTCTTCGTAAGTTTGTCTTCTTCCTCTTTATCGACAGCCGATCGATTAAGCCAAAAGCCAAAAAATTCATTCCTGATTTGCATTAGGCATTGGCAGCCGATCGAAATCCATCCAGATGGGGCCTTAATGCTCTTGAATTTACGTTACGTTAATATATCTTACAGATGCGCTGGTGAATTAAAAAAATTTACAAAATAGTTCATATACATATATAACTATTAAAGCTTGAGGCTTACGAATTTGGATATACTATAATATAATTATGGAAAAAAGTATTTTTAGAAGAAAATCTTAAAAATGCATTAATTTAACATTTTTTTATATCATTGGTCAAATGACTAGAAAATATAAGCAGGATGGTTATGTTGTATAAGATATAAGAGACAAAAGTCCTATTTTTAGCTTTTAAACTTAACATTTCTTCCCATTTGACATATTAACCTTATTTTATGCCTAATTAACTTCACAATTTTTCTATATTTTTGAACAAGGAAAAAGAAGTGGAAAAAAAGTTCAACCTTAGATAAGAAATATATCATCTCCAGCCTTTTGGCCTAATGGCTAAGGGTTTCGTGAAAGATGAGAAAGATATAAGGTTCAAATCCTGAGCTCCCCACTTCTTATAGCATGTCATATAAAAATTGATTCGGTTGCCATTCTGATATTGAAAAAGCTGGTATGCTCATTTTCCTAATAATAATAATAATAATAATATATCTCTTTCATTGTGAACTTGTAAGATGATTCTGAATATCAAAGAAGAAAGAAAAACAAGAAATATATCATTTATGAGAGTTAATTGGCTAATACATGACTTCTGTCATTATTCTAATTGTTAATAAAAACTCACTTTTTTATCTTTCTTGAGATAATAGGAGTACATATTTTTGTTATAATATATTATTAAAAGTAGACCTATTAAAAAATTGAAGAGATCCATTAGTTTTGTTATTCAAAAGAGATTAGTGAGGTGTAAATGTAGGTTTATTAAAATCTCAGGGACGCTTTTAAGAAGTTTTTGAACAAGAGGGGATAAAGTGTAATTTAGTGTAAACGTTAGGGGGGGAAAATAGTAATCTTCCCTAATTTTTTAAAATTTTTATAGTAAATAATAATATGAATAAATTGAAGTCAATCTTACGTCAAAAAATTGAAATGGATCAAAAAAATATAAGGCAAATGTAGTAATATTTTATGTATTCCTTTCCTTACGTAGCCTGAAAAAATAAAAATTAATAAAAAAAATTTGCTTTTCACAAAAAAAAAAAATCCTAAAATGTATTTCAAGTTTATTAAAGTGTACAATTTCAATTGATGCACAATGTAGACAAGTAATCGCTGCATATTGATAGCAAAACTACTAATTAGTTGGTTGGATTAACCCTCTGAGTGTTGATCCGAGAACCTGCAATCAAGGACAACGTGAAAGCCCCATAGTGATTTTCTAAGGAAAACTCTCCAATAGCCAAGTTAGGTGTTTGAAAAGTGGGTGAAGTAGCTATGAAAGTAGGGCTCTTCATACATATCTTTAATATGATACAGGGTCTCCTTTTGTTAATTGGGTTGCCAACTATGAGCTTGTAAAAGTGTAATTAGTAATAGATTCTATTCCTTATAGAAATCTTCTCTTATTAAATATCTTCATTGATTCATATTATTCTTTGATTAAGTATCAATTCATTTTAACTTAAATCAAGTCAATAAAAAATGACTTATTTTTATTTTTACATCCTTTTTAATCAAAATTAATTTTATTTAAAAAGCCAATATTATATAAGTGTAATAATCTATTAACAATATAATTTTTATAGTTTTACTAATTTTTTTTAATAAATTTTTCTAGTTTTAGGCATTAAAAAGTAGACTTCATAAAAATTTAAAATCAAGAAGATTTATTTTCAGATAGATTATTGTATTTTCATAATATTGGCTTTGAAATAAAATTAATTCTAGGGAAGAATATATGAAAATAAAAATAAGAAACTTTATATTCAATTGATTTGATTTAAATCGAATTGACTCCAAAATTCCAACCGAAATGGTCTTTTGTATGAATTGAGTCCAACAAATGAGTTCAAACTATTCAGGCCCAATATGGTATCAACAGGGGCAGACTTAGAAATTTTTGTTAGGGGCTGATTATTGACTCCTAAAAATATTATAATATAATAAAAAAATTCAAAATATAGACATAAATTATTTAGATTTTACTCATCATTATTTCATGAAACTAAATTCCGTCTATAATTATATTAGTATTAATTGTTGAAACAAGTTTTTTCTTTGCATACATTAGTAAAGAATCCCTAAAAAAAAATTGGTTTATATCTTGTTGTGAAATTGAGTCTTTACAATGTTCATTGCAGAAAAAGCTTGGTTTGTTTTACCTAGTTAAATGAAGCTAAGAATTAAAAGATCAGTTAAAGAAACCATAAATAAAAGTTGAATTGATGCAAAATCTGTGATTGTTCTTTGTGAAGTGGAAAAATTTCTTGATTCATTTTAACTTGAAGCTCTCAGTGAAGATTAGAATTGCGGTGGTGTTGTATTTAAATTGTACTAAGCGACCAACTTCTATTTTTTGTGAAAAGGCAAAAAGGGTCAGAGTTGTAGAAGTTATGAGTCATGAGATAAAAAGGCTTAATTTAAAGTCATTTTTTTTAATAAATTGTTTATTCTAAATAACGTTTAATATAACCATTTGATTTAAAAGAACTAGTTATGGTTAACAATAAGTATTTTGCATAAGATAGAAGTAGAAATTGAGTCAAATATACAAAAATGTTTAAGATGGCTTATAGATAAAATTCTTTTATATCTTTCTAAAGGCTAAAATTACTATTATACATATTTCTTGAACTTAGGGGGACTGAGTTCCCTTTTAGCCCTTGCCCCTGGGTATCATATATATAATTGGAAAATGTTCATTTTACGATATCCAAAACTGATGTACATTTTTTTTTTGTGTTACAGTAATTTTCATGTAGTTTATTATTTTGGAATGCAAAACCTGATAAATATCGTGAATTAATCACTTGTATGAAGATAAAGAAGTGGAAATATATTATATTAATAATTTATTAAGTAAAATTTTAAAATTATTGTTATGACTTAGAACAAGTATATTACCATAATCACCTCACTCCTTTAATTTTTAACCTATATGAGGGAGGCCAAACAGTTAAAAAGAAAATTAACCTTAGATCTCTTTTATAATAACCACAAATCTTAACTAGGAATATAAATAAATTGACTTTTGTCAACTAGCTCAAATTCGAGATTTACCTTAAGCTAGAAAATAAGCTCCATATCTTTTTGAGCCATTAGCTGTTATGATAAATGGGTTAATTTCACTCACTCACTAGAGTTAAGACATGATTTCACATAGCTCCCATTGGTCTGAGAACTTTCAGTATAGTTTCATTATATTATGTGTGAGTATAGGTCGTGTTGGGTAGATTTTTTAGTGAAAGCAAATCAATCCAAAATAGTGATAGTTCCAAAAAAAAAAATCCTCCCCAATTCATGAACAGAGAACTAAACATAACCAAAATCATGAGTCTAATTTTTCTAGTTTTGGTTCTTGGGTTTTTTGGTTTTTTATCATATAGATAAACCATTGACAATTTTGTGACTAAGAAAATTGCATCAAAAAACCATTTTAAGAAATATTCTACATAATGCATAACATAATCCACATTTAACTATACATGATCCTTGTCTATTAGCAATTTAGTGATATAGGTTATATGAGCAATCTAGCAATATCGTATATATATATATATATATATATATATAACTAGAACCAACTTGCAAACTCTGATTCTTTTTTACCCAACTCAACTCAACTTAGTAGGGGTGGTTCAAACTAAGTTTCGGATTTACTTAATCCATATTTACTCTTATGTTATATATAGAATTAATTAAACTTTACCCCTTACAGAATACATACATGTGACCCTAACATTTTCAAAAGTTACAATTTATCTTTAAATCTATTGATTCTATCAAGCTCTCAAGCTGTGCTCGAGCCCACATTTAATATGCTCATCTACCTCAAGCCAAGCCTAAAATTATTGAGCTAGGTAGTCTACGAGAGCATTGCTCGTCGGCCCATTAACACCCATAATGTTAACAATTGGGTCAAAATTTGATTTATTAACCGAAATAAAATATCTATGACAAAAACAGCAACATAGGGACCAACTATGACGAATTTGAGCAAGAAGCCTATTCTAAATGCATTGGGAAAGTTATAAAACTCTCCTAAGATTTAACCAAACCCACACTTTGCTCCATTTATTTTTTAAAATTTATGCGTTATAGTTCACTTCCTCTACACTGTTGTCTAAAACCTTAATTTAATCTATTTGGTATAGATGTTTCATTATTTTCATAACTTTTAATATTTTCCCACAGTTAACTGGCATTTAAAAAATAATGATTTTATACTTATAAAAAGGAAAAGGCATATACAAAGAAGAAAAATTTATAATTTAAAACTTCTATTAAATGTAAAAAATATTAAAGAGATTAGAATTACCAAAAGATGACTATCATACAGCTTAGATTAGGATTTTAGAAGTTATTTTTAGACGGTATAAAAAACTTAAGGGTTAAAGTATAGACTTTAAAAAATATGAGAGCAAAGTGTAAGTTAGATTGAATTGGAAGAAGCTTATTGTGAGTTTCCCATATGCATTTAGTAGTCTTAATAAGGTCACGGCGAGTGTTTTTAAACCCGGACCGTTCACCAAACCGGGAGAGCTTGAGGTTCATGGTTCAACAGGTTTAACCGGTTAAACCGTCGGGTCAAAGCTATTTCCACAATTTTGTTTGATGACTTATCAGTGTCCTTATTGTAACTTGAAAAGTATTATGGTTTATAAAAAAACTTTTGTCATATTACAAGGACTAATATTGTAACTTATCCAATACAAATATTTAACTTAAAGACACAGCAAACTTTCTTCTCTCTCATTTCTTCTCTCTCTGGCGACACAATCGCTTCTTTCTCCCCCCACCCCCTCTCTCGTCCACTTCTTCTCTTTTGCCTGAAATTTCTTCCCTTCCCTTTGCTTTTTCTCTAATCTTTCTCCTAATCTTATTATTCTCAGATAACTACTGCATCTTTTAATTTTAGAGGTTATTTTTGCAAGCACAAACAATGTAAGCATGTGCCATGCTATGCCAGAAATAAGAGGAATATTGAAGGAAGGGGTATGCTGGGATTTTTTGGTTGCACTAAATCTCTTCTTCACATGATTTCTTCTACCTCAATTTTTTTTCTGCCTTTTTCTTTGATTTTTCCAGTCTGAAACGGTTTATTGGTTTACGGTTTTCTCTGATTTTACCGGTTTTGACCTTGATGCATTTGGACCGAATCCCGGACCATGGAGGATTACGGTTCACGGTTAAATCAGTTGAACCGTCCGATCCTGTCCGGTTTTTAAAACATTGGTCACGGCCCGGTTAGCACAAGAAACTCTATACCGCAATTGGTGAAGCTTCACAAAACCGGCTTTGCAGATCGCTTAGAGTGAACGGATGTTGTAAACTGCAAAATTGACGCAAAAAACCAGTTATAAAAAATTAATAATCCTTGCGATAATCCAACAATTAAGGTTTGAAGATATTATCATGATGAGGTTAAAGATTTGAATTCTGAAAATTTTAATTCATGAAATAAAATCAAAGCTTTAACATGTTATACATAGAATAAAAGCAAATCACATCTATGGAGGCTTGTTATCACTCCCCCATATATGCGGTCTTGTAGCTAATAGACTATAAATATCAACAACTTTTTAAAGTGTATGATTTTAAGAAAAAAGATGGCATCTTTCTATGTATTCGTTTGTTTACACTTGTCCCCATGTATGCCTAACGAGTGCTCTCACAAGAAAACGTGAATTGTACAAATCACCACCAAACTATCATATAGAACTCTTCCATATATGACGCATCTACAAAATATTAATACGTAATTGTCCTAGAGCTTTAACAGATGCAGGGATTTTAAAAGCTGTCAAGCTCAACAACTACCTTTTTTTTTTTTTTCATGGCAATACAAATTGATCTCCAACTCGCAACTTAAATGAAACTCTTGCTTGCTTGTAGATTTTTGGCTTCAAGTCCTATAAAACCGTACGTCACTGCGAAGAAATACTTATTAAAACAAATTATTGGTATGGTGCTCTATTAAATAAAAATAAAAAAGAACAAAAAAAAAGGTGCTTGGTATTTGATTCTAACCAAATAAAATTCAACAACACATCTGACATCACCAAGAATTCGGCCAAGTTAAGTTAAGACGATTCATCCGATTAGCAGCTCGGTCGGGTTTGTTGACCCGGAAACGGCAGTGTGACAGCCAGGGCAGGAAGTGACAGAAAGGGGACACGTCATGCAAGCAGAGAATTTAAGGGAGTAAGACCCTTAATGCGTCCGGTCACACTATCATTCACTCCGGACGCGTGTCCACCTCCTATTACTCCCAACCTTTTCTTTTTATCTCTTCTCGTCTCCACTTTCTTCTTCTCCCCCAAACAGCCAGGTTTCCTTCCATGGATCCTACGCTGGAAGAAGATGACGGCCACCCCCGCGACCATGATAACTCTTTTATGGACTCTGATGTCGCCTCCACCAGCTCCGGTGACCTCTCCGGCGCTTCAGGAGAAATTCCAAGGCTCCTCGTCGAATCGAGGACGGCGGAGGTGAGGCAAAGATGCGTCGGGCGAGGCAATCAGGGACTGGCATGGGGGTTTACTTCCATTATCGGACGGCGGGCAGAGATGGAGGACGCAGTGGCAGTGGTTCCGGGATTCATGTCACGCACGTGCGATCATGTGGGAGGGTGCACTGCTCCGGGTTCTAGAACCTCCGGCGAGATATCTCCGGTCCATTTCTTTGGTGTCTACGACGGTCATGGCGGCTCTCAGGTAATGCTTTTCGTTCCGGACTGGTTTAATGGTACCGGACCAGTTGGAAATGCACGACATGAATGGATAAATAATTGCTGCCCTTTTCATGTTGCATAGAGAAACGAAGTATTTAAACGACGTATAGGACACGTTGCGAAAGGTAAAAGGTCAGTTTAAATGTGATTGTTCACTTCTCCACCAACCCTTCTCTTCATCGACACGTGGTTACAGAAAACCGTTTCCACTTTTTATGTTTACGAACTACGGATTATTATTATTATTAGGCCTATATGCACTATTAGTCCTCCAACTTTATCGACTCACACGGTTTAGTCCCTTAACTTTGAATCAGTGTGACTTAGTTCTCAAATTTTGTAAAATTATGCGAGTTTGCCCCCAAACGTTTTAAACGGTGAGACTTAATCCTTCAGCTGGTAGAACAGACTACAATTTTAAGTCCTAACTTCCAATTTTTCAACAATATGACCATTCTTTTTATGAACTTCCATTCTCACCATTCTTTTTAGGAACTTTTATTATCTCCAAACTCATGGTTAACAAAACTTACTAAATTGTTAAATATATAATTAACTAATCAAATAACTTATAAAATGATAAATCTAAAAATTATATGCAGTCATTTAAAAAATTTATAATTTTTTAATAATTTATATTTTGCTTATTTTCTTAGAAACTACTTTGGTTAATTTATATGAAAGTAAAAAAATCATCTTTTATATACTCCACTATTATATTGACTAATTATTTTTTTAAAATATTTTTCTCACTTTTTTTCTTACGAAATGTGCAATATTAAGGGGTTATGACTTTAGAGATCATTTTGGAAGAGTTTTTTTTTTTAAGTAGATTTAGTTTTCAAACAATTTCTCAAATTAATCTTTTTTGTATTAATATTTTTTATTTTGAATTAGTATATCACATCATCTTAAAACTAATTCATCCCTTACAATTCTCATGTTAATGAAGATAGTACTATAATTTGCTTAACTTTTTATTGTTTATTTGCAAATAAAAATTTAAAAATAAATAGAAAAATTTATTCACTTTTATATAAGTATTAGCTAAAACTCTTAAACTGAGTTTTTTAACTTTTTGATTCTACAAAAAGCTGCTTTATAAACCATTCAAAAAGAAAAGCAATGTAAAGATATGCCGCATTTACAAAAACAATAGTAACATAAGAATAATTACTAATGTGAAATTAACATTGAATATTTAGTACTACCTTAATGGATTGATTCCACTTAATTAGAATATTGTCTATTTTTTTTCTTTTGATTGATTCCGACTAGAAAGCCAAAGAATCCATTTTTCATTTTCTCCACCTTTACTTTGATCATTTATTTTTATTATATATTTTCTTACATTTTAGTAATATAAATTTTCTATTATTAGCAATTTTTTCACATAAAAAAATCCAACCTTTAACTTTGGGATGATTTTTCCCTTATCTTCTTCCTCAGTTTTATCTTCTTCCTCAGTTTTTCTATACCTTCTGTATTTCTTTAACTTCTTGCATATTAACGGCTTCTTTTTGTTTAATTTAAATCTTTATACTAGAAATTCAAAAAAATCCATTTTTTATTTTCTTTACCTTTACTTTGATTATTTATTTTTCGTATATATATTCTTACTTTTCTAGTAATATCAATTCTCTATTATTAGTAATTTTCCCGCATAAAAAAACAATCTAACCTTCTACTTTGGGATAATTTTTCCCTTATCTTTTTCTTTAGTTTTTCTTTATCTTCTTTATTTCTTCAATTTCTTGCATATTAATGGCTTCTTTTTGTTTAGTTTAAATCTTTTGCTTAAATATAAATACTAGTTGGAATACATAAAAAAAATTCAATATTCTAATTAAATGGAATTCATTCATTAAACTAGTTCGTAGAGATTCGATACTAATTTTATATTAGTAATTATTAGATTTTTTTCTTTTAAATTAGACATACTATTAGTAATTGTCTGAAAACTGAATCAACTTAAAAGGAACTCTTCCAAAATGATCTCTAAATACATAACTTCCTACTATTTCACATTTTGTACGAAAAAAGTGAGAAAAAATACCTAAAAAAATTGATCAACAATATAATAGAGTGCATAAAAGATAATTTTTTTTTGTTTTCCAATAAATCAAATAAAGTAGTTTCTAAACATAATAAAAATATAAATTGTTAAATAATTAGAAATTTTTTAAATTTTTGCTTATAATTTTTTTGAATTATCATTTTTTAAGTTATTTAATTAGTTAATTATTTATTTAACAACTTAGTAAAATTTATTAACCTATGAGTTTGGTGATAATGGAAATTTCTAGATAGAAGGATGATTTTGCTGAAAGATTGAAAGTTATGGTTTAAAGTTGTAGTTTGTCCTGACAGTGAAGGACTAAGTCACACCATTTAATAAGTTTGAGGTCTAAGTAACATGATTTTGTGAGAACTAAGTCATACTGAGTTAAAGTTAAGGGGCCAACTCGTGATAGTTGGAAAAGTTAACGAACTAGTGGTGCATTTATGCCATATTATTATTATTATTATTATTATTATTATGTTTTTTTTTGTTTTTTCCTTAACTTATAAAATGTTCTACCTTCTTCTTCCTAGAAAAAGAAAAAGTTAAAACCTCAAAAGAAAACCTTGGTAGATGTTAAGTGTGTGTGTAAATAAATTAATAAATAAAAAGGGGCAGGAGGGCGTATGTAGAAACCCAAAAACAACCATGAAGCTATCGCGTTTCTTTATTTTTTGATAGTAAACTTTCATGTTTTTATTTCAATCACTCATGGCTAGGTTGGCAACAATCCAAGCCAAGTCTAAACACCAAACTTGAGCGCGATAATAAGTCTCGAGCTCAGCTCGATGGATATTCATAAACGGTTTGATAATTTGATGTGCTTGGTGCTCAACCGAAAGACTCGATGTGTGGAGCTTAGTTGGAGCTTGATTAGGCATGATTAAGCTCAAGTTTGTTCCAAAATGATTATATTTAGTATCAGTTAATGGTATTTAGTGGCTTTAATGGAAATAAATATATCTATATTAATACCACCTTCATCCATCCCATGTTATTTACTTCATCTCATTTTTTAACGTAAATTTAACTTAAATTTATTTATATCATTATTTTTAAAACTACATTTTTTTTATCAAATGATAATATAAATATATTAAAATTAAAATTAAATTAAAAAAAATGAAATGGAGCAAATTATATGAAACGTATGGAGTATTATATAAGGTTCAACAAATTTGAAAACCTCTCAAACTGAATTTGATAAGATATTTGAACATCAAAACTTGCTCAAGCTAAGAAGTCTGTGAGCTCCGTTTGTTAACTGCAAAACCAAGCTTAAGTACCACACCCACTCATGACCCAATGGAGATAAACACGATTTTGGAACTTGACCGGCAGATGGTTAGAATCGGTGAGATTTGGTGGCCATCTGGGGTTTTTAGCCTATTCACGCGCCATTCAACTGGTTCTTTATGTTTTCTTTTTTAATTTCGGCGCTCGTCGATGAACTACGAGGTTGGAATTGGATCCTTCGGTTTCTTTAGACGACCAATGCCAAGTTTGGCATCGAGAAACTAAATTGGGCACCAATGCAATCAATAGGTGGCAAAGTTGTGCGCGGATCGGATGCACAAAATAGTGGCGGAAGAGTGGGAGCGGAACGCGACGGAGGACTCCGATCAGTGGAGGAGACGGTGGGTGTCGGCGCTGACCACCGGCTTTGAGAGGGCCGACAGCGATCTCCGGGGCCAGGGGGTTGCGCTGGAAATGGTGGGATCAACTGCCGTCGTCGCCATCCTGTCCGGTTGCCAGATTATTTCTTCCAACTGTGGTGATTCCAGGGCAGTGCTTTGCCGGGAAACCGAAACAATCCAATTGACTGTCGATCACAAGGTGAGGTCCTATATAGTACCATATTTTTCAGTTAATTACTGCCATTAATTGGAAGTTGTTGTGTAATTTGCTGATTTTTCTTCTTGTTTTGGTGCAGCCAGATAGAGCGGATGAACTGTTGAGGATTGAGAAGAAGGGAGGGAAAGTCATAAACTGGAATGGAGCTAGAGTCTTTGGAGTTCTCGCTATGTCAAGGGCTATTGGTATTAATTTGCTCCCTCTCATCTGATCTGACTAATTCCCTAGTTTTATTTTATTATGAGGTACATTGTCACTGACTAGAACTTTAGCCCAAGTGGCAAACTTCCAATCTCATGCATGCAACTTGGAGAAGCACAAGGGCAAGTATATTCGAAAGTAGTACTTTAATTTGGAGGCATTTTCACAATGTTTTCTTTTTTCTTTTTTTTTTTTGTGCTATCATCTTATGCAATGTTGTATCTCTCCCACTTAACTTTGATGATTTGCAATATGATTCTGTGTACGGTGATCCCAAAAAAAAAAAAAATGAGGTCCATGACATACTCGTAGCTTTCCTCTTCGGTTCAGGGAACAATGTTTTTTTTTCTTGCTTCTTGTTTTTTTTTTTTTTTGATGAAGTTCAGAGAACAATGTTAAACCTGTTGGTCAGATGAAGTAGTGTTGTTGTGTTCTCTATATTCAAAACTTGCGCTTTCTGTTAATGCATGTCTGTGGTCGTGGATATAGGTATACACAAATGTTTTGTTGCCATTTTGATATTCGTGGCCATGCATATATCCAGATTTTTTGCTAGTTTCGAGATAAAATGCATCTATCTTCTGCTTTTATATATGTTTCAGGTGATCAGTATTTAAGGCCATGGATAATTCCGGTCCCGGAGATTTCATTCACAACCAGAACGGACGAGGATGAGTGCTTGATATTAGCCAGTGACGGACTATGGGATGTCATGACCAATGAAGAGGCTGGAGAAGTGGCACGTCGAGTCCTAAGTAGGCGGCGGAGGTTCAGTTTGGCTGATGGGGTTTCACCAGCTCAGTGCGTAGCTGATAATCTAACTGAAATAGCTTTTGGGAGAAACAGCTCGGACAACATCTCTGTCATTGTCGTTGACCTCAAGTCCCGGCGATTACGTCAACCGAGGACATCAAAACATTAATCCGAGGGAATCATTCTGTTGGAAATTTTTCAGCACTTGAAGAATTAAAAGTGCATGGTAAAATTCATTTACGATCCCATAGTTTTAAATGTTATTCCAAAATGGTCCTTTATCTCACCTTGTGTTATTATAAAGTTCCTCACCTTTTCAGACATGTTCTATTATAGTCCATTATATTAATTTTTCTATTATCTTGAATGGAAGTTGATGACATGACAACTTGGATGTTAGTATGGAGGTAAAAAATGCCACATCACATCCTCTCTCATTATAACTAATGGCTCTACTGAAAGAATAAAAACTTTCAGGGTAAATTGTCACAAACACATAATTTTAAGTATTTGAAACATAAATTAACTTAGTTCATCTTCTTCCCCAATATTCTAGCTAGGTTTAACAGGGCGATGTGTTTTCCAGCATTGTCCTTCCACTGCAACCACTTCAGCCCCGATTCCCGCCCCTCCCGCAACCGCTTCAGCCACACTTCCTGGCCCTTCTTCCCCGCCAACACCCTTTCCCTCCTCAGCCGTGATTTCCCCGCGACTCCGTCACCACTCCATGTTATCTCCGCCCCGCCAAACGCTGTTGCTCCACTGCTCGTTTATATTTCAAATACCTAAAATTATGTGTTTGTGAAAAATTTGACCTGATATTTTTTTGTTCTTTCAGTAGAGTTGTTAGTTATAATGAAAAAGAATACCACATAGCATTTTGGATAGCCGCATTGATATCAAAGTTGCCACATCACTAACTTCTGTCCAAGGTAATAGAAAAATTAACGGAATGAATTGCAATAAAATGCACATTAAAAGGTAAGAGATTTTATGATAACACATGATGAGATAAGGGATCATTTTATGACAATATTTAAAGCCAGGGACCGTGAATAGATTTTACTCTAAAGCCAGAAGGAATAACCACATGACTACCATGACAAAGGAACATAATGTGCCATGAGCAGGCACCAAAGTATTAACACAAGCCTCACATTTTGTAAAGCTCTTGTTATACACAAAATGTCGATCTAGCATCGTAGCAGTGAAGTTCAGATGCTACAGTTCTTGCATTGAATTATGACCCTGAAAGCTGAAACCAAAGAGGTACAGCTCTTGCATTGAAGTTCAGATAATTCCTTTCCTCTATCTGTATCCATCCAATTCACCCCTTATTAAGGGGTGGTGGAATGTCTTGGACTGCTCTCTGTGTTCATTTGTTGCTTTAATTGGTTTGCAGAAATGAGGTGAGGAATAGTTCATCTGGTTTCTTGCTTACAAAAAGTAACTGAAAATTAACCTCGATTATCCATTACGCTTTATTGGCGTTTCTTTTCAAGGTAAAGCAGATGGCTTTCGCATGTAAAGACCCATTTGGAATAGCTTTTATACTTATTTTTGGAGCTTTGAATAATTTATTAAAGATGAGGATTAAACCGTAAAGCTAAAAATGAAACGCTACAGTTACATTGTTTTTTCAAAATTCCAATGCTAATGCTGGCATTGCTGTCAAACAAAGTCAAAGACAAAAATTCTCTTCCCAATTTACCAAAGCATTCGGACTTAAATAACCATAAAATAAGGCAATATCCATTGAGATTGATTAGATATGCAGCACTGGCCCACTGGGGCTAAACATGAGGCACAAGTGGTTTTGCAAATTGGGCCGGCCCCTTCTGCTTCTTTGGACAGCAACATAACGTCGGTGTTTCCCATGAATCCTTTTATTACAAAAACAATGGCATGTCTTGTCTGTCCATCAATTAATGTTTATGGGCCTCATCTAAGACTTAGGCTTGGCATTCTTTTTCTTCAAATGATTTCCCTCAAATTCCAAGGTCACACAGTTGTCAGCATGATGCATAAGAACTTAAAGGTGATATATGGGCCTAAGGCGAAACTAACGTGGAATAGGATAAAACAGTGGTATTGTTTCAACAAACATAATACAAGTATAACAATGTACAGAAACATCACACAGTTAGCACAATATAATTAAAATGTGATCTAAAAGTAAAAAAAAGATTTTGGTTACTTTTTATGCTTCTACATGGGCTTGGGTCAAGCATGTCCTCTTTGTTGTGGTCTTAATCATCATCACACTAAAGGTAAAAATGCATCTATGAGTGTTTAAAGATTTAATTTTAATATCAAGATACATACATTTTCATTAATTGAGTTAACCTGAAGATGTGTATTTTTTTAAAAGAAAAAGTAATAGTAGATTTATATATAGTTGTTACAGAAAAATTCAAATCTTACCTCACCCTTCTCCTACTCATACGTATACCTCAAAAAAAGCGTGTTTTGGCTATTTTTGCATATACATATCCAGTAACTCGTAAAAGTTTATATGGATTTTCGATAAAGTTTCCATAGTTTTGCTACTTAATCTGGTCTACAATATATTACATGTATAGGTGAGTGATCATTGAATGAAATTTTATTTTCGTAAAAAAAATACTACCGCTAAAAATTGAAATTGCGTTGGTTGGTTTAACCTTAAATAATTGAGCAGTGGTGAGCTGATATCTAATCAATGAACATGGTCGGGTTAGATCGAAATAACCTGAAATAGTTATGGCTCTAGAAAAATCAAACTCAATCTAAGAATTGAGAATTAAATAAAACCAGAACCATATAATTAGATTTTTCAGTTCTGATTTTTGGTCTTTTTAGTTCATAATAGAGTTTTAATTCAAGATACATTGCTCTAACAAATTAATGTATTCAGAACCTCACAAATCAACCACCACAATGGTGCAACCTCCTATCTTCGTCATCTCGTTAGCCGGCTAGTCACCTGACGGATTTCCACCCCTGTCCTTAGATCCGATAGTAATCCGCTAGTTTTGCCGCTTGTTAGATTCACAATTCATTTCACTCTTTCTTGTGCGGTTATCCTCACCATAAATACATAAGTAATTCATAAATATCATAAATCTTATAAGATATTTATACATATACCTTCAAGTTTGCTTCCAACTTAAACCAACTGAAAATCATTAATTTTTCCAACTATAAAATTAACCCATGGGCCATAATCCATTTTTACCTATCCAATTCAACCCAACCCAATAAAAAGATTTGAGCTGGATTATCTGACTCATACTCAGCCAACTAATATATCCCTCTTCAACTTTGACGTACAAGATGGAAAATTAGGAGTAGCTTAATTAAAGCCGTAAACATGTCCCCATCACGAGATGGGTTAGCTTTTTAATGATTCCCTCTAAACATCTCTATGTCAACAAGAAAGAAGAGTGGTAAGCAACCTAAACTCAGTAAAGGTAACGGCTTAGGTTTTTTTCTCTTAAGAAAAGAGGTGGCTTGGGGTTGGGGGATTCGAGAATGATTTTCTTTTCCTTTTTTATTTAAAGAGAAATCCTCAACAACTCAATTCAACCTAATACAGCCGACTATACCACTTATTTACTTAAAAATACACCTCCACGATGCTGGAGTTAATTTTCATAAAACGAATGAGATTTTTATTTACAACCCGTTTCTAGCCGGTTTCTAACTTCTCTTCTTTGCTAAATCGCCAAACCACATGAACGGCTAGTACTGGTTTCAAGTTTAGCCACGGTTGCGCTATTGATCTAAAGGAAACAATGGCAAGGAGCATACATCAAGTGTATATTGAAAAGCTTTACAGCTTGTTTTCTTCCCATATTACCCCTCTTTTAGTTTTGTTGTCCCTTGCGTGTCCCAAATATCTTTTTCTTGTTTTATACCACGTGGCATGTTTCTTACGGTAAAAAAACAAGCAGCAGGATTTGGGAGCTCAAGATTGAGACATGCCAATGTAAATTTTGAAAATTATGAAATGTGTCAAGAAAAATTTATAATATATTAATGAAAACAACTACCTGAAATTCACTAATCTATTCTATCATTTATTGTTATTTACTAGACTCATGTGAAAATTATGAGACATGTTTGGGAAAAATTTATAATGTATTAATGAAAACTATGATTACATAAAACTCAATAACTTATTCTATTTTTAGAGCTATTTACTAAATTAATTTAAAAATTGTAAGATATGTCAATGAAAATTTGCAATATGTCAATGAAAATTTATAATACATAAAACTCAATAACTTATTTTATCATTCAGATCTATTTACCAGATATATTTGAAAACTGTGAGGATGTGTCCTAAAAAAATTCACAATCTATTAATAAAAACAACAACTATTTTATCACTTAAAGCTCTTTAGCAGGATAATATAGAAAGTGTGATATATGTCAATGTAAAATTAACAATCTATCAATGGAAACAGTAACTACATAAAACTTAATAATCTATTCTGTTATTTAAAAAAATTTATGAGATATATGTAAAAACAGTGATATATCTCAAAGCAAAAAATTGTGCCAGTCAAAAGTGTATAAAGGTTTTTATGTTTTTTTTTTCCCTTTTTTAGGTTAGGATCTTCAGAAATTGCTGGAGGCTTCATCAATATAATTAATTAAACTCATACGAATATTAGAAAAAAGAAAGACAAGAAATTAAGGCATAAAAATGCAAGAGGAAATTATTAAAAAAAGGGGGGGCATAGACACGTAGGCAACCCAACTTCATCTAGCTAGTGCTAGCACTAGCAGTAGAATTTTCTGTTTACATGGAGAGCTCTAGCCTCTAGCTAGCTACCGCTACCAGATCATTACCATAGAACATGTCGGAGGTACCGATTCCGTTTCTCTGCTATCTACTGAACCCTCGCATGACTAGGGCCGTAAACGAACCAAACGAACACGAACGAGCCCTGTTCGTGTTTGTTTATTTAATGTTTAACGAACGCGAACAATAAACGAACACATTTTCCTTGTTTGTGTTTATTCGTTTAGTTTTAGTATGTGTTCGTGTTCGTTCGTTTATACAAGCTTAAACGAACATAAACAAACACAAACGAACGAATACGTTCGTGAACATAAATAATAATAGGTTATAATAAATATATAATATACGATATATAAAATATATATAACAATAAATATATAACTAGACACTAATACATAGATACACAAACAAACGAACACAAACGAACGAGTAAATGAACGAACATTAACCGAACAGTTCACAAACATAAATGAACGAACGAGACTTTGTTCGTGTTCGTTCATTTAACTAAACAAACATAAAAATTTGTTCGTGTTCGTTCGTTTAACTAAATAAACAAACATAAATGAACTCCCGCCGAACCGTTCATAAACGGTTCACCGAACGTTCTGTTCGTTTACACCCCTACGCATGACAAATGATTTGGCAGGCCGTGCCCAGATGTAGGCGCAGGAACACATGTCGCCGCGTAATAAAATGGCAGGGAGGGCAAGACTGTTGCAGTTTTTTATGGCGGCAGCGCCTCCATAAGCCGCGCGGGGTATTTCTGGAAATAGAAACATCCGGTCCCTATATCACTGTGAACTATTTGTGTCTGTTGTCATAATGCAAGCGTGTGAAGCGCCACAATAAGATTGGATTACTTTGTCCACAGGGACAGGTTGATATTATCAAAATTATAGCATCATTATTATATGAAACGCCCAAAACAAAATACGTTATTACAAAATTAATGATAACATCTTCTTCATATATTGGTTGATGTCTTCATATTTGACCAATTTTTATCTTTTGATACTTTTTCAATTTTCTAATACCGATGCAAAGTGTAGAAACAATATGACTATACATACATATTCAAAAAATATATATATATTTATAAACTATAAGCCTTCATTTATTATTTATATATAAAAGTTTTGCATTTATATGTTAAAATATTATAAATTAATTGTTATGAATGGTGAATTGTAAAAAAAAAAAAAAAAAGAAACAAACTTGGGAAAGGAGGAGTATACATATGAAAGGGCAATGTTTTAAGTTTTTTTTTTCTTACATTAGAAAAGAGAATAGAAATTTAATTGATGTGAAAAAGTTAAATCTCCGAAAAACGTAGTTTTAGAGAAAAAGAACAAGAGATTGACAAGTGTTGGGCTGACGCTGGTTTGTGGGTTCCAATCTGGACAGTAGTGGGAGCAGTAGTTGCAGTTGGTTCAAACTTGCTTCGCTCAAAAAAGCCCTCCCAAAGAAACCAACAAATCGTTCATGGAGCACAATCTAGAAAGCCCACCATACTTTTCGCTGCTGCTTATTGACCCCCAGCTTTCCCATAAAATAGTTCTTTCCCCTAAACTCGTATTTGAAGTTCTTAAATCACATCTCGGTCCATCTTTAGTAGTTAATTAAAACAATTGCCGGAAATAATTTGAGTCTGCAATTACAAGAATATTGCTCATTGAAACATTAAGCAAGATATGGAAATTAATGAGATCCCTGACCATACGTAGAACCCTTCTTCGCTAGCTGTTAAAGCAATTAATACAATATATTATAGTACTATTAAAAGTAGCGCAGGACTCAGTAATAAGTGGATTTGTAGCTAATCAACTTGTGATTAGAATCACGATGCATTATTAACAAATACTAATTCCTCCTTCCTATATTATTTAAAATATTCACTTTTTTAATTTAAGTTTAACTTCAATTTATTTATATTATTATTTGTTAGAAAAAATTATAAAAAAATTGAAAATTAGAAGTCTTTATTTATTATTTATATATAAATTTTTTCATTCATATACTAAAATATTTAAAATAAAAAATTATAAATTAATTAAGGATGGCATGATGAGACAGAACCAAGCCACATATGTACAGTAATATTTTCACGGTCTCATTAATTCCGAGGACTAGGAGCCGGCAGCCGAGTGGCTTATATTGAACGGGGATATATTCCTACTGCTCGCTCTATTCATTTGTTAATTTACGCCTATTAACAATTAATAAAAGCACATGCCTCATATGCTCGTTAATTATATTTATCCCCCGGTGTCTGGTCTGGCCAACAATATTTTATGTTGTAGTGGAAAACAATCTCGGAATTAGTTTTTGTGCGTTATGACTTTTTGACGTAACCTAATAAGCATGATGCGAGAACAGTTATTTATTCCTTTATGTATATGTTGATAATAATTACTGGTAATTCAACTAGCTAGTTTAACTTTGTTAAAAGTCGTGCTTCAACTAATTAAATTAGTATTAATTGTCTCACAAGTCTAAATTGTTTAGCTGGTTGTGTAGTTCATCAAATTAGTTCCCCACCCGAACCCAAATCAATGTCTCTGATCGGCTAGAACCTAAAAGTTGTGTACCGACCACATGATTTCACCTTTTTTTGTTTTTTTCCTTTTCCCCCCTTTTCTTAAAAAAAGTTCAAATTAATGATTTTTTTTTTATAATTAGAATTAAGCCAAAAGGCTAAGGAAATAGAGAAGCTGCTAGGTTGTGTGCCGAAGAAACACACCGTCACGGAACAATGATGAACAAAAAACAATCGAACCCCCTCCATCGCGGGCAACAACCTACATTGCTATACTTATTGAAGATTGGTCTGGAGAATTTTGACCTCGAAGAACCTCTAATACCTGGAAACTGTTCGAGAGGATGGCAATGTATTGTAAAGAGAATGGTTAAGTAGTTTTCACTGCCCCCAAAATAGCCTCCAACTCTACTAACAATGCCCATGAGCAATGTGGCAATATTTTTACTTCCTAATATTCCACTGGTGCATTGGTTCCCGCCCAAAGTTACATTGTCACCCTTAAGTTTGAATAATTGCACCAAGCATCACGCACCACAAAGATAACGGAATTTCAGTCTAAAGCATAACAATTTCCTAGCTTCCCAAAAATGGGTTGATTAATGATTTTGTTTTTACCATAGACTATTGTTATTCTGTAAATATATATACATTTGAACAAAAAAAAAAGATTGACAATAATACATATGTTTCTCTAAACTCATTATTGGTAAATGTTACTCCAATTACAGACCTTATGCATATGTTAGATGTGTTGAAGTTCCTCAAACATGGTTATTAAAATCTTGATTTGAGTCTTAAAAACTTACTTTTTAGCAATTCTAAACACAAAAAATATCTCAAGTCTCAGTGGAAGCTTATATATAAGTTAAAACGGGTAGAGTCTCAACTTTAGTATTAGAAATTTAAAAAATTAAATATAATTTTATGTTTTTTACATTATTAGGTCAGATTTACAAAAATTGGGTTAAAAAATGATCGCAAGCCAAACAAATATAAATCTATTATCCAACCCAATGTTTATATAGTCAAACCCAACTCATTTAGAGTTAAAATAAAAAAAACTAAAGATAATTGAAAAAATAAAACACACAAATCATCTCTTATTTTTCTCTCCAGACTCTTTGTGTCACTTAATTGTTCTCCTTCACTATAGCTTTGATAATTTTGGTTATCAAATTTATGTACATGTGGATAAAGATGAAAAAAATGTCAATGCTAGTACAAGTGTTTGTATAAATGAGTTTGACATCTCAAATGATAAAATGACGACATAAGAAGATGAATATATGAACTTTGAATATGATAATATTGATACTATCATTAATCATGATGTTCTAAGTGTTCATTTAGATGATTGAGATGTGTTTAATTTTTTATTATGAATTGTGGATTTTAGAACTTGTTTTTCTTGTGTTATATGTTTATGATGTGGCACCTTTGATGACATTAAAGTATTAATAAGTGAAAATATTATATAATATAAATTTTTTAAAATAATTTAAATGATTATAGTTTTTCACTTTTTTTAAAAAAACATTTTAGTAGAATTTTACGACTCTACAACTTTTTACGACAGTAGAAAAATAAAAATAACTCTAGATAGAAATCTGATTGGCACTTAATCCCCTCTACTATTTAATGTTGGGTATATAGTCTCAATTTGCACACCATGACTGAAGTTGGAATCCGTTTTGTTAAGGAATCTTCCTCAGCCGAATCGTGTGTGAGGTTTGGTGTGACTCATAGTTTTGCTTCTAGAGCAAGTTTGCTCTGTCTCTGTGCTGTTTGTTTAGGTAGTTTCCTGGTCTTTGTTTTGGTTTGTTATACTATACAAGGATTTTGGGTTAAAGATGGTGTCAATTGTACCAAGGCGGCAAAGTCTAAGAATTATAGGCAGTCGTAAAAGATTTATATATAGACCCGTCTAAGCACTAAGAAATGTGCTTCTTATATATTTTTGAAATAAAATTCTTTTATCTGGCATTGCTTGTTTATAAAACGAATTTGTGCATATTGTTTTTTGTTCATTTATGCTGTTTCGTTCCGTGAGTGAGGTATATTAGCTTGCTTTTTGCTGGTTTAATTAATTAACCTCTATATACCTAATCAAGAGTAGAAATTTCTTTCTTTCGATCATTTTTTTCTTTTTTTTTTCTTTTTAACAGCAGAAATTTTCAGGCATCAGCATCTGGGGAACACTATATGAGATGCTTCGTGCTGGGAGAGAGGCCACATCTAATTCTTTTCTACACATTTCAACTTGAAGAAAATCGATCCAATATCTTTATTATATATATTATCTTGCTTGACAGTAAACAAATAAAATAAGGTTTTAGAAAAAAAAACATACAATGAAATAAGCCTCTAGCTTTTTTAATAACATTTATTTTCCATTAATTGTAGATCATACGACATCTACTAATAAGATATAATGCTAAAGTCTACAGGGATAACAAACTCTACTCATGCCGCGCATTTATAACATTTCTGTGATACCGTTTTATAGAGAGAAACTGTATAGAATACACAAGTATATCTAATATTCAAACCTGTAGATTGATAGGAAAAACATTCTTAGAAATAATAGACACAAACCTAGAATAATATTTGAATTAACAAACAAATTAACAAATACCAATACTTGATCCAATATGAAAAAGCAGACTGGCTAACCCATGGGGTAGAACTTGCTGCTCCCTCCATTAATTTCTTGTTAATTTTACAGTGAAACATATGGATCTAGTGATTTAATCTGGAATATATAAACAAAATAACTCAAGTAAATATATTATTTATCTGTGCATGAACCAAAACAATCTTAATTAGGCCATATATATGTATATCTAAGGGCAACCTCTAACTATATCCCATATTACTCAATCATTCTCAAACTATCAAGTGTTGCATCAATTGTCCTTAATATATTTATTTATTATTTTCTGGTCTTATTGTGCAATACAACTATTAAGTATGAATAGAAAAATGACATGGCTACTGATATGGCAATGAAAGCTTTCATAGCTGCTGATGTGATATTACTTTTTCTATCAATCTTTAATGGTGTGATAGATGACATGACGAGATAATAATAATTAAATAATTTGAGAATGATTGGTATAATAATAATTAAATAATTTGAGAATGATTGGTATAATATTTTACATTAATTATTAAGCTAGTAGCTGAAATAATCTGTCTTAAATATCCATCGTGTGCAAATCATAACTCACATATGCCTAATTATTAATTTGTAAGCCATTTTATTTTCATCTGTTTTTTTTTTACTGGCAATAGAAGTGGTATAACTTCATAACTAATTTTTTTTTCACAAAAAAAATAAGTCCATCTTCGCTCACCAAATATTATGAGCTTATATTTTGATCTTCAATTAGAGATAGACAAAGTATGAATATTTTATGACGTGACCAGGACGATAGGAGGGATCACTGAAATTTAGCATTGTCCCCGCAAATGCAATATTTATAAAACATGAAACTATACCATCTGTTGAAAATTGTCCCTGACATAACAAATATTACAAATATGTCTTTCAAATAACCATTTATTGCTAAATTGTCTGTCTGTTGCAAGCTTTATTATGCGTCCCACTAGGAAATCTATAAATAATTTAAATAGACTAATTCTGTAAGAAAACAAAAAGAAAACAAACTAAGATGGATATAATTTTTTATTTATAAAAGTGATTTACTTACTAAATTTTTAAAAATATGTTTATAGTTGTATTGCAGTGATTATCAATATTTTATGAAGCTAGTTATAACAACTTGTTATGTAAAATAAATTTTCAAATAAAAATATTTTCATTTTATATAGATTTGAACAAAATATCTGATAGATGTTAATATGAATATTCATATTTACCAGTATTTCGACGTCTAACAGAATTTTGCAAATAGAATGACTAAATGTTATTCTAAACACAAATTCGCTGTATTTGTTTCATGAATAAATTTACAATTTGGGGTACAATTTAGTGAGAAACGGTGCAATTTAGCTAAAAATTTTGAAAATAATCCAATATTTCTCCAAAAGTCGGAAACCTAGCCGCTCCACCTCCCTCAGCCTTTCAAACCTTCTTCCTCAATCCGTTTTGTATCCTGCTTGGCTTAGCTCTAAGTTCAAGTCTGGCTAGTCAATTGACATCACCCAATCTCTATTATCACTAATATTTTATTTGTGTTTACTTCTTCTTATGGTGATTCATTTCTTTTTGAAGACAAACTTGTTGGCGGACATCAAGTATCATAATTGGCTTGACAGTGGATTGTGAATCGCTGTTTTATTAATAGTGGTTTGGCTAAACCCGAAAAAGATATCATAAAGTTTATAGTGACAATTAGCAATATTCAAATAGTGGATAAGAGATTTTGTGTTTTATTTTTATTTTTATTTTTGTGTCTTGTTTTGTTTAGCAATTGTTCATGTGTTATGCTTGGATTGTGATCATTAGCTAACTGTATGTTGGTTTAACTCAGTTTGTTGGTATGCTTAGTTAGTTTGTTGGCTTGTTTGTTTGTTTTGTTTTTTTAATTTTTTCAGTCTATCTTTTCAGATCTATAGACATGAATATTGAGATTGTCTGAATTATTTGTAAAAGTTTTTTTTTTCTACTACGATATCTTTTGGACACATTGTAAAGCTTATAACTGAGCTAACTAATCTCTGTACTGTGTTTTATTTTTATTGTAAATATACATTGAAGATCACAACTTGGATGGATTTAGAAAAATTTCCCATACACACACACAACATTCTTATAAAAGAAAAATATGAAATATTAGTCTAATTTCAGCATATTTATGAAAAAATAATTATTCATTTTACTTACTTTCTTAAATTAATGAAATCATTTGATAAATTCTAATGAGATCCATTCAAAAAAATTATTTAATATTTTTAAGAAAGTAAAAAATTCACTGCCTGAACCCCATGACACCTCCATATGTAGATCCATCCCTAATCACAAGTACAACATACCCAGATCTACAATTTATTCGCACAAACAAATATTGATCCTTTCCAAACAAGTGATCTTAAACAGAAGTTTACAGGTCTTAGCAACCAAAGAACTCATAATTAATTAGCCACAACAATGAACCTTCTGAAAGAAAGGGTCAGACAGTGTCATGAGTTCTTTTTCTCCTCTTATTTTCATTGAGTGGCTATTTTCCATAGATATATATGTAATAGCAATACAGTTTAATAAATTATTCTGGTGGCACGGTTGTCAAGGCACTTAATTAGAGGGAGAATGATATATATATATATATATATATATATATATATATCTATAATATATATATCTATATATATATATACTATATATATATATATATATATATATATATATATTACTAAATGATGTGAAAAAAAACTGTATAGTAAGTTGATTGAATTTAACATACCGGTCATCCTATACATAATTATGTGTCCATCAAATGTTTGACAGAGAAGCTCTATGAAAATAATCTTAGTATCTTCCCGTATATTAACAACAAATTTTTTTGCCCGCATATCATACATTTAATAAAATTTAACTATTTAGTTAATTTTTGTTCTAAAATAATGAATATAAAAATCAAAGAATGATGATCCATTTCAAATCTAAAAAGTATGTCTGATCTTCAACGTTTTTTTTTTATTTTAAGTTCCCCAAAAACCATATAAAGAATAGAACATTAATCCTAATCATCAAACTTGAAAAAGCAAATTTCAATTAATTCTTGAAACTTAAATGGTAACAATAAAATAAGTACAATTGAAATGATATTTTATATTTTTTTATTTTTAAATTAAGAAATATTTAATAAAAAATTACTTAAATTAGTTGTTAGTAGGCAAAGAGAATGAAAAGGGAAATTAAAATTCTAAAGATAGATTAATTTTATTTTTTTAGCTAAACAAAGGAGAAAAGATTAGGGTAATAAAACTAAAACAATACAATTAATTTCATCTAAACATATTTAAAAAAAAATTATGAAGCAACTATATATTACTATATAGAAAAAGTACAAATCCATCAGTACTAATGTAAAAATGATAGAAATATTAGATAGTATGAGAAGTTTCTTTTGTTAAAAAAATAATAAGAGAAACAATGAATTGAAATGATTGTGTATAGAATTAAAATTACTTGGGGTTATATATATATAAAGCCTAGCCATTTGGGCATCATACAGACTTGAAAGTTTATTTTTCCTTTCTTTAACTGACAATCTCAGGGTAATTTATACTAATTATTTTGTTTTCAAATTACTGTATAATTAGTTTTGGTTTATAGAATTACATATTTAATGTGTAAATTTGGCATAAATAGTGGATCAAATTTATTTTCTTATAAATGTTAGTAATTAAAATGTTAAATAAAATAATAAGCAATTTTAATAGCATTACTATCATGACATTCTAATTGTAACAATAAATCTAGAAAAAAAACCCTATAAAGAATTTAATTATATCAATTGTAAAATTGATAGGTTATGTGAGTAAATAATTAACTATAAATAAATTGGTGTACTTTATGTTGGAAAATTTTGGTGCCGAAAAACCACAAACCAAAAGAGCAAAAATCTTGAGGAGTGTAAATACTATCCTTAAGAATTATAGTGCATGGCTCTCTGAAATGTGCAAGAGATCAGGTATGCGAAAATCTCCGAGGGTATAATGGGCCTTCTGAATTATGCGCACTTATGACTAGGATACTCAAGAAATAAGCAAAAACAGTTGAACCAACAAAAACTAAAAAGGAAAGTGTTTTGAGGGAAAAGAGAGAACTCAAGTTGTGGATAAAAAATTAATGAAGTGAGAGCATGTATTTATATAAAGTGAAGAGGGAGAGACACACGTTTTGTAAGTAATGTAGGATAAACAATGTATATCAAGTGAAAAGGGGAGATGTGCTCTTTCTAAGTAATGTGGAATAAAGAACCATTCTCAAGGTTTGTCCAATGTGGGATAAATAAGCCTTTAAAAATATACTCCACAAACAACATTCCCCAACATTCAAAAATCCTAAACACAAGGTGTTTTTGCTGGTTTCAAAAAACAATGTGTTGTGACTGGTGTCTATTAGACTATGAATGAGTCCTAGGGACAATGAGACTTTAACTTACTGATTACTTAGTGAAGCTTATAAGTTTTATGAACCAAATACCCTTTTGTAAATTAAGAGATTCATTGATCATATTACATCCACACAATTTTTGTTGTTCATTGAAGTGTTGAGCTTTATCAACCATGAGCGTGTCCTGATTTGCACGAGTGCTTTAGAGATTCTGCCACAAATCTTATAAGAATGTCTATACTCCTATACTCATATAGGTGATTTCATCAAGTGTATATTGCACTAATACATCATCCAAAATAGAAAAAGGCTATGTGAATTATTAAGAGTTTTTACTCATCCTTTAATAAATGTAGTTTAATATTATCTACACCATAGGATGGACTTTAAAGAAAATTCAATAATGCTTAAAGGTCTAGTAGTAACTTGGTATTACCTATATAAACCTAATTTATGGGATGTCCAATCATATAGGTTGGGTTACCATTAATATCGAATCAACTTAGCAACAGTTTCATTCCACTCAATGTTTCATATATCATTTCCTCCCCCAAAGGTTTAGTCAAAAATTGGCCAAACTCACTTCTGACTTCACATAATCGATCAACATAACGTCATTTTTAAACAATTACTTTACAACATCATATCTCAAAGGAATATGTCTATTTTTGCCATTGTAATTATTATTTTTCGTAATTACTATTGCAGCTTGGCAATCATAGTACATAAACACAGAAGACATTGATTTTATGGCTAATGATATATCTGCTAAAAAGCTTTTCAACCACTCAACTTACTTCTAGCCATTTCTAAAACTATAAATTCTAAATCTATAATGGATCTAGCAATGATGGTTTGCTTCAAATATCTCCAACATACAACATCACCACCAAGAGTGAAATTGTATCCACTAGTAGATTTTATCTCATCAGAGTCAAAAATCTAATTATCATTACTGTACCCTTCTAGTATAGTGGAAAATCTATTATACATGATACTATATTTGATAGTATCTTTTAAATATTTCATAATTCTCACCAGTACATTCTAATGCATTTCATTCAAACTTTGAGTGTATTTTCTTAATCTACACATAGCATAGGTTATGTTAAGTTAAGAAAAGTTCATTAGATGCATTAGGCTTCTAATAATTTGTGCACATTCTTATTAAGTAACGTTTTTTTTATAGTTTTCTTTAGTTGAGCATTTGTATCATAATGAGTTCACACAAGTGTCACATCAAAATTATTAAATTCCCTTAGAAGTTTTTCAACAAAGTGTTTTTTTTTCAACATCAAACTATTTTCTTTCCTTATACTTTTAACACCCAAAGTCACATTGGTTTCCCCATATTTTTCATGTCAAACTATGAATATAAAAAGCTTTTAGAGTGTTCGACTACTTCAAAAGTAGTTTAAAAAATGAGTATATCATCCATATAAAGGTTAATTATTACACATTCATTACCTTCAAGTTTTGTGTAAACACATTTATCAATTTCAGTAGTTAAAAAATCGTTACTTAACAAAACTTTATCAAATTTCTAATGCCACTGCTTAGGTGTTTGTTTTAATCCACAGAAAGATTTTCATAACTTGCACACTTTTATTTCTTGTCCAAAAATAACATAGCCTTCTAGCTGAACCATGTATATTTCCTATTGTTGATCCTTATTTAAAAAATCAATTTTAACAATTATTTGATGTATAAAAAGTTTATGTACAAAAACAGGGTAAATAAAGCTCTTATTAAAAAAAATTCTAAGAACTGATGCAAATTTGAAGTAATCAAAATTTTCTTTTTTAGTATAATCTTCTGCTACAAATCTTATTTTAATCTTATCAACTGAGCCATCAAGCATATGTTTTCTTTTGAAAATTCATTTACAACCAATGAGTTTAGCATCAAGGGGTAAATTTACTGAATCTCAAATTCAATTTTGTAAAATAGAGTTAATCCTATTTTGAATGGCTTGTTTCCAAAATACAATTTCTTTTGAAAAAATTACTTTTGTAAAAGTTAGAGGATCATTTATAAGATAGGTGTAAAATTCATTTCTAAAGGAACTCTTTTTCCTTTGATTTTTACCCCCTTCAATTCTTCTATTGGATGTTCAGAGACATCTTAAACAGTGGGAGCATGAAAAATTTCATCTTTCCTTAAAAGGAAAGATATGTTAAAATAACTCAACATTTTTTTTTGTTTCAATTATGGTGTTACAATTCAACGCATCACATTTTAATACAAAAAAACTATATGCAGCAATATGCTTTGCATATCAAATAAACATGCAATCAAATGTCTTTAATCCGATTTTATGCTTTTTTTATTTAGGAAGCATAACATTTATGAGATATCCCCAAACTTTCAAGTACTTTAAGTTTGAAGGATAACTTTTCCATGTTTCATATGGAGTTACACCTACCTTCATGATTCTCCCCACCAAAAAGTTTGATCTTTGAGATGTCGATGAATGGCTTAGTTAGTGTCGATAAAGACAATGATGACATAACAACAACATTTTTTGTAGCAATAGTAGCTTTCCTGTAAAACTTGCCATTGACAACAACTTTGTCATAATTAACAGTAGCAACCTCAATATCGACAAGTTTGTGATAGCTTGGATCCATACCATAATCCTTAAAATTATCAGAAAATTTTGATGTCGAAAGACCATGAACCATAAGAGCAAAAATCCTGACACGTGTAAACACTGTTCTTAAATATTATAGTTCGTGACTCTTTAAAATGTGTAGGAGATCAGGTCTACGAAAATCCCTCAGAATGCAACAGAGTTTCCGGATTGCATGCACTCATAACGGGATACTCAAGGAATCAATAAAACTAACTGGACTAGCAAAGACTAAGAGGAAAAGTGTTTTGAGGGAGAAGAGAGAACTTAAGTTATGGATGAAAAATTAGTGAAATAAGAGCATGTATTTATAGGAAGTGAAGAGGGAGAAACACACGTTTTGTAAGCAATGTGGGATAATCAATAAAACCAAATGAAAGAGAGAGATGTGCTTTTTCTAAGCAATCTGAGATAAAGAATCATTCTCAAGATTCGCCTATTGTAGGATAAATAAACCTTTTAAAATACACTTCACATACAACACTTATAGGGAGAATTATGTTTAACATGCATGTGTAGAAATAGAAAATGAGGATACCAAATTATAACTCAATAAAAATTCATGATGATATAATTTCAATTAAAATCCAAATAATAAAATGTAGTTAGAGAGTTTCTAAGATATTTTGACATTGATGAGTGAATAAAAAAAATTCAAATGATGAAAGAAGCTCTATATATAATTAATGATTCCAACCTATTGCCTAGGTTTTTCATATATATGTATATATGTATGTATATTTAATTGGATCATAATTGAACATCAAATCATAATTAATCATCATTTGGTTAAATAAGAGCCGACCAAAATTATTTGTGTCTAAAGCCACCTGGGCTTTAGTCACTCGGAAAACTAACTCCTAATCTGCGAAAGGGAAAAGAAGGGAAAAGAAGGCAAGAAAACAAAGATGTAGGCTCTCCCTTCAACGGTGGTCACAATTCATCTCCTTTTTGAAAGATTGTCCCGAGTTGGCCAATCTTACCTCTATGCCCATGAAAGCTACTTCCACGAATATGCGTAAAAAGTAGTACTGGCAGCGAGTACCTTTAACAACCCCACAAACAATCACTCTCCTCTCCCGCTGCAGCAGACAATTAATTATTAAGTAATAAACACAGATTAATAATTATAAATAAATCATGCAGCACTTCCTGTGAAATTTTTTACTATAATTAAACGTTCTTTTTATTATATTAATTAAATTTAGGATTTTGGTATATATGCCTAGTTGATCGCTTTTGTTAACTTGTTAATAATATATTGAAGAGAGAGATCAAATAAACTTAATTCATCAGATTAACAACTAAAAATTAGATGATGCTTGCATCTACAGAATTAAATTATTTAGTTAGTTCTCTGATCAATTCCATTGATCAATATATATCCCTTACCCCGGCCCCTTGACCAAAATGGAGTCAATTAATCTCATTGTTAATTCCATTTCATATATATATATATATATATATATATATATATATATATATATATATAACAATAGCCAAAAAACATAATTCTTTACGCGTTAGGCCAAGTTGCAGTGGTATATATTATGAATCACTGCTCTAACATAATACTCCTTTCATCTTAAAATTTTTGCTCTATTTATTTTTAGCAATTAATTTATAATTTTTTATTTTTAATATTTTAATATATAAATAAAAAATCTTTATATATGAAAGATAAATTAAGGCATGTAATTTCTAAATATATATATTTTTTATTTTTTTAATAAATAATAATATGAATAAATTTAAATTAGAATACAACAAAAAGTCCAATAGAGCAAAAGTTTTAAAACGGAGAGAGTATAAATTAGCCTCACTTCACGAAAGGGAAGTCACAGGCCAAGTTGCTTGATTATATATAATGGCAGCTGCTAGCTAGCTTGCCACACACCTATATATATTAAAACAAGCTATACTGTCAATATTAATGGCTTCTCCGGAGAAGACAACGATGGATCCGAAGGCTGGCTTAGCGAGAGATGATATTAAGGAGCATCATAGTAATAGTAACAATCTGGTATCCATCTTCAGATATGCCGACAGTGTTGATGTTGTGCTGATGATCTTGGGCACCATCGGAGCCATCGGAGACGGAATGTCCACCAACTGCTTGCTGGTATTCGCCAGCAGACTGATGAACAGCTTGGGGTATGGTCAGACCCAAAAAACCACCAATTTCATGGACGAGGTTCAAAAGGTTACTTTCTCTTTCTTGTTGACTCAGTTCCTGTCCATTCCATTGTTCCTCTCTCAGCAGCCGCTTGCTTAATTAATTGACTTTATTAATTTTCCATGTTGGGTTTCGTTAACAGTGCAGCTTATACTTCGTGTATTTGGGTCTGGCAGTCATGGCGGTGGCTTTTATGGGTAATTTTCAGGAAACTTTTCTTAATTATCTACATATGTTTGATAGATATGCATATGTTTTCCTTTCTCAAGACAAGCACAGATAAGGCTGCCGGTACAAAGACAGCCCTTGGGGTCGAAATATTACTACTCCCATACAATAAAAGGGACAGCTAAACAGTTTATTTTTTATTTTAGGAGTGGGAGCTAGCTAGCTGAGGGGGTTATTAAATTAGAAATGAATTGCCTATATAATGTAACTGAGGAAAATCATGTAATGATCCTCTTGGTGGTTGCAGAGGGTTACTGTTGGAGCAAAACCAGTGAGAGACAGGTTCTGAGGATTCGGTACAAGTATCTGCATGCGGTTCTCAGGCAAGAAGTTGGATTTTTTGATTCCCAGGAAGAAGCTAACACTTCTGAGATAATCAATAGCATCTCAAAAGACGCATCTCTCATCCAAGAAGTCCTCAGCGAAAAGGTAACTAGCATTAATTAACTTGTAAGATTCATTTCAGTAAAAAAAAGAAAAAAAGAAAAAAACTTTTAAGTGCCTATAGCATTATTACTCAAATACTTCTGCGAGCTAGCGATAAGACCTGAAAAAAAAAAGTATAACGTCTAATTAATAATCAACTTATTATTTTTTTCAAATTTTAAAATTTTAGGTGCCAATATTTGTGATGCACTCATCAGTGTTCATCTCCGGCCTAGCCTTCTCCTCATACTTGTCATGGAGGTTGGCCCTTGTAGCACTCCCAACACTCCTCCTCCTCATCATCCCTGGACTCATTTACGGCAAGTACCTTCTGTACCTCTCCAAAAAGGCCCGCAAAGAGTATGCCAAGGCCAACGCCATAGCCGAGCAGGCTCTCAGCTCCATTAAGAATGTCTATGCCTTCACGGCGGAGACAAGGATCGTGGAGAGTTACTCAGCAATTTTGGAGAGAGCTGCCAAGTTTGGGATCAAACAAGGTGTCGCCAAAGGGCTTGCCGTGGGAAGCACGGGACTGTCTTTTGCTATATGGGCCTTTCTTGCTTGGTACGGCGGCCGGTTGGTTATGTATAAAGGGGAAAGTGGAGGGAGAATATATGCCGCCGGCATCTCTTTTGTTCTCGGCGGATTGTGAGTATCTCTCGCTTCTCCTTATCTGAATTAATTTCCTATATATCTTGCTACCAATTCGCAAGGCTAATGAAGAACGAGGATTAATTAAGACTTGGAAGCTTTAATTACTTATTAATCTACATTTGGGCTTCATAATTTGGATTAATGTCGCTCATAGGGTGGAAATGAACTGACCCAAGCTGAAACTCTTTGGGCTCAAGCTGAAGCTCGAAAAATGGGACTCAAAACTCAGCTAAAAAATGTTTGAGTTTGGCTCGGTGGCTTATTGGGCTCCAAACCCAATTTGAGGAATAGAAATTAGAATTTTAGGGTTTTGTATATTAAAAATAAAAATAATATTATTTTTATATTAAAAAATATTAGGCTCATGATGAGAGTTTGAGCCAAATAGTACAAAGCTCAAAACTGAATTTGTTAAGAGTTCGAATTTAAAATGCAACTTAAAACATGACAATCTCGGCTCAATAACTCAAAAATCAAGTTCAAGCTTAAATTATTTTATAAGAGGCTTAGGTCGTTTCCACCTCAATTATCCATTGCTCAGTATATAGGAGTTTCTTTTTTCAATAAATAAATAATACAAAGTTTTTAAGACATCTAGATTACACATAATAATCCGCATTATATACATTGGGAATACTGGATTGTTGTGAAACTCATTGACCCATTCTTGTATGTAAAGGAGTAAATTGCATAAATAGTCTATAACCTTTAATTGTAGTTTCATTTTAGTCTCTAACCTATTGAATATTATATTTTGATCCTAAACCTATTAAAATTGTTTCATTTTTGTCTCTTATTAAATGAAATTCATTAACTCAAAATAACTGTCAGATATAAAATTTTGAAATTCTGATTTAAATATTTGATAATTGTTTGTTTCAGTAAATTTAAATAATTTAATATTTTTTATGGCAAATAGAAATTTTAAATTAGTAATTTTTGCTTCCTAAATAAAATAAGTTCAATTTACAGAAATAAAAAAAATGATGAAATGAATTTTTCTATTAACTATAAAAAATTATTATACAAATTAAATTTATTGTAAGGCAGTAACCAAATAGTTTAAATTATAATATAAATATTTTTTATTAGACGAATATTTTAAGTTAACATATTTCATCCAATGAAAACTAAAATGAAATATTTTTATTAGATTTAGGACCAAAATGAAATTTTTTAATAGGTTTAGGATCAAAACAGAACATTCAATAGGTTATAGACTAAAATGAAACAATAGTTAAAGGTTAGGGATTATTTATGCAATTTACTCATATATAAAGTCTTATATTCAAAAGAAATGGGGTGGTCTGACCAGGCCAAGTACCCCTGGTTTTGTATTTTGTAAATTGAAAAACTGAAGCATTACTTTTGTTTTGTCATGAAATAATGCGTTTTCTTAACGCATTTGATTGTAGAGCTTTACTTCTTTTTTTTTTGTAGAAAAAAAAAAAGAAAAGAAAAAAGAAAGCTGTTGAAAATTTAATTCTGAGGTTCGGTTTGCTTAAAAGCCTATATTATCTCTAGTTTTGGGCATCATATGCTATTGTTAAGTCTTATACAAATATGCGTTTCAAAGAAAAATGTTTGGCAAGTGTTTATCAACTGTTAAAATCTAATTCCAATTTCATCTTATCCCTTTAACAAAGTAAACACAAGTAAGGATTTTTACTTTGGAATACAAAACAAAAAGAGTCTCGGCTAAAAAAGAAAAATAAATCACTAAAGGAATTTGGTGGACTTTGTAAATGTTATTTACAGAGTATTTAAAAATTTTGAAGTAAAAGAAAACGTGCGCATGGAGAAAACTTTTCAACTTCCCTCTTAAAATTTATTTTTGGTGGATGAAGAAGGAATCTGATGATGATTGACTTGCGTATAACCTTCTTCGCCATTAGATAGATAAAGTAGGGGTAAATTGCATCAGTAGTTCTTAGACGATGCTGTTTGTTGCACTTTTGTCCCTAAACTACTAACCATTGCACAAGTGGTCCTGGACTATAATAAATGTAATCAATAGGGTAAATGTTAAACAGGTGGGTCCTGAGCTATAGTAAATGTTGCACGATGTGGCCCTGGACTAGAGCAAATGACTAAATGTAGCCTGTAGGGAATGTTACTTGCAAGCATTACTCATTTTCTCAATATTCCCCCAATTAATTCACTACTTTCTTACCACTATCATCAAGACATTCGTGATATCCTTTAGGCTAGCAGAAAGAAGCAATATGTGACTCTATGTACATATGCATATGCAGATCCCTTGGAATGGCGCTTCCTGAACTGAAATACTTCACAGAAGCAACTGTTGCAGCCAGACGAATATTTCAAAGGATTGATCGAACTCCGCAGATCGATCCTGAAGACAGCAAAGGAACAATCTTGGCGAATATTCAAGGAGAAATCGAGTTCCAACAAGTAAAATTCACATACCCTTCTCGCCCTGACGCCATTGTTCTCAACGACTTCAACCTCAAAGTAGATGCCGGCAAGACTGTTGCTCTTGTTGGTGCAAGTGGCAGCGGCAAGTCCACTGCCATTGCGCTGGTCCAACGCTTCTATGATGCCTCTGGTGGAGCTGTGAGGATCGATGGAGTTGACATCAGAACATTGCAGCTGAAGTGGCTGAGGGAAAAGATGGGTCTAGTCAGTCAAGAACATGCCTTGTTTGGCACGTCAATTAAGGAAAATATAATGTTCGGGAAGTTGGATGCTTCCATGGATGAAATCATGGCGGCTGCAATAGCTGCAAATGCTCATAGCTTCATCACGCAGCTTCCTCAAGGGTATGAGACTAAAATCGGTGAGCGGGGAGCACTTCTCTCAGGCGGACAGAAGCAGCGGATTGCCATCGCCAGAGCTATCATAAAGAACCCCATGATCTTACTTCTTGATGAAGCAACCAGTGCTCTTGATTCTGAATCCGAAACTTTGGTTCAAAATGCACTTGATCAGGCCTCCATGGGAAGAACAACTTTGGTAATGAACACATTCTGAGCACCTTTACTTTACTTGGTTGCTTTTGTTTGAATTAGAACGCAGTCATGTAAACCCTACTCCATTGACCAAGGGGTTTGGTCTTTTGCTGATTTTGATGGTTGACTGTATATGAGCAGGTTGTGGCGCACAAGCTTTCGACGGTTAGAAATGCTGACCTAATTGCAGTGGTTAACAATGGCTCAATCATCGAATTAGGCTCCCACAATGACTTGATCAACATCATGGACGGTCACTTTTCGAAGCTCGAAAAAATGCAGAGACAGTTCAGCAGTGAAGATCAAGATTCGACGGAGCCACAAATTTTTTCCGATGGAAGAAACAGTGCCGGGAGGCTTAGCACCGGAAAATCAAGTCCTTTCTTCGCCACACCATTGCGTCAGCTAGAGACCCACAAACCAATATCTCACCCGCCTCCCTCGTTTCATCGGCTTCTATTCCTGAATTCACCAGAATGGAGACAGGGTCTAATCGGAAGCTTCTCTGCGGTAATATTCGGCTCAGTTCAGCCCGTTTATGCCTTGACAATCGGCGGAATGATCTTGGCCTTTTTCGCGAGAAGCAACCGGGAAATGGAGGCTCGGCTGCGAACGTACTCTTTGATATTCTGTTCGCTTTCTTTGATCTCCATTGTCCTGAACCTCGTGCAGCATTACCATTTCGCTCTGATGGGGGAGCGGGTGACGAAGAGAATACGGAAGAGCATGCTGGAGAAGATGTTGACGTTTGAAGCTGCGTGGTTCGACGAAGAGCAGAATTCGACCGGAGCCTTGTGTTCAAGACTGAGCAACGAAGCTTCCCTGGTCAAGACCCTCGTTGCTGACAGGGTATCTCTGCTGGTACAGACCACCTCCGCCGTCACAATTGCCATGATTCTGGGTCTCGTCGTAGCCTGGAGATTAGCCCTCGTGATGATAGCCGTCCAGCCTCTAACAATCCTCTGTTTCTACACCCGAAAAGTCCTTCTCTCAAGCATTTCGTCGAACTTCGTCAGGGCACAAAACCATAGCACGCAGATCGCAGTAGAAGCTGTGTACAATCACAGAATCGTGACTTCTTTCGGGAGCATCAGGAAAGTCCTCGACCTATTCGACGAAGCACAGGAGGAGCCGAGAAAAGAGGCGAGAAAAAAATCTTGGCTTGCAGGGATCGGAATGGGCTCTGCTCAATGCCTGACTTTCATGTCCTGGGCATTGGACTTCTGGTATGGAGGGACTCTGGTCGAAAAGGGGAAGATCTCCGCCGGCGACGTGTTCAAGACATTCTTCATATTGGTCAGCACCGGAAAGGTCATCGCGGAGGCCGGAAGCATGACCTCTGATCTGGCAAAGGGCTCCGCTGCCATCGCTTCCGTGTTCGAGATCCTCGATCGAAAGTCACTAATTCCAGGCTCCTCTCAAGTAAGTTCACAATATCTTAGTACTAGAAATGTGCATCACTGGAAACATGTAGATATATGTGCTTTGAAGCTGAGACATATTCATGATCGTATTGTAATACTTGTAGGATGGGGGAGGGATGAAGTTAGAGAAAATGAGGGGGAAAATAGAGATGAAGAAGGTGGATTTCGCGTACCCGAGCAGGCCGGAGACGGTCGTGCTCCGGCAATTTTGCTTGGAAGTCAAGGCGAGCACCAGCGTGGGGCTGGTAGGGAAGAGCGGATGCGGAAAATCCACGGTGATGGGATTGATCCAAAGGTTTTACGACGTGGAGAGGGGCTCCGTTAAAATAGACGGCGTGGACATCAGGGAATTGGATGTACAATGGTATAGAAAGCAGACGGCGTTGGTGAGCCAAGAGCCGGTCATATATTCCGGTACCATCCGGGACAATATTTTGTTCGGCAAGCCGGACGCGTCTGAGAATGAAGTTGTTGAGGCTGCTCGAGCAGCCAATGCCCACGAGTTTATCTCGTAAGTCTTACACGAATGTTTTTCTTTTCTTTTCCTTCAACGGGTACTCTAGAAATATTAATCGATCGATGGTTTTTGTTTGAACATGTTTGTGTGTAGAGGTCTGAAGGATGGATACGAAACGAATTGTGGGGAGAGAGGGGTGCAACTGTCGGGAGGGCAAAAGCAGAGGATCGCCATAGCAAGAGCCATCATTCGGAACCCAACGGTACTAATGCTAGATGAAGCGACAAGCGCTTTGGACGTACAATCAGAGCAAGTGGTGCAAGAGGCGCTGGACCGGATCATGGTGGAAAGGACGACAATTGTTGTGGCTCACCGCCTGAACACCGTGAAAAAGTTGGACTCCATCGCGGTGGTCGCCGAGGGGAACGTGGTGGAGCGAGGGACATATGCGCACCTCATCAAGAGTCAACAGGGTGCCTTCTTCAAGCTCGCCACTCTTCAACCCTAATTAGCACTTACAATTATTCGCTTAACAATATAATTGTGCATGGTGCCTAGCTAATTAATTTAGATGTCCTATATATATCAAAGCCTAACGGTACGTGTTCATGCTACTAGTGGCAGTTGGTAACATTTTCTAGGGAAAGTATGATGTGGGCCTTGTGCTCCAGGGTAGCCCGGTGATGCATGCATGTGTAAAGTATAAATGTCTCCTATAAACCAGTGACAAAGTATAACGCGGACAAATAAAAAATCACGGCAACTGAAATATTGTTGAGCATTATTATAATATACCATGATTTGTAGTTAAGTTGTTTTTTAGCATTTTATATTGTGGCGAGATACTTTTAATCATATGATTCTAAAATATATACACAATAACATTGTGTGGTAATTCATAATCATTATTGCTTTTTGGTTTCTCAGCTCTCTATCCACTGAATGCGTAAGAATATTGTCACCAAACATGTACTCCTTTCATCTCATATTATTTGAAACATTTTAGGTTTATTGTGAAGATTAAGAGATAAGGAAAAATTTGCATCCAAATCTTAAAGAAATGAAAAAAGAAAAATTAGATATTGAATTGATATTTTTACGAGTAATATGATAAATTGACTAACCAAATATGGAAATAGAGAAAAGATTTGAGACGATGCAAAATAGTAAATATTACAAAGAATATAGGATTTAGAGAGTATATTTTGATCAACGTGGCTATTATTGCTATAAAAATAGGTATTAGAAAGATTGAAATTATTGGAAAATAACTTATCACACATCTTAAATTAGGTTTCAAAATTTGTTGTCTTACAGTGTAAGAAAGTAGGGATAAATTATAAGTTTTTAGAAATAAGGTAGGCAAAGTGTAATCTAGAGACCAAACTGAAAAGGTTTTTTATTTCTCTTACAAAGTACTCCCTCCGTCTCAGAAAACATGTCCCCTTTGATAATGCACGCAAATTCAAATTTTTCTACTTTTTGCTTCCATATTTTAATATAAAACTATTAGTTTGTTTATTTTTATATAAAATACATATACTTATCTAAAAAAAGTTACCAGCATTTGTCCTTCTTAATGGGCTCTACGTATTTTTACTCTTTAATTTTCTCAACTTCTCTCCTTTTAATAATAATAATAATAATAATAACAATAAAGTTACCTTATTTAGAAAAATAAGAATAAGATAACTATTTTGAAACTGCCAAAAAAAAATAAGGGCCAAATATTGTGAGATTGAGGGAGTAAAATCGAGGCAAAACAAGTTTTCACGTTGGGGGAAATGACAAAAACCATCATGTTGTTTGGCTTAACCTACACTTTACCCAATGTACAATTTACGCATTCTTCTTTACATTATCCGACAGTAACTTCTGATATTCTAATTTAAATTAGGATTTCAAATATTACTATCAAATAGTTCAAATGAAGTAAGCGATAAAGTGTAAGTTTTTTAAAAATAAGGTGGGCAAAGTATAGGTTATGCCAAAACATAGAAGGATTATTATAATTTTCTCTTAAACTTATTACTCTCAGCCTCTCTCTTCTTTCCCGATTTAAGGGTATTAGGAGGGGAAAGGGAGAAAGGGGGCCTCAAACCCAGGACTAAAGAATTATACGAGCCCATATCCCTTGTATTTTCACCAGCTGAGTTGGCTATGCCAGACATCAATTGGTTTATTGGATCATACAATTTCATACAATTTCATACTTACGTACGGAGTTAGCTGAAGCTGGGCTTTCTCCTTGTGGTTATCTTTTCTTCGGCCTCCTATGGCAGGCCAGACATGCTACTCGAGAATTCGATGCATATGACTGAGGATTCCTGCATTAGAAATCATGGAAAAGAAGGCCGTCCTATACTGAAAGAGGGCTTTGATGCCCGGGCCTGACTTGTTTTTGGGTAACACTTTCTGATTCTTGTTCACTGTTCAGGAGTTAGATTGTACTATTACTCAACTTGGTGCCACCGTAAATAAAGGGCTCTCTTGTCTTGTTAGCTCCAAGTAGAAGGAACTAACAACTCCAGAATTCAAGAGAAACCAATAACCAATTTTAATTACCAGTTGTGTAAAAGCGGTTTAAGTTACATGATCAAATCAATACAATTACAGAATCAGCCCTCACCTAAGCGTTGACAATGAATAATTGAATTGATTGAATAGGGGATCAAAAAAATGGGCACAGTACTTTAAAAGAATTCTAACACCACTAAAACAATCATTCTGCCACCACCAATATCAACGAGGGCCAACAATCTGTCAACCAACTTCGCTTCTGAAGCCCTTTTTGGATCTGAAAATGGATACATAAAGACAACAACAAGATCTCCCCATGTGCTTTTACACGTCATATTTCTTGGGTTGCCGCCACTGCGCCAAACTTTTAGCCAAAGAAGCGAGGAAAGACATTTTGGTTGGAATTGCTTTCTTCCCATATAAATGTTTCCCTCCCAGGTCTGTAAATTTTGGACCCATATCTTTGTTCCTATCAATCTGCATAGAAGTACATACAGCTTCTTAGTACTTGGGATGCTTAAGGAAGAAATAGACGTCTAATTTAATGGTTGTCTCTGCAGCTGTCTTCCGACACTTCAGGCGAACTGATAGATATAGTAGTTTCTCTTCCATACTTCATCTCCAACCAAGAATAGACATGTAGGAACACAGCTTAAAAGGAAATGTACCAAAATTTGACTTGAGTGAGATTGAATTACCTTGCTTACTTTTCCATCCTTCAAGTGGTACCGAATACCAGACCAGTTGATTGACTGAGAAAAATGAGACCGCATGGCAGATATTGGGTATAAAAAATTATCCACCAGCAAGGCAAGGAATACCTATCAAGTTGAAAATAATTTCATCAGCATTAATTGCAATCATCAGTCATTGTTTTTCTATTTAACATGTCCAATTAATGTGACAACAATAATTTCAAGCATTGTCACCTTCAAGTTTCAAGATGGAAGAAAAACAATAACATGTTTTTAGTCCCTTTTAAACAATGGGAATGATGAATAGCAATGCAAATCAACAAGTCCAATATCTGGGCCAAAAAACTGTTCAATATAATAGGGGAAACTCAAATTACTTACCATGCCCCAGTTATATGAAGCAAGTGACATACGAGGTGACTCTGGAGATAGCGTGTTGCACAGTTGAACTTCTATCCTTGTTAAGTTCCACATAGAGAATAGCTCAATGAAGGTACAAATAGCCAAGCAGTTCACCAGTAACAAACCTGGGAAAACAATGTTGGTTTCCCTGTTAGACTTACCTTATAGACCTATAACAGAAGAAATCACCACTCATAATGCCAAAGTATGAATTTCTCATGTGACACGAAAATTCTTCAGACACTTTTATTTCAAGTTTTTGCGCACATACAAGCAGGGCCAGCCCAGTCAGTGACTTGAAAGCCAACGAGAGACCTCAGAAAAACAGCAGCAATCTATATGTGCCATATGGCTAAATTATGGTTGATGTTCTTTGAATCAAATTAAATTACAGTTGATTTCTTCAAATCAAATGCATCAAACCAACAGAATTGACCATGTGCTTTAACTCACTTGATGATGCTACAAACAACCTAGAATGGGAAATTTTGTGTGCTCACCAGTGGGAGACCAAGTTGTTTCTCCATATGAATATCCTTTAATGTACATTCGTAGAGCAGCTGCAACATGAATCATGGCCATAACGTATGGAGCAACAAATCCCCATGAAAGATAGATATGAGAAGTAAAGAGTGCTCGATTCATCATCCAGTTAACTTTTGTTGTATAGGACTCCAAAACAAAAGTTTGCTTCCTCAAGTAATTCCAATATCTGGAGAAGAATTTGAAGTCAATTGAAATGTACGGGTGAATAAGGTCAAGTTAACCAATGAAAATTACAAACCTGGAGAAACTAAGGTCACTTCCAAGGGGATGAGGAAAGACAGCAACTGGAGGTGATGTAATGAGCCTCTTGTGAGCTCCTATGAATAGGTGGCAAATTAAGAATCATTATATCCTATAACCGGGGGGAAAAAAAAACCAAAACAAAACATCATCTAACACCATCTAGCTTATGAGGATGAAAATTTCTCAACAGAATCTAATGAAAGTAGTAGAGAAAACTTCAGATAAGCACAGTACCAGCTATAGCAGCCAGAGTCATATCATCAGAGTATCCACCATTACGAAGTTCTGAGACCACACCACAATTATCACACCTAAAATCATCTGCATGCATCTGAAAAACAACATTGGGCAATCAGAACAATCAGCAGACACTGCACATAGAACTTGACAAATAGAAGAAGCTACTTGCCATCATGCACCCTCCCCAGAGGAAAAAGGTCTTCCCACCAGTAGCAAAACCCATTGAACAAGGCTGCAAGGCAAAACTTTGTTAATGTGGCATATGTTTTAGCATAAAATCATTAAGAAATAAAGATAATCCCAAATAACAGGAAAGGATGTTATAATAGGTTTTGGTTTCAATGACAGCCCATCATTGCACACAGAAGGCTCTTTTAGCATGGAAGCTGTTGTGATTAGAAAATGAGTTGAAGACAAAAAATAGACATGCATATGGCCCCTTTCAAATGGATCTTCCATGAATGTATAATATAACTCTTAACTACAAGTAAAGATTCAAAATTTACTTGTGCAAGACTTGGAGCTTTATGAAACTTGTCATAGTTGCTGTTTTGGAATACCTAAAACATTATAGTGATGCAGGTTACATGTGACCCTCTGCAGCCATGTCCATAAAACTCTCATTTATTTGCTGGAAAGGTGATTGCCCACAAGGTTTTTATACTGCTGACTCGATTCTAGAAGCAGCTCATCAGTTAAAATCACTAAAAAAAGATAGAAAAGAAAAGAAGAAAAAGAAAAAGACATGCTCATATCTTTTTAATCAGGCCATACGACTCCGAGTAGTCTACCAGAATTGAACACTAAACAAAACAATATCTGATGAAACTGAAGAAAACAAGAGTTTATCCCATAAGCACAACATACCATATGATATTCATAGATGCAGTAGCTCCCTAAACTTCCGGAAGGTAAATCAAGAGGATATCCAGTTTGAATGAAAATCTGCAACAACAACAGTAAAATCAAAATCATGAAAAGAATGTGTACATTATATTATCTAGACCATAAGAGATCATCTACTGGTTCAACACCACTCCATATTTATCATATTTTTTCAGCATGACAATACCTCTGGACGTTTTTCCATCTCTGCAGTGAGTGCTCCAATGGACCCTGGGTGTAACCTTACGTCATCATCCAAGAATAAAACATATTTGCTATCTTTATGCATGTTCTCCACTCCAACCTTCACAATGTTATGAAAGAGATGTGTTTAAGGCTTTAAGCGCTACCAGATATCATGTTGCAGTACCAAAAATTAACCACCAATAAAAGATTCATGCTGCAAGCACTTATGCTACCTAAACATTTCTTGTGATAGATGTAACATTACACCTGAGAAGATTACAGGAAGTATAATAGATCTCATCCTGCTGACATGCTTGAAATTGCTAAGAGTTGACCAAAATAATTAAGTTGCAGGCAGTGAAAGCTTTCCTAAAAGACATTGAGGGTCCTTACATACCAACTGGTTATGAATTTTCTGACTACAGGTTGTTGACAAACCAGCAACAACAATTTTAGCATCAACATTATCCTGCACATAAGAAAACAAAAACATGCAGGCAGGAAATGAAATATAAGATTAAATCCATGTATTTACTCACTGTGGTGTAGATTAACTGTGTCAAGTAACCTTGCAGGACACATGGAAAAGTAACAGATATCATTACCTTGAAATCTGAAAGTAAACGGCATACAGCATGATATGCAGGATCTTCAGTGCTCTCTACCACAAAAAGGAATTCCAGGGGACCACCATAGAGTGATGTAATCTGTATCCATTAACATACAAAAGGAAAATAAAGAATCACAAAACGAGTTATCGCAAAATGAAATGAATTTTTCATTTACTGCAACAAGCTTGTCAAGAAATACTTTATAAAAGCCCAAATGACCTAAGAATCAAATACATAACCAAAAGACTTCACCCAGAAGATGTTGTTTTAGGTTTACTTAATTACTTTCACTGTTTATATTGAAATTTTTTACAATTCTGTATATTCTATCCAACACAAACAAAATCCCATTCATTTTGGAAATCTTAACAACTGTAGGAATTTGAGAAGAATGTAATTTATTCACAATAGCTGCTTCCTTTATATAGGTGCAGATAGTTACATGAAAACCTGGATATTCTAGGATGCAGTTACTTGGACAGCAAGCTACAGTAATAACAAACATAAACAAATTAAAAAATAAAGTACTAATTTATCCTTTGTCTCTACTACACTCCTGCAGGATGGTGGAGCCATCGACAACACCAATCTTGAGCTTAAGTGCTTTAAAACGTGGCCTCAAAAGAGGCTTAGTGAGAGCATCTGCTATCTGAGTCTCAGCTGGAATATGATGAACAAGCAATTTGCCTTCAGTCACTTTGTCATGGGCAAAGTGATAGTCCACAGCAATGTGGTTCATTTTAGAATGAAATACCAAATTAAGCATAGGTAGTGCTAAGATTATCACAATAGAGCATAGATGTCACCGAAAGAGAGACTCCTAGTTCACATAGAAGAGATTGAAGCAAGTCAAGCTCACAAGATGCAGTGCTTATAAAACGATACTCAGCTTCGGTTGAAGACATAGCAATGGTCCATTGGTTTTGGAGCTCCAAGAAATTGGCAAATTGCCAAAATTAACAATACATGCAGTGGTGGAATCAAGGTTTTTAGGATCTCCAGCCCAGTCAGGGTCTGCAAACGCGACCAATGGATTGAAGATATTCATACATGGTGCGATTGGCTCTAGGTATTGTGAGACTCCTTCATGGACATATTCTACTTCAATACTCATTGGCAAAGATACCATAAAGAATGAGAACATCTTGACACACCGAGTAAGAATGTTTTGGATTTGGTTCTTTTCCCTCCTTAACAATTTGTTTGAGAGGTTTAACAAGTTTGCCATTGATCAAATTGAATAAGATCCAAGCCAAGAGAAGACTGTAGAACTGCGCCTTCCACAGAGGATAGTTGGACTGTGTGAGCTTGATGAACTTGAGCCATTGACTTGAGAATAAATGGAACTTTTTCCACCATTACTAATAGAGAAAGAAAGAGAGATTGCAAGACAAAGAAGAAGAAAAGCAGTAGGCTGCACAAGAAGAGAGACAGAGAGAGAGAGTAGGCTTCGGTAAGAAGAAAAAGAAGAGAAGAGAAAATTTAGGTTTTCTTGCAAAAGAATGGCAAGATAGATAAAAAGGGATCAAATACACTCTGATGCCATGTACGAATTTGTGAAGAACTTAATTTATTCACAATAGCTGCTGCCCTTATACAGGCGCAGATAGTTTACATGAAAACCTTGACATTCTAGGATACAATTACATGGACAGCAAGCTAGAGTAATAAACAAACAGAAAAAATTTAAAATTAAAGTATTAATTTATTCTTTTTCTCTATTACCAAGAACTTACACCCAATTCGTTTTAACTTAAGTCAACTTAATCTAAAATGGTTTTAAATCTTTTTCACCTAGAACCAATTTCATTTGAAAGCCAATATTATATAAGTGTAATAATCCATTTGAAACAAAATTTTTATCATGTTATTAAATTTCTATAAAATTTTCTTTTTTAATGTTTAAAAAAGAAAAATTCATAAAAAATTAATAGTATTATAAAAATTTTACAATCAATGGATTATTTCACCTAAATAATATTGACTTTCAAATAAAATTGGTTTCAAGTAAAAAAGATGTAAACATAAAAATAAGTTATTTTGAATTAAGTTGACTTAAGTTAAAATGAATTGGCCCTTAATTTCAATTGCTTAGATGTGCAAAGGGAAGATTTAACACACTCACCTGACTTCTCCAATTGTGAAGATTATGTTCTCCAAAACCTTTTAAAGGCATGACAACTGAAACTCTCGGCAAATTGACCTGGTAGGAGTGCTCAAGTTCATTAATATCATGGCAAAGAAATGCAAAGCTATTTCCATTTCTCATGCTAGCTTTCATAATACGAATTTCTCGGTTTCTGCAAGAAAATTAAAGAGGTTAAGAGAACAGAAGGAAATTGAAACAATGCATAGCAGTGTGTAACTAAATATTTCATCCAAACTCTAGGTACCTGACATAAGAAGCGCAAGCCCACCCAAAAGCAAGAGCCAAGCAGATTAAGCAGCCCTGTAACAAAAAAGACCCAGCAAGATGGTTACAAACCATTTTTAAAATCTTTAACATTAAAGCCAAAACATAGATTAGCAATGAGACAATGAAACGTAAATGAGGAGAATGCTGCAGAGAAAAAAGACATATTTCCTTCTTCAGAATATTCAAGATGGTATTACACAGATACTGAACCTGAAAGCAACAGTAACTAGCTTCTTTCGCATGATACAAATATTATATATTTAGTCCTCCAATCCTTGAGAACATGAGATTGAATATTGATGTGAACAGACATTGAGGCTTCTGAAGATTAACCACATGCAATGGATATGAAGTTCCCATGAGAAAACAAGACAATTTGTGATTTCAATTCATTCTACCCAAAAGTTAGCCTATTTCAGAGTTGTAGGAATCAAGCTGAACCAAGCAGAATTTCCTTTTCAGACAGAAAACAGGTGAGGGATTCAACCAAAGACACCCAGACCCAGCTAAGCTTGTTTGTCATTAAGGGAAAGTAAAGGCATAGTCTGTGGAGCAGTTCCTCACTCGGTCAAAATATGGCATTTCCTTTCAATCTTTGAGGAAACGTACACATCAAACTCATACTCGACTGAAAAAAACATTCTGGTACTTGGCCAAGATTTGACTTGATGTGCGAACTGGAAGGCTTAAATCTCAGAACATCAAAACAATGCAATATCATTCATCTCGATTAAACTTATGCCGAGAAGGGTCTATGATGGTCTCGACATGATTCCTGAAGGGGCCACTCAAATTTCTCACCAACCCAGGTTAGATAGCAGCACAAAAATGATAGTGAGACTAGACTTGAAATTAAAAAAAAAAATGGTTGGGTTCACTATCACAATTACAGCTACAATTAACAAACACATTTCAGAGAAGACCGTATGTGGCCAGGTCGCAATCACCAGAATTTAAAAAACGGGAAGAGGGGGAAAACTTCAAATCATTGATAAACAAAAGAATTACCAATCTCCAAAGTTATAGCATTCCTTATGCGTGCCTGGATAAGGAAATTGGAGTTGTTGATATACAATGTGATTAGATCCTTCTATTCCTTTTGGATCACGGAGAAAAAGAACAAATTCGAACTCGGACATTCACTCAGAAGAAACTGAGAAATCAGCTAAATTGGATATCGATTACAGCAATGCAGAAAATGCCAAAACATAACGCTGAGAAACTGGAAAAATTCCAGAAAAGCTATCGGAAATACAATTTCAAAAGAAATCCGAAGGCAAATACACCCGGATGGGTAAGAAGGAAAAAAAATCAAAGAAATTTATCAAAAGAATCAACGCATTTGCTATAAAAGCGTATCTGGGCAACCAAACAAACAAATGGATCACGGAAAACTGACCTGGATCTGCACGAAAATGGCGATGGGGGTAGAAAAGGCCCGACTGAGAAGGAAGAGAAGGGAATCGATAGGGTCCATGGGAGACATTTGTGCATATGCGTGGCTGAGTTCCTCGTCTCAGCGGCGGCGCAAGGGCTGAGAGAGAAAAATCAGCAGAGCGACCGAGTAAGCTAGCTCCCTCCTCTCCCTCTGTGAATGGCGGCGACGGAGCTCGGTCTAGATCAAGGAGAGAGAGAGAGGGAGAGCGAGTGAGGAGAGCGCGTAAATTTTATATTTTTCGATAGGGCTCATTGACCACTCATCGCCATGTGTGTTGTTTTGTTTGGATTTGGGAGGTAAAAAGGGGAAACTCGAAAAAGAAAACACTAAACGAAAAAGGGCCGTAGAGGACAGCGTGAGAAGGAGCGAGAAGAGAAGAGGGAGAGACCGTTAGATAGATTGGTTATTTATCGAGAAAGGAGAGGTCATTTGGCTTTGGAATTGGATTCCGATTCGCTTTCTAGTCTCTAGTCTAGAGGGAGGAAGTTAGGCGTTTGCCGATCGGGGTGTGACAGGCAAAAAAACATCAAAACAAAACGGAGGGAATTCGGCTCGTGCGAAGTGGCACGTGCGGACAGTAGATGCGCCTTTATGATACGAATCTTCTTCCTTCTATGTTCTCCTTAGAAATAACATTTTGGTTAATTTCGATTGCGTCCCTAAATAATAAAAGATGCTCCTTGGCTTAGGAATATGCCCAATAGATGAAAATGGTCTATTACCGAGATTGATCCTTAATATATAGCACTATAACGTGTTGGTCATTAATTTTTTTTTAGATGACAGTTGACTCTATTTTCGCACCAAAATATCACAAGACTTAGACAAGTAACTGGTGTGTGGAGATAGTATCACGACAAGTGAGAGCAGATTTGGCTCAAAAGTCAGTGGATGTGAAGCCTAGGAATGGGTTGTGGCATGAGGTGGGGCAATGACTGCAAGTAGGGAAGACCACGCCGGTGGAGTAGCAACTAAGATGTTTCGGTAGCGTTTCAAGGGTTGGTAGAAGGAAAAATTCGGGGCTGTGTTGGCAAGGTGGCAAAAATATAGGGATCAAAACTGAAAATTTGTAATATTTTAATTATTTTTAACTCAAGTTGTGCATGGGCTAACATGAGCCGGTTTAACCTGAACAAATTCTCATCTCTAACACCCCCTTTTCCCAACACGACTACAATAGAAAGAAAAATTGATAATTTAACTTATTTAACAATTGTTACAAAAAAAAAAAGCATTAAATAATTCAAAAAAAGCATTTTGAAAATATTTTTTAAAAACATTATGTATCTTTAAAAAATATTAATTATTTTATATAAAAATTTTATTCAAGTAATTATTAAGTAAATAAAGTGTTGCCTTTCAAATGGTAAAATTTCAAGATATGCACATAATATATCACGCTTTAATTTTTTTTTATTTTTAAACTTTTCTATTTGATAATTGACCAATTTAATATGTAAAAATTTGCAATTCTGGACCGTAAATATTACTTGCTGACAATAAATTACCACAGCAGCACAGAACGAATTCAACCGGTGAAGGATCAAGAAAGAGAGCAGTTGATGATTTGTGATAGAGGAATTCTGAGGCGTACGTAGCTCTAGGAATTGGGATGCGGGCGAAATTAAGGAAGGTAGAAACTGCAAGAAAAGCGGCGGGCCGGAGTTGTGTTGACGAAGAAAGAAATGGGCTGATTCTCCAGCTGTCAATGTGCTGGCTGCTTCGAAATTGAATTTTTGACGCGGCTTAACTTAGTTACCAAAACCAAATCCAACTCTCACCCACGCATTGTTTATTCAAAAATATCTTTACAAGGTATAAGCAGAGGCAGTACATACATATCTGAAAAAAAGAAAGATATATACATTTTTTCAAGATCTAAAAAGCACTCAATTCCTCTCCTATATGTATTTTTAGTTGATTCGATCCTAAAATTCCAATTAGGCTTAGTCTTCAGATTAAAGAATACTACAATTTACGATGCATCCAATTGAGTTGCTAAAAAGTGTATGTGTTATTGTTACCGTCGCTCCAGATAAAGTAATAAGTTTTCTATATGATACAAAAAATTAGATTATATAGCAGTATATATATAATTTTAAGGTGGTGATATCTGTGATAGGAAATTAAGAAGATGGGTATATTTAATGGCATATTGGAACAAAACCCTGCCCAATTCCAAATGCGTGCCCAGTGCCCTCACATCACATGATGGTGCCAACTTTTGGTCCATGAAACCCTGTTAGCGAAACATATATATTCATTGCAGATGTTGAGGGGCAGAGGCCCACCAGACACGGGATTAGTATCTAATTATTACCTATAGTTAATTAAAAATTTGATAGTGATCGGGGGCTTTGTTACGTTAATCCCTACGTATAGGGAAATCCACTGGATTAGGACAGTCGCTTCAGTTGACCAACCAAACTCACCTGCCAGTCTTTCTAATTTGACCCATTGCGATTTGCGAACCAACAAAATAATTATTGCCTTTTCATTGGTGTCATATCATTTATCTACGGCCTAAAACCCCATTCGCCTTTTCAGTTTCGGTAACTCAAACTTTTATTCACCAAATTTTAATTCAAGTTCATGAACTTTTTGAATTTTAAAAATTGATACCTTTTATTCTTCTACCCATTTAAATGACTGTTTAGATTATATTATAACTGAAACAAATGTAAAATAAAAAATGAGGAACTAAATAGCTATTTTTTCATATAAGCCTTTAGTTTTGTGAAATGAGTCGAGCACTAGAATTAAATGAATTATATTTTGGTGAGAATACTAATTGGATTGTGTAAATTATATAAGGTTGATGGTTCTTTGAATTGCTCGAATCAATAAGATTGAAGTAAATAATTAAAATAATGTAAAAGTCAAGTTAAATGATGAATTAGTCATTCATCTTATATTTTGTATTCATTTCTTTCCTCATATAACTTAAATAGTCATTTTAAGTAGGCTGTGAGATAAAAAGTATCAATTTTTAAAATTTGAGAGACAAGTGAATCTGAATTAAAATTCAAATAATAAAATGTCGTAGTTGTCAAAATTTAAGGGGTGAAAGGGTCTTTAGACCTATATCTAGTAGGTTAATTTACGGAAACCTAGCTACCTGCCCGATTTCATTAGGTAGGGATAAGGAAGATTTGAGGCAGGTGAGGTGCTCCATTTCTTTCTAAAACTTGTCTCAAGTAGCGGTAAACTTTGCAAGTCCAATTCGACTAATTATCGCAGTAATTTTCTCCTAAATTTTAATGATTCATGACATTGACCGGAATTGATGCTTATGAAACAGGTAATAGTATTACAACTAGTTTCAGCCAGTCAATATGCAACGCCACCAAGTAATCAAGTTGACGATGGATAGAACCGAGTTCAGAATTTTTTTTTTTTTCTTTTCATAAAAGAGAGAGATACTCCATTTCTTTTAAAAAAAATTAATGATGCGTTGGAATCTTTTTAAGAAAAGGCTAGTTAAATGCACAGATTTTATATTTAAAGGACAAGTAATATTTTGTATGCTGTAAATATTTTTTTACTAATAAATTAACAGACGAATATCTTATCTAAAATACATGTAGGAGTGTTTGAGTCACGTGTTAGTTTGTGGGACAAACAAGTAGCAACAAGTTAATTAAGTCAGAATTCTACGCTAATTAACTGTAGAAACAAAGGATCGAGTCGGCAATCATTTATAAGGCTTGTAAAAGAAAGGAATTGACTGGCCGTTGGAGGTCTTATACATGTATTTGATCTCCATCCAGGACCATGACCATGAAATTAATGCATGTTTGAATATGTTTTTAAAGAAGCCTAGAGATGTGCCTGTTACAATAATTACATATGTATATATATAGAAGAAACCTTTTATAATATTAATTAATTAGGAAATAGTATGAAATTAATCCTCATTGTAGGCTACTTATCCCTCATCTTCTTTGTTAGCTAGCTCTACTTCATCAAGACATTCTTCATGAGACCCATTGATTGGATAAAATGTTTCTTCATACGGGTTTTAAAAGAAAAAAAAGAAAAGGAAGGTGCTATTTTCTGAGGCAAAATAAGTAGTAGGAGAAAATACGTGTCCCTTAGAAACATTTTTTTGTAATAAAAGAGAAAATTGAAATGACAAAAGCGCAAACTGAGAAGGGAGGAAGAGGAAGGAACACCGCACTCATGGTGATACAGTAGGCCCAAGCCCACGACCTATAAGGGGAGGTTGGGGAGCCCCCAACTAAAGGTGGGACATGGGAACCGGCCCAAACAGAGACCGGCCAAGAAGTCAAACCCACGCTGGCACAACCTATAAAAAAACTGGACAAATATGGGCCGAATATGGGTCTGTAAGAAGAAAAAAATGCAAATTGAACCACCCAGATTGCAACTAGCCCTGCACCCCCCAAGACCATTTGGTCTGGTCCAGGGCTGGAGCCTCCAATTGCTCTCTCAACGGAAACTTGCAGCAAAAAAATTTAAAAAAATGGGTTAATTACAAAGTAACCCCCAAACGGTTTTCTACTATATTTTAGCCCCAAAATTCCATTTTCACTCATCCTAACAACTAAATTTCAATGACTTTTTTGTCCAAATAATTTCTAGATCTCTTCTATAAATACCAATGTCATTTCCACTATATCCTCACACCAACACTCAATCTTTCTTCTTCATTTACTATATTCTCTCAAGCATTTGAGTTTTTTTTCATAATCTCTTCCAAAATTTTTACTCATCTCCTCCTAATTTTGCATTAATCACTGCTATTACTCTGTGAGTGATGACTTCAAAAGGAAAAGGCAAGTCAATGAAGACTTCATCTTCCCATACCACCGGCCTCCAAGGCTTATTCCATCGTTGTTATCAGCTGGCCAATAAAGGCATCTTCATCGAGGAGTTGCATGACAATGGCCCCAATATTGATATGATGAATTACGATTCAAATCTCGACGATCAATTATCTGATGATGATGTTGAAGAGTTGGATGTGACAGCAGCCGGAGATTCATCAACACAACCAATGCTGACAAGTCGTGGACCCGCTATAGAGGAAACCCAATGACAAGGTAAATCCTCGAGACTAACTGCTTGGGTTTTGGAGCATTATAAGCTCGTACATGAAGGGAGTTGATGTACGGAAAATGCAAACATTGCATGAAAAAGTTGCTATATAAAAAGAATTTCAGCATCGAAATGCTAAAGTGCCACATTGAAAATCAACATCTTAATGTCCTCCCCAGTGTTGCAACTTGGGTCAACAACCAATGCTGATGGGTCAGGTATTTTTCATTTTAACCAATAATCTTGTAGAGAATGTATGATAAATTGGATGACATTTATCGAAAAACGTTTATCATAAGTTGAAGCTGTGCACCTAGAATCCTGGATAAAATAACAATTAAATCATGCATTAAAAAAAGTGTATAGGAAAACCGTTAAAAATGAAAGCTTTAGATTATTTCAAGCCGAAAAATTAGATTTACAAGCCTATTTTTTTTGCTCTTGGTCATTGTGTGGTATTCACTTCTGATATGTGAATATCACCTATAAGTCAATTATTTTATTGTGTTACTTCTCATTGCATTAATTTTGATTGAATTATGCAAAAATGAATTTTGTCATTTAGGGTCATTGAAATGGATCATACTGGTTATCACATATTTAATTGCATCTTAGAAACTTTACGTGATTATTTTTATGCTGATAAAGTCCTATGCATTTCATTTGATAATACTTCAAACAATGATGCTACCGCTCGCCTTTTAAGTCAAGCATTGAAATCACCTTTCAACGGTGCATTCTTTTCGCATTAGATACATACGTCATATTTTAAACATTTGTGTACAAAAGAGTTTAGAAGTTTTTCAAAACAAAATTGTGCCTGTTCGGAACTCATTGACATATTTGAATCAAGACGCGCTGTGTTTCATGAATTTAAAAGGTTTTGTTTTGAAAATAAAAAAGAAATTTCTTTGAAACGGTTTAAATTGGATTGCACAACCCATTGAAACTCTACATGTTTAATGTTACAAGATACATACGGGTATGCAAATTTGTGAACGCATTTTATGAACTTAAAAATGGGTTACGAATTTTTTATGGCTGAAGTTTTGAAAAAATATTCTAAAACTGGTGAATTGTTTAAGTTTTTTTACGAGGCTATTGAATTTATCTCTAGTGTTTACTACCCAACCATTCATCAAGTTTTGCTTCATTTAATGAATATTACATATGTTTTACATTAGTTTAAAGATGATAAGTTGTTAAAACCGACTATCGAAGCCATGCAGGTTAAATGGCTTTAGTATTTCAAAAACATTCCACCTATCTTTTCAGTTGCTTCTTTGCTTGACTCATATGTCAACTTAAAGGGCACAACAACATTGCTTGAACAAATTTTTCATATTTATTTAGAAATGTCTCATGTAAATGTTTTGGCTATATCTGCTACTATTTCCGAGTACTTACATTATTTGTACAAGTTATATTTTGAGCGGCATTCGGATCAGGTAAGATTCAAGGCTCCTTAAACTGAGCCTCCAAAGAGATTAATCTCATCAAGATTTAACCCAGCCTTCCAAATGCTCAAACAGCCCCAACGGACGATATCAGGATTAGCTGAGATTAATGACTATCTCAACAAATCGTTCAAGTCAAGCGATGGTGACATATTTGAGTGGTGAAAACAAAAGAGATCAAAGTTTCCGATCATGTCGATAATCACACAGGAGATTCTTACTATTCCAATCTCCACAGTAGCATTTAAGGTAGCATTTAGTGCGGGAAAATGGGTGATATCAGATAAACGATCAAGATTGATACCCGAGACGGTAGAAATATGCATGTGCAACAGAAACTGGGGCCTCGTAGCACTCCGATAGCAAGACCAAAATAGTTCGGATGATGAGATAATATTCGATACCGAGACTTGAATTTTTTTTTTCAATCATACATATAGTTTGTATTTGATTTGACTATGCTATTAAGCACAGATCATAGGTTCCTATTTTTCATTATTTTTGGAACATTTTTGCCATTTCAAAATGTAAAGCCCGTTTCTAATATTTATAAGTGCCGTTTGGTTTTTTTACTTAATGAAACCTACATTTAGAGATGATTTTTTTTATTAAAAATATTTATTATATATATAATTAATTATGTTTCTAATTTAAAAAAAATAAATAAATAAACCTTCCAAACCCGCCCTGGCCCAACTCGAGATTGCCCTGCCTGGGATCGATCTGAGCCCAGTCCTACTCGACCCAGGCCCAGGATCGGCCGGTCCCTGGTCAGGTCGACCCGACGCCCATCACTACCCCCAACACAACACAATCATACCCTTTTTTTCTCTTGCCCTGGCCCCATACACCATTATTTGGGTTATGAAGACATTAGGGTAATAGCGATTTTTTTAGGGTAAATTGCACGATTAGACCCTAACCTTTAATTATTATTTGATTTTTAATCCCAACCTTCAACTTGCAGGTCTAGACTCCATAATCTCATTTAAACATTTTATTTTGGATCTTTAGGTGACTTAATTCGTTAGTTCTGACGGAAAATACCACGTCAGCATGAAAATGCTAACTTTAATGTCTGAAAAATTTTTCCTTTAACAAATAATCCTTAAAACATTTCATTTTCACAAATAGCTCCCCTCTGGCCACCCTTCTCCTTTGTTTGCCTCTTTGTAATTCGGCTACATGCCTCTTTTTTGTCCCTGATTCGCTCTTCCACCCGCTTCACTCCCCTCTAGTCGCTTCCTTCCCCTCTATCCCTGATTCACTAATTCGTCTGCCTCCATCTCATTTGTCCCTAATCTACTCCTTCATCTGCCTCCCTCTCTTATGTTCTTAATTCGCACACCCTTCGATTTTGCCAAACCTAATTCACAACCCTCTTCGCCTCCCTCACCTAATTTCACCAAACCTGATTCTTACCTCTCTTTGCTTCCCTCACTTGATTTCGCCAAACCCGATTCCCACCACTCTTTGCCTCGTTCACCTAATTCATTCCTCCGTCCTCGATTCGCTTCCTCTCCTTCATCCCCGACTTCAATCCGCTTTGATTTCACCCAAAAGCTTATACTCGTGCAACTCAGGCGTCGGCCTCTCTTTTATCACGATAGTTGAAATGATGCTGGTGTGTTAGCTAGTTCCCTTGCAGCAATGAGCATACAGGTGCTGATGGTCAAAGGACAAAGAGACGGATAGAGGAGAAGGTTAGCCGAAGATGGGCGGGGATGAGAGTTTTTTTATTAAAATGAAATGTTTTAAAGATTATTTATTAAAGAAAAAAGTTTTCAGGCATTGAAGTTAGCACTTTCCCCTAAAATGCTATGATGATGTAACATTTCCCATCAAAACTAATGAGTACCGTCACTTAAAGTTCTAAAATGAAATATTTAAAGAAGGCTAGAGAATCTAAACATGCAAGTTAAAGATTGAGGTTAAAACTGAAATATTAATTAAAGGTTATGGTCTAATCATGCAATTGACCTAATTTTTTTATGATATACTTTATCCATCTTATATTCTTTACGACATTTTTATTTTTAGGTAATCTTATATTTTTTACATCATTTCCTTCTTTGGTAAATTTTTCACATCTTATTTATCATTATACTACCATTTACCATTATACCACCATTTTAATTCATCATTTTAACCATCTCTGTTTTCACCGTTAACTCCTATGGCAACCTTTGATTCCATCTTCTCTCCCTCATCCACTACTGTTGGAGGCAGTAGCCTTCGGTTGAGATCGATTTCAGGTTTTCAAATCCCGATCAAGTGAGGGACCACTGTCGGAGATGGCTTCGCGACTTCCAAATCCTCTTGCTGCCATTCGCTCGACTAGTGGTGGCTGGGTCTTGTCCGGATTTTGAAGACTACCGTCCTCGCCCAGGCCAAAACAGGGGTTTCTCTATTTTGGGAATGACAATTGATGTGGGGGTAGTAAGGCTGGTCAATATCAGTGATGAAGATGTCTCGAGGTGGGGGAGTAAAGTTGGTTAGCAACGGAGGCAGCGGCGGAGGGTGTAAACACGATGCGGCGGCGATGAATTAACAAGGGGGAAGCGAAGGAATAAAAGGGCAAGCTGGAGTCACTTCCTTGGTTTGCGTGTGGACTTAAAGCGTACAAACATAATAGGGCAGAGGAAGTATTTAATTAAAAAAATTGTTTGCCAGATAACTAATAAATATTTTAGAGAATAAGACAGAGATTAATATAATTGAACAAGTCTAGTTGCAATTCCTTTGCCATTAAATCCAATTAATTTCACATGAATTATTTTTATTTTTATAATTTGTTGACATTTAGATTTTAGAAGCAAATTAATGAATCATAAAAATTTTTATTTAATTAATTATTATACTTATATAATATTAGGTTTTCAATAATATTGATTTTAGATAAAAAAAATTTGTAAAAACATTTTTTAATTAGTCTAAATTAATGCTAGCTAATTGAACCTGATTGTAATGCTTCAAAGTTTGATGGCAAAAATGAAATACGCGATAACTTTAGACAATCCTCATATTTAAGCAATTTTTAGGACGTTTCACGTTTTATTTTTGTTAAAACACATTTTCGGTACCTAACTTTTCACTTTTTCCTATTTTAGTCCCTCAATTTCATATTAATTGATCCTTTGTCTTTTTTTTATTTATAAAAACTTGACTTGAATATATTCATATTAATATGTATTAAAAAAATTAAAAATAAATTTAGAAACTATAGTATTTAAAGTTTCATTCATATAAAAAGTTTATATTTTTATTATAAATTTAAAAAAAATTAAAATTATAAATTAATTAATATGAATAGTAAAATAGTAAACTTTTATAAAACATATGGAGTACTTAGTTTGACTCTTTCTATTTCCTCTATTCGTCCCAAATTGAATTCAACCCCATACCGTAAATGGCATAGTAATATTTTCCTACAAGATGATATCTATGTGCGCAAAATGGTTACTATTTAAATTAAAATTAATTATTGAGAAAAGAAAATTCCTATTTGCTTTAAAGTTTTTCTTTCTTTGTTTTGTTTTACTTTTAGTTTTTGGGTGAAAGCTTTAAATTGACTTCCGTATATATGGTTTCACTGAAAGAAACCAATCTCTCATTTTGATGAATGTTTGTAGGTCAGGTATGATTAAGTTTCGGCTCAATCTGACTCTACCCACATAATTAATTAGGTCCCCCAATTCACTATCCAACCTTCCCTGCATACTCTTAAACTTGGTGACAACCCTAGCCGCATAAAAATTGGTTCGGGTCAATTTGATATGATCGAATTCTATATTACCCTATAAGTCAACGATTTTTATCCAAAACAATTACAAATAAGTAAAAAACATACAATTATACTTTAATTTTTAATTTCTACAAAAAAAAGTCTTAATTCAAATAAAATTTCATGTGTCTAAAACTCTTTGGAAAAAAAAAACAAATCAAATGTATAACAATAATACAAAATTAAAAAAAAACTTACAAAAAGCAGAAAGTATAGTTCAAACATACTTGTAACTGAATTTATAAATTAGAAAGTCAGCTACAAAAGTTCATACTCACTATCATAAATTTATATATCAAAAACAAAAACTAGCTTGTAGTAACCTGTATAAGTAACTAAATAGTTTAGTTCTTTTCTTTCATTTTCCATCTTTTTGCTCCTTCATCTGTATGTATGTCATGTTGGCCAATTTTTATACTCAACGCTAGAAACTAGATGTGTACAAAATAATCAAAGTCTCACGTGAATTTTTAAAAAAAATGTCTCAATAAAAAACAGTTATAAAATAAGTGAAAAACAAATCAAGCGGTAAGAGAGCAATGAGTGAGTTTTAAGCACTGTTATCATGTTATTAGGAGGTTAAAATTTAGGAATTGAAAGAAAAAGCGGTTTGGGTCAGGTTTATGTCGGTTTTAAAATTGAAACCCGTCATACTCTACATGAATGACCTAGTTCACCTTTTCACCACATATCTCAACTCTAATTCACATAAGACTCACATTATTATTAATTCGGTTCGAGTTAGATCAACCAATTTTATAGGTTGACCGAGTTGGATATATACCCGTACTCATTTCCTTATTAGCCAGCTAGCCTCCTCCCAAAAAACGTTTTAAAAAACAAAAAAAAAAAAAGATGACCGGAATTTGTTTCCCACAATGCTCAAGAAAACATGTGCCGTTTTGAGAGCCTTGAGGCCCGATAATTGTGTCAAAGCCCGTTTCGTGCAGTTGGTCCACAATAGGGGCTAGGGCTTTTAAATAATTTGTGAAATTAAATTTCGTTAAGCTATTTTACTCAGGAAACAGGCTTTCAATAAGTATAAAAACAGAAAACCAAAAAAGAAATGGTCCAAGGCTTAGAACACCTAGCGAAGGTCCTGATTCGAATCCCATATTTCCAAAATATATTTAAATGCACATTCACCTGTTCTATGATTTTTTAGAGTCTTAAAAAAACAGATATCTCCCTTCCCTTATATATGTATGTGTATAGAGATGTAGTCAGGATTTATAATTTTTGGGGGGCGAAGATATAAGTATGAGCATATTATTCATTTGCGTTCATTCTATTAAAGTTTAGAAAACTTATAATTGCCTCTTGAGGTTTGCCCTAATTTATAGTTTGTCCCTTTATTTTTTAAAACCTATACTTTGTCTCATATTTCCTTTACACTGTTCAATAACAACTTTTAAAATTGTAATTTAAATTATACGATAGTCATCTTCCACTAATCTCAATCTCTCTAATATTTTTTTTTAGTTCAAAGACATTATAAATTATCAGTTTTTTCTTCCTATAAATGTATTTTTCTTCCTGTAAATACTTATTAGTATTTTTTGACAATCAGTTAGCTATAAAAAAAATATAAAAAATCTTGAAATTTCTGGAACATTAATATTAGCTAGTTTAAGTTAGGGTTTTAGAAGTTATTGTCAGATACTGTAAATGAAAGATGGTGTAAAGTGTAGGTTTCTAAAAATAGAGGGGAGAAAGTATATGTTAGATCAAACTACAAGCGGTTTTTGTAATTTTCTCACTAAATTTTTTTATTTGCATAAGACATTTAAAAAGGATAAAATCCACCAAAGCCCATCATTAAATTTATAATTTACAAACAAGTACCCAACTTTAAAACTTTTACAATTTTATATCACATTAACTATCACTAATAAATAATTTTGAAAAATCTAGGGGAGCAAGAGCCCCTCCCCGTCCCTACATAGCTATGTCCCTGTGTGTGTGTGTGTGTGTGTGTGTACTCTTAGCCTTCAACACTTATAAATATGTTTATGAGTAACAAAAAAAAAGTAAAAGGCAACAAAGACTGGAAATTGGAAAAATACGGAAACTCTCCTGTGGTTTGCTTAACCAACACTTTGTTCTCTCTATTTTCAAAACTTACACTTTACCTCTTACTTTTTTTTTACTGTCCGGCAATAACTTCTGTAACTGTAACTTAAACTATCTGGTAACTATATTCCAGTAATTTCAAAAATTTTGATATGCTCTTCATAATTAATTGATATTTAAAAAAATACTTATTTGCATGTACAAGTAAGAAAACGTATTTATAAATAAAAAAATTAATAATTTAAAATATTTATTAATTATAAAAATATTAGAGATATTGAAATTATTGTAAGCTAGCTATCATATAGGATTGTAGAGATTGTTGTCAGATGATGTAAAAAAAAATAAAATAGAAAGTGTAAGTTTTGAAATACAAAAAGGGCAAAGCGTATGTTAGTTATCATAAGTTTCCAAGTGAAAATTTTGGTGTTTGAATCAAAATGCTCAGATGCTAGTCTTGATCTCATCAATGAGGGAACCATAAATGGTAAAACTCAAGAATCTTCAATTTGTGTACTCAAACTAGATAGTAAATAAGTGTCAGTTTGAGTATGAAAAGTTAAAATCATAATCACATGATTCAAATTATTAGTTTTTAGCATAAAAAATCGACTAACATAATACAAAATTTATGCAAGTATCGTTTTATATCAGGAAAAAGAATAATTTATTAAAATCCAAAGTCAACAAACAACTATGGAGCAAAACCCAAGAAGACAAAAAAAAAAAAACAATAACAATAACAATAACAAAAGAAGAAAAACAAATATATATTATACATCCGTTTTAACTTTAGTCAACTTAATTTAAAATGACTTATTTTATTCTTATATTGTCTTACCTGAAACTAAGTTTATTTAAAAACCAATATTATGTAGACATAATAATTCATTGAAAATATAATTTTTATAATCTTATTAATTTTTTTACATATTTTTTTAGTTTTAAGCATTAATAAAATTTATAAAAATTTCATAACAACATAAAAATTTACTTTCAAATAGATTATTACATCTACATGATATTACCTTTAAAATAAAATTAATTATAGGTAAAAAAATGTAAAATAAAAATAAATTATTTTATATTAAGTTAATTTAAATTACAACGAATTGATTAGGAGGAAGAGATTACGACATTGTGACACATGACGTTTTGTTGGTGGGTTAATATTATAATAATGCTTTTGGTCCTGCAGTTTATAGTTGGTGGGTTGTGGATGTTGATTTTGTAGAAGGTTACAATTGAGCCTTCTCTTTGTTGAGGACATGTTCCGATGGCGCGGGGCTAATGTCAGACAGAGTTAGGCCATTGTCTCTGCAAATGTTGCGATGATGCTTTTATGAAAAAAAAAAAAAACGTTATTTTTAGTAGTAATTTATCTAGTTTTGGGATGTGCTTGTCCAATTCAAAGATGCAGTTGTTAAGTTCTAATATGCATTTGTCTAGGATGAATATCATATTGTTTAAAATTGAGATATATTTATTTTATTTTGATTGTATGTTTATTTCTTAGATGCACTTATTTATTATTGAAATTATCTCATCTATGTCTAAATTTAAAATATATTTATCTGGTTTGATTGTATATTTATTTTTAAAACTTTTTTATTTAGTTTTGAGATGTATTTATCTAATTCTAATAAGCATTTGTTTAGGATTGAAATCATTTTACGTTGATTTTAAATACATTTATTTATTTATTTATTTATGATTAAGATCATTTTATAAAAATTACAATTTGGCTATGGATTCAAGAACAAACAACCTCTCAAATTGTATTTTTTTTCTGTTTTTTTTTCTTTTCTTTTTGCAACAAAAGTATTGAACTCACGGAAAGGACACTGCTTTGCAAAACCAACAAAATATGCTTAGTTTCGAAGAATCGAAAAGCCCGACCAAACCCCATACTCAAAGTCCAGACCAATAGGATGGGAACTCCAGAAACGGCTCGCGAGCCCTGTCCCGACCGCATCCTTGATGACATCGGCGGCGCCTTTGGGATGGGTGCCGTCGGAGGCTCCGCCTTCCACTTCCTTAAGGCAGCCTACAACTCCCCCGGCGGCTCGCGTCTTGTCGGCGGCACTCAGGCTATTCGCATGAACGCTCCTCGTGTGGGAGGAAGCTTCGCCGTATGGGGTGGCCTCTTCTCCGCCTTCGACTGCTCCATGGTCTATGTCCGCCAGAAGGAAGATCCCTGGAACTCCATATTCGCTGGCGCCGCCACGGGGGGGTTTCTCTCCATGCGACAAGGCCTAGGTGCCTCCGGTCGCTCCGCAGCATTTGGGGGCGTGCTCCTTGCTCTTATCGAAGGTGCTGGTATCATGCTAAATAAAGTCCTCACCGATCCCCAAAATGTTCCGGTGATGGCCGAGGAGCTTGGGCTCCCCGCGGGTCTTCCGGACCAGCCCATTCATGAAGCTCGAGCATCCCCCGAATCCGATTCGGGGTCGGGATCATGGCTCGGGGGTTGGTTTGGGGGAGGGAAGAAGAAAGAGGGGGAGAGGAGGACAGAGATTCTGGAGACTTTGGAGGCGCCACCAGTACCAGCTTTTGATTACAAGTGAAGTTGAAGTTTTACGGAGGTTGGAGTTCTCTGTTTTCTTTTTTTTTTTTTTTTTTTTTTTCTAGTGTATCAATTTCAGTGCTTTGGTTGGATAAATGAGTGATCTTTTATTGAATCAGTATGTTGGTTCGCTTGCTCTTTTGCTTTGAATTACTAGTTTGCAGCAGATTGTACAATAATCGTATCAGAATTCCTTAATCACAACAGGACAGCTGATCATGCTGGCCAGCCACCTTAAAATGTTGTTCTTTTAGTCTGAACTATTTATATGCTTGTAAATGCAATCACATTGCTCATTTATTCTGATCTGCTTTTGGACTTGTGATTGTAGCTTGAAGTAGGGCATGGCGCCGATGCATTTTCTTTTTGTTTTTGTTTTTTTTTCTCTTGTAGGTAGTGCTGGTTTCTTGATTCTCTGTTTGGTTTGCTTCCATGATTCCGCTGTTTTTTGCATTCATCTGCATCTGCAACCATTTGCAAAAAAAAATTTCTTGTTTGATTCTTCGATTTGGTTTCCCAGTACATATCCTGAAGTTGTGATCGTCTCATTACTTGATTCATGTATCCTGTTTTGGTGATGCAAGTTTATGATCTGTGAAAGATGTGATGGCACAGCCACACATCATTTGTTGGAAGGCAGTGGGTTCTATGTGACTACGGTTTGCCACTCATGAAAATGTATACACAAAAACACACATAATTGACCATTTGCGGCCAGTTGGGTATCCTCGAATTCCATATGTTGTAACGTCTTCTGTTAAATGTTGAATGATAGGTAACAGTTGGACTTTTCGGGCTAGTTTTTCTATACATTACAATGTGAGTTGGATTCAAAGTAGAGCATGATTAGCATGATGAGAACTCCCTGAAGATGATTCCTTTACACAGGATTGAATGTGGACGAGTTTCACATAACCTTTCCTAGCTAGTTTGTGGGTTAGGATTTTGTTGATGATCTGGGTTACTCAATGCAAGCTGGCTGACCTGCACGGATTAAGTGGTTGATTAGGGGATGAAATGGCCACGGATGGGATAAATGAGCAGGGTGTGGGAGCGGTAGTGCTTATAGGCTCTCTGGTTTTGGTCTTTCCCTGGTCTTCCCAGGTTCTATGTGCCTCTTCCAGCATAAAAAAATGGAGACACAAATCGCTATGGATTGGCATTAAACAAGCGTTTAACAATTGACATATGAGAAGCAACTCTAGTGTAGGATTTTGCTGTTTTTGCATTAGGAAATCGACCAAAAATTACAAAACTCTCGTTTTTGTTTTTTCATACTTGATGATACTTTCTTAGTCCTAAGTTTTCCGCTCCATTTGTCATTTTGGACGATCCCAAGTTTTAATAAGCCAAATGACAATCATGTCCCTATTTCCAAATCATTGACTTGGGTTCCCTAAACTTGTGGCCAAAATCCCAAACTCACCATCTGCTCCATCACTGCTGTACATGGCTACAATTTCATCTTCAAAGGCTGATTTGAAGTCAAAGGGCAAGGTCAAGTCAAATCCAACTAAATCAGCGACTTTGCTGCTGAAGAGCGCTTGCCCAGTTATCAAAGGTGATCTCGTAGGTGAACTTGATGTGATCTTGACGGGAGTTTGACTTGATGTCGTCAGAGATGCGATCGTCTCACTGGATTTTATATCAAGGTGTTCAAGACTAGGTGGGTTGGACGTAGGTGTCACAAATGAAAGTGGACTCAGGTGCAAGGAAAAAGCAGAAGAAAGTTAGAAATGAAGGGGCCAAGGTTTGTCATTCTTCCAAGACAATAAGGGAAAATAGAGAGATGGAAGAATCGTTATCAAATAATGGAGACAAGGAGATAGATTAAGGCAATTGAGGTGACGGAGCCACGAACAGTATGAGACGATGGATGTGGGTGGTGGCTGCCAGAGGTCATTAGGTGGTGTAGCAGACAACAAAAAGGAAAGAGTAGAACTAGGGTAAAATTAGAAGTACACTTTTATCATTTCTTAAATTCTGTGTCAAATACAAATGGAGTAAAAAACCCAAGACAGAAAAAACCCAAGACGGCGGGAGTATCTTTTAGTTGTAAAAGTAATTCATTCAACAATAGAAAAATCAAAAGGTGATGTTCGATTTCAATTGCTCCATTGGTCCCAAACATATAATTATCATTGCAAATCAGTTCATAACCTTCATTTCATTACACATTGGTTCTCAACTTTTATAAAGTGTTGTATATTGGTTTTGTGCCCTACATGAATACCAAGTTAGTATAGGATACCGATTTATAGAGAGTAAAAACTGATACTTTGAATAGTTTATTAACTATAAAAGAATTGAGCTAGTTTGTATTTAATGAAATGTAATTATTGAATAATTTAAATTAGAAATTAAAATTTGATATTTTACAAGTATGTTAAAGTTAGCGAATTTTGTAGAATTAGGAACCAATATCCAATAAACTTTAAAGATTTAGGATCAATATGAAATGGAAGGCAGTTTGGAGTTGATTTGTAATGGTAATCATATGCTTAGGATGAATTGTGCGATTTACCCAATTGAATTTGCACAAAATCGGTTTTATGATTAAATTGCATCTGTGGCCCTTAACCTTTAATTCTTGGACCATTTTGGACCTTAACCTTGATTTCTTACATGAAAAATCCTTAATTTCATTTTAAGTGTTCCATTTTGGCATTTTATGGATGAAAAACGTTAGCGTTGATGGAAAATGCCATGTGGCATGGTAACGTGGTCGATTTGCCACCATGGCACAATAAATTAATTAGCAAAAATTTAAATTTTCTTAAAAAAGGTAAAACTACACCTTCAGTTGCTTATCTCACCACCTTCATCCCAAAAAACCCTTAACTTCCCCACTTACTGCTACCACCCTTAGGGCTTCATCATTGTTGGCTAGCACTTCCAGCAGCCCTCACTTTGTTCGTCACCCGCGCCACTTCAAGCCCTTAACATTGCCAACCACGAGAAGTCCACACCATTGCCACTCTCGTTCCTTCATCGATTGTGCAAATTAACCATCAACCACCGTGCTGTCATTAATCCATCACCAACATAGCATCCTGCATGTCTGTTGCCTCCCCCGCGCATTGTCCATTTGCTTGGAGACCATTGTTGTCCTCTCCTTTGTGATCCTAACCATTGATCGCCCTAAAACCGCCCGATGCTGTAGCACCACTGCGTCATGGTCCCAAGCCCCAGCCACACATTACCCCCAAATTTGGCCTATTGAAGGAGATAAGAAAAGGTTAATTCTTCAAATATGGGGGGCTCGGAGTTTGTGGAGGGAGGTGGCTGTTGAGGGAGGCAAAAGGAGGCAAACGAAGAGAACGACGGGAACAACAGAGTGCTGTCGAGAGAGAGGAATGGTGGAAACTACGAGAATGGCAGGAACGATGGAGGGTCGTTGAAGGAGGAGAACAAGGGGAACAGGGGAGAGCCTTAGAGGCGACAGCTTTGCGGTGGCCAAAGAATCAATCTAATTCTTTTTTTTTCTTACTTTTTAAATTTTTAATTGTTGCTTACTTTTCCATGTCATTTATGGCAATGGATTTATTGTATCACCATGGCAAATTATCCACGTTGGCAATGCCCATGTCCACGTCGGCAATGCCCATTTATACTAACATTTTTCATCCATAAAAAATCTAAAATGAAACATTTAAATAAGATTAAGAATTTTTCATGTAAGAAATTGAGGTTAAGTCTAAAATGATATTCTACCTCCGTCCCAAATTAATTGAAACATTTGACTGGGCACGGAGATTAAGGTGTATGTAATTTGTATTAATTTTTTATGCAGTAAAAGTTTAAATAATGATTTCTTTTTTAGGTTTTGTGCAGTAAGAGGTTGAGTTGAGATTAAAAAAAGAGTCTTTAGTGGGTTTCATGTAAAAGGATTATTTAATTGTTTAAACTTTTCAAAAGAGGAAACATTTCACCTTTTTAAAACTTTTAAAAAAAAAATATGTTTCAAGTAAATTGGGACAGAGGGAGTAATAATTAAAAGTTAGGGGCACATACACAATTTACTCCTCAGTTTCGCCGTCCGGCTACTATCACCGCGGACGATCAGAAAAGGTCAAAAATGGAATCAAAGGTCACCATTCTCCCAGATTTTGAAAATTTTAATATAAGCCTATTAGTATTTTATTTTATCAAAAACAATGCGATTTTTTTCACTGCTCTTCGGCTCACTCACCCACCACTCGCTCTATCTCAATTCCTCCTCTCCCTTTTCCACCCTCCTCAGTCGCTACATGGCCGGGGCCGTCGAAGCCATAAGCCCTTCCACCACTCGCCTCGGGTGGATCGGCACCGGCATCATGGGCTACTCCATGTGCGCGCATCTCATCAAAGCTGGGTACACTCTCACCGTCTTCAACCGCACCATTTCCAAGGCCCAGCCTCTCCTCGACATGGGCGCTCGCCTGGCCCAGAGCCCCCGCGAACTCGCCGCTCAATCCGACGTCGTCTTCTCAATTGTCGGCTACCCTTCAGACGTCCGCCACGTGCTTCTGGACCCCACCACCGGGGCCCTCTCGGGCCTCCGCCCCGGCGGCGTCCTCGTCGACATGACCACCTCCGAGCCCTCCCTGGCAGAGGAGATCTCCTCCGCCGCCTCCGCCAAGAACTGCTCCTCCATCGACGCTCCCGTCTCCGGGGGCGATCGCGGTGCCAAGAACGGGACGCTGGCGATATTCGCCGGAGGGGATGAAGCTGTCGTCGGCCGGTTGAATCCCCTTTTCAGCCTCATGGGGAAGGTTAATTACATGGGTCCAAGCGGGAAGGGCCAATTCGCGAAGCTAGCGAATCAAATCACTATCGCGTCGACGATGGTTGGGTTGGTGGAGGGAATCGTTTACGCCCACAAAGCGGGCCTCAACGTGGCCTTGTTTCTGGAGGCGATATCAACCGGCGCTGCTGGATCCAAGTCTTTGGATTTGCACGGGAACAGGATACTGAAGAGAGATTTGGACCCTGGATTTTTCGTGAACCATTTCGTCAAGGACTTGGGGATCTGCTTGAAGGAGTGCCAGAACATGGGGCTGGCGTTGCCTGGTCTGGCTCTGGCTCAGCAGCTCTATTTGTCACTCAAAGCGCACGGGGAAGGAAATCTGGGGACCCAAGCATTGATCTTGGCGCTCGAGAGGCTCAACAATGTCACTCTTCCACCTCTGGCGCCATAGCTGCGCTGTGAAGAGCGTCTTCGGTCAACTGTTATATGACAGTAAACTGAACGCCATTGTGTGTTGTAATGTATATGATCTTTTGGAGCTCTCTGCTTGTGTTGCATACTGCCGAGTGCTATGTTGGGGATCACTTGTAAAGCACGAGAAATTGGAAGTTCAAATAAAAAATGCAGTGTTTTGGTGGATTTCACTTTGTGTTGCTTGATGAGTTCTGTTTTGTTCTGTCTAAGGTGCCGTACATTGAACTGTTGTTTTTTCATCCCTGCTAAGTTGGGGTTGTTGTCGTTGCCGAGACAAGACTACAGCATGTTTCTGGGAAATACAGGAGGCTTAGGTCCAAAGTGACTGATGCGGAAGAGTCAAACCGATGGTCTTATGAGGAATTAGAAATTTCACTCCATTATCGGGAATATTGCTGGAGATAAGCCTTGTGTGTGTGAAGAATTTGAATGGATCTCAAAAAGCGGTACCATGTTGCTTACACGGAAAGTCAGTTTCTCACTATTTCTGCACTGCACCATTTTCTGATTTTGGGGTTCTTCCTTCAACAATGCAAGTCTTGTTGTTGGATCACTCCGTTCTGGCCTTCCATTGAAAGTTTTCAGTTATTTGACCATCATCATCCGATACCAACTATTGAAAAGGCAAAATCGCTGGATACTCTCCCGACATGTAAAACCAGCAGTTTCTGACTTTCAACGTTGAAAGTTCAAAAAATTAGGCCATTTGTTTCATCTTCCATCGAAGAAATTTCTACTCTGTTTCATAATTTGAGTGACAAAAATGATCATCTCCAACTAGAGCTACAACCGCAATGGCAAGCTCTCCTCTCCAAAATGTGTAGATTAGGACTAAACCCTACATTCCTCCATGTTCACTTCAGGAGCACCATCCCTGTCCTCTTCCTGAGCGTGGCTCGAATGAAATAGAACCATCTGGAGCAAGCAATCCTGCGTACTGATGGAGAAAGAACACTTGTTTACTCCCCTGTCCATCAACAGCTGGAGCTCATCATCCAACTTCACTGCTCATTGTAGCTGGCCTGAAATCACCTGCAGCAATGGCTTGGTAACAGCTTTCTCAATGGGTTATGCACTCGAGTCACACAAAGCATTTTGAAAGCGAGAGCGAAAAGTGAAAGTGAAAGTGAGGAAGTGCTACTTTTTAAAAATTTAAGTATGGAAAAGTATTGTAAAAATTAGAGAGAGAGAGAGAAAGAGAGAGAGAGAGTGACAGTTGAGAGCGGGAACATCAAATCAAAGTAGAAGGATTATGTAACTTGGGTTATACATATCCAGATGCACTCTTCTTGAGGGTTTACACCATGGAAGGACAACGTATACTAACAACGATGGCTTAGTACGGAAATATCATAGTTTCTTCTATTTTGTTTTTGGTAATTCATATTTACTACTTAAGGTATTTTGAAATTACACTTCATCTAAGGAGCTTTCAAAATCTACACTTCCCCCCTTTTCTAATACCATTAATCAACAAAATGTGCTTGCTTATATATATATATGTGTGTGTGCACGTTCGTGTGGGGTGCGCTGATGGGAGTGGACAACCATCACTTATCTGTCATAAGTTTGTAAACTTTGTGTGTTTTGGGGAAAGAAAATAGTCTCTTTCCAATTTTAACTAACGGGTTGACAAACAGCTTTAGATAAGTAGAGACAAAGATTTTTGAAACATTAGACTCTATAGTTAACGACCAAACCTGTAGGTAAATGCAACTCATGACCAAACTTCGAACCAGACTTAATAATACAAACAACAAGAGTCATGCACTCTCTCATTTTCATCTTTCGAATAAGCTATCTCACATTTTTGGGTGGATTTAGAAAATGTGGGAGTCCCCGAGGATCACACTCTTATAGATGGCTGTCATTGAATTCTGCAAATACATTCATCTTCGAAGTTGTGGCCAGTAGGCACCAAACTGAACTGGCACCAATAAACCAATTTATTTGCTATTGGAAAATAAATCTTCCGCAGAAAACAACTGTGAGATTCGAGTTAAAACTCCGAGGAGCAGGAAACAAGGGGAATAAAAAACTGTAGACCAGCACAAATTCACATCAGCTGAAGGTGTGCTTGAGGACATGGCTTTTGTCCTACAAGCTTCAGGTGTTCTGCATCCATTCCTTGATATGAAGTCCTGTAGACGGGCAACTCCTGGATTTTGACAGCAGAAACTCTTGGGACTTGGAGATGTAGAGATCTTGCCATTACGGAATTGTAAGAATGGCAATGCAGAAAATATACAAAAATTGAACTGAGCCAAGCTTCCTTATTATACTTACTCTTCAACCACTTTCATGACTCTTCCACCACAAGATACTGGGAGTGAGAGGCTGCAAGGAGGGCCGCCCCGATGCCAGAGCCATCGCTGGAGTGCACAATGTCAACCTTCTCAAAGACTTCCTCACCTAACAATTCCTTGAGGGCATTCTCCATGTAGGCGCTGAATTTTCCGTAATGCTCATAAAGCCCACCATCCATAGCCACCACTGTCTTTTGCGCCTCACTCTCACCTCCCTTTATTGTGTCTCTTCCTAATTTCTTAAGGATAGCTACTATTCCAGCAGCAGCCAGGCGGGCACCACGAGAAGCAACAATATCACACAACTTAACAACTACTTGTCTTGTTTTCAGGGATGTATTTGGTATCTGAAAATTCCAACGATGAATATGCAACTTGGTAAGAAAACTGAAAGATCATGGGGTATGTCCCAGACATTAACAACAATGTTTTTATTTCTGTAGAAAAAGGTCACAGTACGACTCATTACTAGAAGAGGCAATTTCACTTTTGAAAGAACGAGCATCTGAAGGAACCAATGGCAGAAAAGCTGAAAGAAAAAAGTTCAAACTGTCCCACTTAGAAAAGGTAAAAGGGAAGAAGAAGCCTGTGACCCCTTCAAACATTTGAGCTTTGGTTAAATTCTAGATTAGCTAGAAAACCACTCTTCCCAGCGCAAATGACTTCCTAATTGAGAAACAATAAATGGGGAACAAAAAGCTAAAAAGGCTTAACACAAGCTTTCTTCTGTATAAGAATATCATACCTCGAAGATGCCCATTAACTTGCTCCCAACAATTTTTAAGCCTGGAGATGAGTCATGATGCATTGCAGACATGTCAGGAGTCCTGCCATTTTTACATTAATTTAATCTTATGCTTAAACAATATTCCTGTTAATCAAGAAGCATTAGATGCTAACACCTTGATAGGTTAGATACAAATAGCATGGGAAACGGTTTATATTTTCCTAAATTCATTCTTAAATGAATTGTTGAGACACGTGTATTTGCGTTACTGTTGGTTAGTCACAGTATTTGTTAGCTTCAATGAACCCCATTGGACAAATAAACAAAGGGAGGTAGCCTTCTTACTTCCCTTATCCCTAGTTAACTGGGTAGTCTGTTTTCTATCCAACCAGTATGGTACTTTAGCTAGAGTGCCCCAATGAAGTAACGATGAATTTGTATTGCTCATGCAGCCCAGGCGTATTATCTAATCGGTAGGCCTTACCTCAATGTGAATGGCGTTTTCAGTTTCGTGGGAACAGTATTGCCAAACAACTCAGCTTCTTCAGCCATCTTGCACAGAACTCTCCTCATGATTTCTCCCAAATACATACCAGAAATCATTTTCTCAAAAATCTGAGAGAAGCAAACAAGGTACACTTGAGCCATTAGCAAACAAAAAATGAAAAGCTTCCAGATAAGCCAAGGGCTCTAAAAACGAGTGAAATATGAAATTCAGTTTTGCGCATTCTTCTATTTTGGAGGAATCAAGAACTAGAAAAAAGGTTGATAATACACACCTGCTCCCCTGGGTTTAGACTTTCGGCATCCATCACTTGATCAAATTCTGTTAATGGAAGGTGTGATGATAGGAAGTTACCCCACTCCATATTGATAACCTGCAGCAAGAGAACGGGGACAAAAAGAACAGAAAACCAGCGTGCATTCACTTTTACTAATCTTGTTTCTCAATTCCACCACTCATTGGGCAGGCCCATCCCAACATATCCATAAGAAACAATGTTAAACGAAACAAAGAAGGCATTTCTCCTACTGTTCACTGCATAATTCACATAAATTTAGACTGACAACTAGGCATATTTACCATTTCTCCTGATCTAGGTAAAAGGCCATGCCATTTCGGAATTGCATGAGCACGTTCTACATAGGCTGCATTTGTGCCAGTTCCCAATATCACAGCAGCAATTACATCTGGGTTGCCATATCGACCACGAGCTAGTGTTCCAATTGCATCATTAACCTAAATAACCAAGATATAGAGTCAGAGCAGAAGTATAAGTTGAAGTTTCTGTAACAAAGAAAACCATGCACTCAATTCCACACATCAGAAACAAATGTTGCTTACCAAAGCAGCTACACGCATGTCAAGGCCAACCTTTTCAATTGCTCTGGTCAATTCACCCACAACATCTTGTCCTACCTGCATGGTACAATTGAGAATACAACTAAAAAAGGATAAGAAAGAATAAATTGGAAGAAGCTCTGGGCTATAACAAGAGTAGTGTATTGCTTTTCATACTTTGTATTGTAGGAGAACTAATTCTCCACGTTAATATTTCCTAATCAACCAAACAACAATGAGGAAAAACTGTAGAATTACTTCATCCTTTTAGATGCCTGTGACAGTGAAAAAGTTAAGCAACTTTAAGAGCTACTTTAACAGGTCCAATCCCAGATTTCTCAGTTAACATACCTAGTCGGCATCATGAATACGCATGCCCTAACTAAGCTAGGAGCAAACTGGATGTTTTTAAGTGTACCTTGCAAGCAATAAACTTATGTTAAATCCTCTAAATAAAGGAAACGGAGTTATAAAAAAAGAAAGAGAATGATATGCACAAAACTACATCAAATTTCTTTTACCAAGTACTTGACACAGGAACCTTTGGAGAGAGGGTGGGAGAGAGGAGTCAGTATATATGAGGAAAAACAACCTACGACAATACAAATAGTAACAGCTACCAAATAGGGTCTCACTTCAGATGCATCCTGAACTTAAGCACTATGGGGAGGAATGGGATTTCATGTACTTGGACTTGGAGTAATTAGAAAAGGTGAAAAGATCAAAGGAAAAAGAAAAGAACAAAGAAGCTACATCCCCTACAATAAGTGAAGAAATCCTATTAGCCTACAAAAAATTGAGAACAACAGTGAATTTCGTGAGTCTGAAACATTGGACACTCTCATCCACAAAACCAACCACAATGAAGGATGAACAGCAAAGGTTAAAGCAATAGAGATTTACTGCATCTTCAATAGAGAACCCCTTCGTCCATTTAATAAGATTCCCTGAAGCTATTGAAGTCTGCCTGACAGGAAAGGAGAACGTAAATCCCAGCTCCCTCTGCCTACCAGGCGCAAGATGAAAACCTTCACCTTCTGTAGCAATAACTTTCGCAAGAGCTGAAGCAATAAAGTCAAACAATGCCTGAAACCACCACCATTTAAGTTCAAAAACCATAAAAACTAGGCCAAGCAGTACAAAATTTAGTAAGCCATATAAGAAGGTATTCACATCTGAAGTTCCCATCATTAGATGTGGAGGAATTGAAACTTCCTCAAATTCCTGCTTCACCAAACGGTCCTCTTTCCCACCCAACTGTACACGAAGAACACGGAAATTGGTACCACCCAGGTCCAAGGCATAAAACAGCCCCTTTTCCTCCCTGGCATGAAAATGAGTATTACTTGCATATACCCAGAAGCGTCCTACATGAACTTTGAAACAGCACAAGGTAAACAAAGTATTGTGCAATTCCTCCCCCCCAAAACACCAGTTCAGCTGGCGGAATGCTTGTAACATAGCGAACATTTAAGCCTTAGGACATTAAGTAGAGAAGAATTACACATACAATATATGAACCTAAAACCTTTAGCCGAAAGCACTAATAAAGCTGTTAATGGAGAAGAAAAAGAAGAACGTGGATACAAACGAATAATCAACATAGTCAGGCAACAGAAAGGCCCAAAAGTAAAAACTTATGTTAATGGTGGGAGACAAGATAAAAAGAGAGTGTAGCAACATAAAAGGAAAAGGCAGTAGTGCTCTGACTGAAACTGAAGAGCATCATCCAAAATGAAATCCATCACATCAGCAGCATAAAACCTTGCTTTGGTTCCAGCGGTCCACTAAACCCGCAGGTGATCATTCTCAACTCCACCAGTCTATTTTCTTTAGTATGATATAGATTAACTCCGAGGAGGAACATCAACTTTTTATTTCTTCAAAAGAATCTTTATCACCAAAAGGGAGAATAATAATTATGAAATAAAGAGCCTTCTAAAACTAAAAGACAACAAGAAATAGTAACAATATGAGAGAACCCTGACAATGAGCACCGGAAAAAAATCACAAGGAAAAACAATAGAAGGAAATGCGATTTTAACTTGAGACTACCGGAGCCTTAAGACAACAGAATTAAAAAGGGGAAAAAGCAAAAAAAAAAAAAAAATGAACCTCACGTCCAATAAAAATTCAAACCCCAAAAAAAAAAAAATTACTGTCCTAAATCATAATCGAAGTTCAAGCACGTAGAAAGATTCCAAAAACAAACTAGAATCAAGATCCCCACATTAAGCTTAATTATTGAGTCAACAAACACAGAGATTAATTATACCCGGTGGGGAGATTGTCGACGTAGCTGATAATCATCTTGAGCTTGCTGCCACCATCGGAGGCCAGGCCTGCATGCATCTCAACAGTCATGGCGTCGGCCACCTGCTTCAGCTTCGAAACAGGGGTGCCACACTTGTCCTCGAACTCCTCGAGGATGGCGGCCGCGCGGGCCCACTTCCCAGAATTCCGCATCCTCTGGCGCACCATGTACGCAGAGGCCGCGCAGACCACAGCCGCCCCGACAGCCGCACAGACTACCACCTTCCTCATCAGCACAGAATAGGCGAAGAGAAACAAGCGTATGCTAAAGAAGGATCTGCTTCATCGACTGCGAGAGAAATAGTGACAAAAAACAAGAGGGAGGGAGAGAGGGAGGGAGAAAAGGCTAGACCAATCTTAAGCGAGCTCCTCGGGGTCGGAGGACGGCTAGTTTTCATCGGGAGCAGTTTAAATCTGTGTTCTTCGAGTAGCGCTTTAGCGGGTTCGGGATTCTTACATGGGTGGTCCATCGACGATGGGAAGTTCACTGTTCATGCAACCTTGTTCAATCAATAAATCGATTCATCTGCGTTGCGCCAACCTCAACTGATTCGGGTTGGTCTGCTTATTGTTTCGGTCAGGGAAAAAGTTTCAAATTTGGCACTAGATTTCGGATTGGACCAATCTACCACTAAAGTATTTTTTGTTCTAAATTAACACTGATATTTTAAAATTGACTCAAATTACCCACTAACATTAAAAAGCTAATGAAAAAATAACAAATTTTGAAATTTTATGGCAATAATACAACTTTCAACAAAGTTGAGAACTTTAGGCAATTTATCCATTCATTCAATGTGAAGGGAAAAGGCAAGTTCAACCTTGCTCGAGACTGTTGCTCCTTCAGCTTTATGGCCGCTGGCAGCCTTTTCGACCAAGTCACTTGGTTCACCATTTGAAAGACAATTAATTTATTCATTTTTCTTTTCAACAACTAGTGCTCCAATTCCAATTAAATCTTCTGATGAAAGTCTTCATTTGGGACCTATGATGAGTTCAGGCCATTCTTGGATCTTTTGAAACACCACCAAGCACCAGCTTTAGAAGCTCTTCTTCGTCTTTATCTGTGTCATCTTTACCCACTCCCAAAAATTTGACCTACAGAATGAGGAGCAACGACGCCAAAAAAAATGCATGAGCAAGAGTAATCACCAAACAATGAACTTGAGGCTAACTTTTTTACAAGAATCAAGAGCTTTTGGTCAAAGGTCTCAAACCCACCAACAGTCATCAATTTTTAAGTCATGACCATAGAATTTTAGCTCTCTTACTTGCTCTTACTCTCGCACTTTGGAAGCAGAGATTGGATAGAGTCCATGAGGTGTGAGATTGGAGATTATAGAAGGCTGCCAACGGCTACATAGCCACAATAGCAGTTGCAGGCGATGTGGATTAAAATCCTTACTTTTTTTACCTTTACATTGAGTAAATGGAAAAATTACACAAAATCCTTAAAGTTTTATAAAAGTTATATTATCAGTCTAAAATTTCTAAACCTATGACCTTTCCCCTTTTTCCTTTAGCATTTTAATGGTTAGTGGTTAACTTAAGCCAATTGTAAAACTTTAATGGGCAATTATGAGCCAATTGTGAAATATCGATGGGCAATTTGAGCCAATTGTGAAATATTAGTGGACAATTTGAGCCAATTGTGAAATATTAATAGGAATTTGGGACAAAAAACTTTAGTGACAAATTTTAGTCTCAATCCAAAACATTAGTAACAAACTTAAAACTTTTCTCGTTTGGTCAGATTATGGAATGCTTTTATTTAGTTCAGTTTTTATTATATTTAAAATAAGAGGAAAACTAATTATGTAAATTATTAATAAGTAACTATTAGTAATTATTCTTATATATAATTATTATTTGTTCAACTTATATATCAATTAAAAATCATATCACTTTTAAATTCATAAAAATAAGTAATTATTGTTAAATTTTCTTTTTTGTTCAACTTAAAAACCCTATTAAAAACCATATCACTTTTAAATTCATAAAAATAAGTAATTATTGTTAAATTTTCATTTTTCTAATGTGGATAAGCAAAAAAAAATAGAAGTTAATTTTTTAGAAAAATATGATTAAAATGATTATTTGATAAATAAATTTTTAGCTTTTAAATGATATTCATTTTACACTCAAACTTAAAAATTCAAAATTAAGAATAACATCCGGTTTGGGGTTTTTAGTATTATAAATTAATGGCTATGATTATTCACATTGTACAAAAAAAAAAAGATTATTCACTTATATCCAATTGTTAATATCTGCCCTGTATCATTATTAAATATCAAGAATTGACTAATATATGGGTTTTTTTATCAGAGGAAAAAAGGAGAGAGAGAATACTTTAAATTTTAGTTTAGGTTCTAGCAGTAATAGGGAATGTCACTTATTATGATATCTACAAAATTTTCCCTTATTCTTTTTTAAATTTTAAGATTATTATAAAAGCACAATAACGGATCAAAACTGTATTTCAATCTCGGACCCATCCTTGAACAAATTCAAACAAAGCTAAGCGTTCAAAGTCCCACAAAATGAGTAGCCCAATTCAAGAGTTAATTCATTTTAACTTAATATAAAATAATTTATTTTTATTTTTATATTATTTTTATTCAAAAATAATTTTATTTAAAATTTAATATTATGTAAATATAATAATCCATTGCAAAGTAAAAATTTTATAATGTTATTAAATTTTTATTAAAAAATATATAAAAAATAAATTATTTTAAATTAAGTTATATCAAATCGGCTCCTACATTATGAAACAACACCAATTCAATTCTCATAACATACCATGTTTCTTTCTTTTACCATCTAGTCAATGAAACAGACCCATATTTTTTCATCTTTTATTCATTTGCGTTTCATCGTCTTCATTATATATTTACATCACGCAAGTTGCAGAACGCACGTACCATAAGCTCTATAATACAACTTGACCTTTCGTTTCTCACCAAATGAGATTTATGAACAGACAGGGCCATAACAATACATGCCTCACTCTCAATGCACAAACCTCTCAATATAACTATTACCGTTGCCAGTCACTATACATGGTCCAAATTTTGATCATAAACCGATGGCTCATGGCCAGCTAAGATATTTTCAACTAGAACCACGAGAGCCAACAAACAGGAAAATTTTTTACTAGTTCACAGATTTTTAACTTTTTTTTTTTTATGTAAACAAAAAACAAAAATCTCAGAAGACTGGTAAATGCCAAATGAATCCATTTAATAACATTTACCCCCCCCCCCAAGCTCTGGTCAACATTACAGCTACACCCATGAGGTTTCGAGACATACATTTTCCCCTGTTTATTTTCTCACAATACTTAGAAAAGGCTTCTGAAATCATAATTTAAACTATATATTAGCCATTTTCCAGCACCTTTAGTCTGTCTAGTATTTTTCTACAATTATTTTTTATTTAAAAAATACTTTTACATTTACATAGAGGAAAAACTAATAATTTTAAGGCCTAAATACCTATTGCTCCATTGAACTATTGTAACTCGGACAGTTAACTCCCTGAATTACAAACAGCATCAATTTGAACCCTAAAGTTTGAGAAAGTGATCAGTTTAGTCCTTTAACTCAGTAACCCGGTCATGTGCCATCATGTGACATTTATTCCGTCAGTTTGCAAATTTTACCAGCACCTAATTGCACAGACATAAGATATCCGGGCTAAAATTTCTGAAAGACATGACATGAAGTGCTTAACATGTCATTAAGCCAAACTTGACCACAGCAGTCGATGGTTCACGATGGTTGGTCGGGTCACACGTCTGATATCGGGTTCTGCTCTTCCGGCAACAATCTGCAGTCGACGGTCCACAGGTTTTCTACTCTCTCCCTCCCTCCCTCTCTCTTCCTCGCTTCTTCGTTCTCTCCGTCTCGTCTTCCCTCTCGTGTCAAACTCTTCCCATTATAGTTGGGAACCGAAGAGTTGCTGCAACCATGACCAGGTCACGTTTCTTCTCACGATCGGCGTCTTCATTGTCGTCATTCTCCTCGAAAGTTTCCTGTTTTTATTTCACCATCCATTCTCTTTATTCTTTAATTTTTTCTCAGATTGTTCTTTTGCTTAATTTCGGCAACAGAAGTAGATAATAAATTGGAGAATCGGCACCGACATCGGTGGCATAGAAGGAGGGGTTGCGAGTCGGATTGAAGCTAGTGCCGCCAAGTACTCCCTTGATCAAGTTAAAGACGGAAACGAAAGTGGGCGATTTTCTTTTCCTGCCCGCAAGTTGTGCCCTGGGTTTCTTTCTTCTGTACAGACGGAGGAAGAAGAGGAGGAGATGGAACTCAGAAGTAAAAACAGAGTGATGAACCCAATTTCCCATTAGATTGGCATATGAATCGTGGACTGCTTGAATTGCCGACAAACGGCAGTCACGATTGCCGACAAACGGCAGTCACGATGGCAGCGTCCAATCATAGAAACAACAACGGGTTGAGAAAGGCGAGTTGAAGATGGCCGTTTGGGTGTTGAATATGAAAGATTAGGGTGAAGTTAGAGAACAACTATAAATTTAAGTGACTATTATATAGCTTTCCTTTCTATCAATGGATAAACGTTAGCTTATCACTAAGTCAAAGGACCAAATTGACCTCTTTTTCAAAGTTTAAGGTTCGAGTTGATGTGGTTTGCAGTTTAGGGGTTAACTATCTGAGTTAAAATAGTTCAGAGGAACAACAGGCATTTAGGCCTAATTTTAAGTGTAACTAACAATAACAAAATTAACAAACAAACTGAATTGAAATAAGGATTTCAGAATTTTGTTCCATGCCAGAAAAAAAAGAGGAGAAAAATTTATATTTTCAAACTTTAGGTATGTGACTGTAATATCAACCATGGGTAAACGTAGATAACCTTGAGTTTCTGAGAGGTTCCAGATCCAAATGTCCATGAGCCAGCCGCATGCAAGTTCGTCAAATTGGAAACTAATTCCACCCAAAAATAGATGAAGGTATCCCGTAGAAAGATAGAAAGGGGGAAAAAAAAACAGAAAAAGAAAAAGAACAGAAAATATTCAAGTACGTTTCAACAAGGACTTTAGGTCCACAGTCCACTTCCTATCTGGTATTTATCCTCGACATATTGACTTTTAGTTCCACAAACGACGGAAACTGAAAAAGAGGTGGTCCTCAGGCCCGTTAGTATTCACAAGACAAAAGCATGATCAAGCAGGGCAAGGAAAATTAACCTTCGTCTTCAATTTCCTCTCTAGTTACTTTCCAGTTCTATGTGGATGTTCCCCTTTCACCATCCAAATAGTTATGTGAACAGCAATTCGGGAGATTGAAGCTGACAGGCTACTGGTGGGACTTCTTTAATTTTCATGGCTGTTACTGAATCTGCTCTGGATAGAATTTGCAGTGGCACCCAACTCTGCTCCTGTCTTTGATCATTCTGCAATTGAGTAAGAGAACTAATCAAGAAAGTGTTCGTAATTCTTCCAAGTCGCACTTCAGCTAGCACTACATTGGATGACAATCCACATAAAGAAAGGAGAAAATAAATGCACACCCTAACAAAACGGTTCATAATTGACCATTGCATGTACCTTTAGAATTCAAATTCTACATTGCCACACCAAGTTGTACATTTATCTTAATAGAACAAGTTCAAATGCCAGTACTACTGGCCGCAACTATGAAATAGTATAAATACTGGCCTGCATATATAGACTATACCCCCATGATTAGTTTAGTGGACCAAGAATTTGCCAAGCCCAACTATACTGAAAGAACCTCTTGAGTACTCGCTCTCTCAAATCCTTCCAATTCTATCTCTAGCCATCTTAACAAGTTTTTTAGATCATAGCACAGTTGCAGATGTTTTGCTACAGGCACTCTTCTACAAATATCCAGAAACACTCTTATCCAATATGCAAATCATCTACTTTCCTAAGCCTTGTCTTCCATTCAAGGTCCCTATCCACATGATTCATTTCGATAATTTAGGGTGGGAATCCCATGTAACAGTAATGCGATGCCAGAATCAACAAGAACACAAAATCATATCATACATTTTTCTTTCTTACTGAACTTGTGCAGCCAGACTTTTTGCAGCAGAAATTGGATTCACCAATGAGGAACAAGACATCATTTAAGCAGGTCTGCCCTAGACGGAATGACTGGCAACATAAAATTTCCGTATGGTGAGTCGAAAATCCTATAGTTTCCGGTGCATCCATCTTGCTGCGCTTGCCTCACTGCAAAATCCCTGGCTTCCTGAACCTTGAGACTGAAATCAGTCCTTTGGGCCACAGTCACCTGAAATGCAGTCACTTCAATTAAAACTATGACTTGACAATGCTATTGCGTCCAAAAGAAAATTGATGAGAACTGTCAAAATACTGACCCTTGCTGCTTCTATATCCTTGGCTTTCTGTGATGCAGGTGAGGCACTCCTGAAACAAAACAAGGGAGCTCTTAAAAGAATCCGCTATTTCTTTCACTAGATGGTACAAATTCCGTCCTAAAAAAGAATGACCTCTTCTGAAACTTTGGTGCTGCAAAATAAATTACAGGCATGAACATATACCAATTTTTCTAACTCTGTCTTCCAGATGCATACAACTGATGATGGTACAAGTGCAATATGTAAGAAAGTCAATGAGAATCAAACACTAAATCAAATGATTAGAAGCAGCATCCTTAAAATCCATGAGAAATAGAATAGTTGTAAATCCTTCTTGGACGGATGGAGAATTACACTTGAAACAAAAACCAAGAAACAGGACGGCATGCTAGGGGTGGTAAACTGATGGTTGGTGAGTGTCCTTGTAGATTTGAAACAGCATGTAACTCTTCATATGTGAATAATATATAAGTAATAACAAATGGCAAAACAAGTGATGATGTCAAACTTCCTGATCTGGAACAATCCACTTTAATCCAAAAGATCCCAAAAGTGCAAGGATTCACACACACCTAATTGCAATGTTTATGGTAGGCCAAGAGCCAAAAAAGCTTAGACAAGTTTCACCATAAATCCTGTTAAGAGTTAACCGACCCCTAGAATACTTTTAGGATCAACAATCCCAGTTGGAGAAACTGGCCAGATGAGACTATCACCCACTTCTAGGGCCTGATAGCCACTTCAGCCCTCACTAAACGAACATTCAGGTAAAGAAGCCATATATGTGTAATTTCCAAGGCACTTGGCCACATTCTTAAAGGTATAGTTATCAGTACGACACTCAAATAACATAAAAATGTGAGTTGCAGGTACAAGAGTTTAAGAACCCTAATGATCAGGCTGGTAAACAACTAGAACTGAGCACTTCGAGTCTATCTATACTTGAAGATGAAAACAGGCTGACCAAAACGGTAAGCCTTTCCCAGATACTGCAGACTTCAACTTCACCTATTAACGGACCCAAATGCGGTATTTAAATGAAGTCATTCACCAGGGTCGAAATTAATGTTCCAATAACACTCGATAAACCCATAAAATTAATGAAAACAAAATTGAAGTTCTAAACGCCTTCCCCCGACCATTCTTGAAACCGAAAACAACAGCGCCACGGGCGAAACACAAAAAAAGAATTTGCGTTTCATCAAGCAACTCTTCAGGAACAATCGATTCGAGAAATTCAAGGCAGAACAATAGAACGAAGAAACGGAGCTGTTACAGGAGCGTACACGTCATAACCAGCCTCCTCGACCTTCCTCCTCTTAGGCGTAGGGGCCGGCACCGCTGCCGGTACCATGCGGGAACAATCGCCCTTCTTTTTCCTTCGTTACATTCGGCTCTGTCCGAAACAGAAAGGGCTTTAGGGGTCCCTGAACTTGTGTGCTAGAACGACATAAACCTTTAAACAAGTGATTCGGAAATTTAACCCAACAATCATGCAACTGCGTTGTGCTACCTCGAATTCGATTTGACTAACATCCAATTTATTTTTACATTCAATTTAATTAACTTGAAATATTCTTTTTCATTTTTATAAAATTTTTGAGTAAATTGCATAAATGGTCCTTAATATTTAATTATCATTTTATTTTAGTCCCTAATCTATAAAATATCTATTTTGGTCCTAAATCTATTAAAATTGTTTCATTTTAGTGCCTTAACAAATGATAAATTAATTCAAAATAATTGTCTGACACAAAATTTTGAAATTTTAATTTAAATATTCAGTAATTATGTTCAAGTAAATTTATACAGTTTAATATTTTTTGACAGTAAATAAACAATTTAAATTAGCAAATTTTTCTTCTTGAATGAAATAAGATCAATTTACAGAAGGAAAAAAATAAGTGATCTGAATTTTTCATTAGCTCTAAAAAAATTATTATACAGATTAAATTTATTATAAGACAGTTACTGAATTGTTTAAATTATGATCCAAAAAGTTATTACTGGAAAAATACTTTGAGTTAACAAATTTCATCTAATAAGGACCAAAATGAAATATTTTTAATAGATTTAGGACTAAAATGAAAATTTTTTAACAAATTTAGGACTAAAATAGAACATTCAATAAGCTATAGACTAAAATGAACTAATAATTAAAGATTAAGGACCAATCATGCAATTTACTCTAAAATTTTTGTGCGAACGCTACACCATCTAATACCTATAAGGTTATTTTTAACCCCCACATCGTAGTGGATATTGTTTTTCTTAAATTTATCATTAAAATAAATAAAAATTCTTAGCCATAAATTTATGCTAATAAATTAAAATTTTACTTTATTTTAATTTTAAGTTAGCCATTTTTTATATCATCTTTTTATCATTCAAATGACTAGTTATGATCAAAACATAACACATGTACATGCTTTGAAATAATGAATATTTTTTGTCACAATAAAAAAAATTCATTAAAAAACTTCACCTTCTATCAATTTAAATTCCAATATATTGATGAAAATTTTAGTTAGAAAAATTTGCTTTCAATTTTAGCAGTTATGGATAAATTTAATTTATTAAAAATTATAAATTTTGAATTAAATAACTCATTATACAAAACTCAATTAATAAAGATTAAAATAAAAATAAAAAATTGGCTAATAAAATTCAGGGACAAAGAGATGAAATGGAAAAACTTTACATATTCAAATTTAATGATTGGTGGTGACCAATGTTTTGTTCTAAAAGATAGTTATTGACATCCAATTTTGTCCCGGCACTGACTTTTTACTTAGGTTTTAGGTTAGGAAAATTAGTTTAGGGGGCATTTTCATTTTTAGGGACTAATTGATCATTTGTTAGGAGTTTGGGTCATTTTTGTCATTTTAGGGTTTTGCATAGTTAGTTGGTCTTTTCACATTTAGGTTATAATAGTTAATTTAGTTTTGATATTAATTTAGAGTCTTAAAGGTTTTGTTAGGTCAATTTTGGCAGGAGAAAAAAAGTTGGGTGGAAAGTGAGGTTTTTTAAAAGTTTTTAGGCAAAATTGGAAAGTTTGAGGCAAATCTATCAATTTTAGAGAGTTTCTGCTAAATCTGGCAATTTTATGAAATTTTAGGAAAAATCTGGTTATTTTTGCAAAGTTTTGGGTTAATCTGACAAATCCAAGAAGTTTTGGGTCAAATTGAAATTATCACAAAATTTAGGGCCAGATCAACAGATTGAGAGTTTTATTGGACTGAAACTAGTAATTTCACCAGATTGTATCCTAATTGATTTAAACTTCTTCAAATCTGATTTGGATGAAGTTTAAACTCTAAAAAACAGTATTAATCACGTTTTAAAGTCCCATTAGTATAAATATGGGTCCAGATTTCGAGAGAAGGGGAGAAAATTCGAAAACCCTAAGCTAACTCAAAAAAGGAGAAAACTGCAACCCTGAACTCCTGATTTTTCGATCACAGCTCCCAACAGCCCTAACCTTTTCCCTCTGCCGCCACTACTCCTAGCCAACCCAACGCCGTCGTCCCTCGTCCCAGCCTAGGCCACCGCTGGTCTACCCGTGCCGTCAGCCCTCCGTTAGCCGTTTCAACCCCATCGTCGTCACCGCCGTCCACCGTACCCAGAAGCTTCCTCCACCGTCTCCAGCGGTCCCTCCTCCTCAAGTTCACTGCACGACGCTGCCGTCCTCCCGTCCGAGCCTGTAGCCATCGCCTCCTCGTCTCGCGCGCCCTCTTTGCGGCGTCTCTCACACCGCCGCCAATTGCCCAGCCTCCGCCACCGCTGAAGAGAATCGAGACGAAATCGACGTAACCCGGATCGCGACCCGCGAACTGTCCGGATCCGACCCAGTCCTTTACTTTTTTTGGTATAATCCTCGTTTAGCCCCTGGCTCTCTTCGTTTTATCCATCTAAGTCACTAAAATTATTTTGGTTTACAATTTGACCACTGACAGTATTGTTTTATTTGTGTTTCTTTCATTGTTTGTTTATTTTTTTTATTAAAGTCATGAATTAGTTTAGGGATTAACATTAAGCATGATTACATGATTGGATTAGATAGATAACTTTAATAAATAATGCGAATCTAAAATTTGTTTGACATAATGTATCTAAAACAATCACACTTAGGAAATTTCATTCTGGGTGGGTTTGATAAAACTTTATGATAAATTTAGAATAATAAATAAAATTTTTATATCCTCATCCGGGTGATCCGATAGGATCCATGGTTTGGATTGATAATCAACTAAAAATATTTACAAGATAAAGAAAAGATAAATCATGATAGGTTAAGTTTTTTTTAGGTTTCACATCCATAGATCCGATAGGATCTATGTTTTGGAAATATCAAAATTTCATAAAAATAAAAAAAAAATCAAATAAGAAGGTATAGAAGTCCATATCTGGGTGGTTCGGTCAGAATCCATGATTTGGATATTAATTGAAGTTATTTAAAGCAAGCAAAATAAAATTAAAAATCAAACTAGGTACCAATTTTGAGCGCTAGAATAAAGTTATTTTAACGTAATCATACTCCCAAACCCCTTGAACTCTCGTAGACCATTTTTAGGTGTCCAACCGACCTAGGTGAAACCGATTGGTAGCGACTCCCAAAAATACGTCGCTACAATAGTACATAAAAAAATAAGAAAAAAAAATAAAGTTCGAAAGAGCATATAGAAAGAATATTGTTAAGTAGTTAATATTTATTAAGTTTGGGACTAAAAAATAATATGGGCTGAACTTGGTGACTAAAATGGGAAAGAAAAGAAATTCAGGGACTGAAATCTCAATTTAACCATACAAAAAATTACAACACAGGCCCTAGGACACAATTTCCTTTAAAGAAGAGAACTGAACTTTAAAAAGAGTCAATCATGTCCAATAGAAAAAGCAAAAAAAAAAATCACCACTGTTGATGAGCAATATTTTGCACTATTCATGAACAGTGCAAAACTCTCGGCTTTTGACAAAAATAGTGTCATTTCAATGTTCATAGTAAAACACATCCCTAGACCACCCAATACATTCTTAACAGTGAAAGCCAAAAAAAATGTAACTGTTCATGAGCAGGAACTGAATTCACCAATTAGTATTAAGTTATATAATAAATTATTAGAAGATTCGCATTTATAAATTTATGTGAATTAATTAAATTTTGCTTTATTTTAATTTGGACTTGAGCTCTCTTTATGTTATGTTTTTATCATGAAAACAATTAGTTATAATCGAAACATAACACTATAAAACATAACATTATACATATTTCAAAATGATGTATAATTTTTATTATTAAAAAGTAATTCACTGAAAAATTTGATCTCCTATCAACTCAAATTTTAATTTTTAATATCAATTGCAAATTTGTTTTAGAAAAATCTATGTTCAATTTTAGCAATCATAGACCAAAGTATTTTATTAAACCATAAAGTTTTTGAAGTAAATAACTCATGTTAAAAAACTCAATCATTAATAATGAAAAGATATGACCAAAACGCTAAATTATGTTTAATTTATTTTAATCATAAACTTGATAGAGGTAAAAAGCAAAGAAAAAAATTAGCAAAGAGTTTGATTCTAATAGAAGAAATGGAAAAACCTTAGGTATTGAGGGTTTAACAACTGAATTAATAAAAGTAAGAAGAAAAAAAATGGTTTGGCTAAAAATTAAACATATTATGGTGATCAATGTTTTGTCTTAGAAGATAATACATAAAAAATAAAAAAAAAATTTAGGGATCAAGAGAGCAAATAAAAAAAATCTAACTAAGGAGTCGTTAAATTTAGGGACCAAAACATAACATAGGTCAAATTTAGTAACTTAAATATAAAAATATAAAAATTTAGGGACTAAAACATATTTTTACTAACACGGAAAGTAAAACACACAGAAACCGGAGAAATTGCAACATAGGACTCTAAGAGCCGATGACCACATCCCAGAAAGCCAGGAAAAAAAAAACCAAAGCATTGTTCATGAACAGTAAATAGCACTATTCATGAACAGTGCCTGAAGTCATCAATTAATATTAAGTTATAATTTTGGTAAAATAATACATTGCACAATATGTTAATAATATAATTAAATTTTAACAGATTTTTCCTTTTTTTTAAGTTAAGTATGAAATTCATAAAAATTTAATTAAATTATAAAAATATTATTCAATGGATAATATAGTGTGGATATATAGAAATGGTATTAGTTTTGGATAAAAAATTTATAAAAAATAAAAATAAATTATCTTAAATTAATGCGCTGGGTCTCAAACTTAAAAATATTTGTTTTTGTAGCAATTTTTTTCGTTAACTAATTGAGTGAGCCGTTTATTCGTCCAACTTAGGGAAGTGCACTAAATTACAAGCTCTTACAAAGTTAAAATTAAAGTAACCCCCCATAGCCGGTTGTGAAGATGGAAACCCATAAGATTATTCCAGTTCTTCTTTCTCTCGAGTATTTTCCTCACCCAATTTCTTATTTTAAATTCTTTGGGGAAACTTATAAGAAACCCTAAGATTTCACCTAACTTACATTTTACCCCCTTAACTTTTAAAACCTATATTTTATCCCCTCCTTGTTTTACAATATCCATCAACAACTTCTGAAACCCTAATTTAAATTGAACAATAGCAGTCATACAATAATTTCAATCTCTCCTATATTGTTTTCATAGTTAATGGATATTTTATATTATCAATTTTTCTTCTCTATAAATACTATTTTCTCCCTATAAATGTAAATCAATATTTTTTGAATGTCAGTTAACTATAAAAAAAAATTAAAAGTTTTAAAATTATTGAATCATAGTTGCCAAACAGTTTCAATTAAGATTTCTGAAGTTTTTGTGGGATGGTGTAAAGCATGTAGGAGGTAAAGGTGTGGGTTTTTTAAACTATAGGGGTAAAGTATATGTTACGTCAGACCACACGGGTTTGTAATTTTTCATAATTTTTAATTGCTGCCAGGCATTTTTTCTATGGGTTTATGCCAAAAAAAGGTTTGAAAATCAGTGATGTAAAAATTGTTCTTTTCTCCCCGAGATTTCCTTGATCTCATTCCCTTATGCATATTTTTTAGTCTTTTGAACTCATTTTTGTCCCCGGTGTTTTTGGGTTTGTTGGAACGGAAGGCTTCATTAATGTTTCTTATGAAACATGGAATGGTGTAAGATAGGTGATGTAAATGGTGAGTTCTCTTCAAATTATGGTTTAGAGATTCTTGGGAGAGCATGATTTTGAATATTTTTCTGAATTTCTTATAGACTCATGTTGGAACATGCACTACCATTATCATGATAAAATTTGCGGAATTCATAAGGAAATGAAAGTGAACAACTGAAATTATTTTCTCCTAAATGCTCATTGACCTCGTTGCATGAGATAACATTGATCTCACCCAGTGAAGAAAAGGTTTCCGTTTTACTATTATCAAACTCAAGGATGAAAAAGAGATTCATGGTGAGATTAACTGTTCATACCATGAGATGGTAGGAGATTACAATCCTCCCACAATGTATGAGGATATGCATTTATTTAAATTCAATTCTCTAATTCAAAATAATTGACTAATTAAAGACATTTGCATTTTGCTACTTAAATGAGTGTATCGCGATTATGGACTACAAGATGATACATGTAAAATGGTGGAATAAAATCTTGAAGAGGATTGCTCTACAACCAATTAGCATTATAATGGTTATCCACCTGAAATTTCTTAATGTTAGGACATGTTCTTTTTTGATGTTATGATTTTTTATTCATTGGATTTAAATTGAGTTGTTGGATGTAGCTTGGACCAAAACATTATTGTCTACTAACTTGGATTGTTGGATTTCACATTGCCAAAATTATTGTTTGCCTTATTGGATGAGATTTATGATGGATCAAGCCAAGTTAACCTAGTTCGCTTCTCTTGTTGCAGAACATGAAGGAAAAAAAAATTGGGGGGGGGGGGGGGGGGGGGAGGAATCAACTCTTTTTTTCTTTTCATCACATATTTCTTTCTTTGTGGCTTACAACTTTGTCTCTCTTGCTTGCATCCTTGATTGAAGAACATAAGCAAAAAATGGGGCTTAAATTGATTTTTTTCCCCCCATTTTTCCCCACAAAATGTGGATTCCTCGCATGGATCATTGGATCGGCAGCCAAATTGGGGCACCTAGCTTTCACTAACTTTGAGGGTTAAATTCATAAAAGATGTTAGAAACCTAAACAATGGTTTCACTCCACATGCCTTGTAGCAACAACCAATATAAGAGGAATTTTCTCTAACTATACAACTGACTATAAAGAGTTGGACAAGCTTCCTAAGAAGGGATGGTCAATGAACAAGTTGCCTAAGGAAGAATGATCTATGAACAAAGAATGGTAATCTCATCTCACATTATGAATCTTGTTGTGGGTTTTTGCCAAACAAGGGTTTTGAAGGTGGAAACCCATAAGATTGTTTTGGTTTTTCTTTTTTTCTAGCATTTTGCTTACCCAATCTTTCATCTCAATATTTTTTTTTATGTGTTTGTTACTTGTTATTAGGCATTTTGTTCTATGGGTTTATGCGAAACATGGTTTTCAAAACCAGTGATGTACAAAGTTGTTTTTTTTCTGCGAAATTTCCTCAACCTTATTCCCTATGTGCTTTGTTGAGTATTTTGAAGTTATCCTTATTTTTTTAGATTTGTTATAATAGGAACCTTCATTAATGTTTCCTTTAAATTTTTTCACAAAAAGTGGATTGGAGTAAGAGAAGCGTTATGAATCTTGTTAGAAACAATGGGACTACTAGTGAGTTCTTTTTTATTTTTGGTTTATAAATCCTTGTGAGGATATTATTTTGATTATTTCTCTAAATTTCTTGTAGACTTATATTGGACATTTGCTACCATTATAATAATAGAGTTTGTGGAGTTCTTGAGGAATGAAAGTGAATGACTAAAATAGTTTTTTTTTATATGCTCATCAATCTTGTTGCACGGGATAACATTGATCTCACCAAGTAAAGAAAATATTTCTATTTTACTACTATCAAACTCAAGGACGAGAATAAGATTAATGGCAAGATTGATTGTCCATACCATGAGACGGTAGAAGACTACCAACCTCTAAATAGTTTAGGATGATATACATTTGTTTCAATTCAATCATCCGTTTCAATATAGTTAACTAGTTAAAGACATTTGATAACTAAATGAATGTGTCACAATTATGGGGCATAAGAGAATGCATGAAAAACGGCAAGATGAAATCTTAAAAAAGGTTGCTTTTAACCAATTGGCACCATAATGGCTGTTTATCCATAGCTTCTTAAAACTAAACATATTCTATTTGATGTTATGATTTCTTATTTGTTAGGTTTAGCTTGAGTTGTTTGAGTTGCCAAATATTATTGTTTGTTGGCTTTGGATTGTTGGATTTCACTTAGATCAACATTATTGTCTACTTTATAGGATGAGATTTATGAGGCATGAAGTCAGATTAAGCTAGAGGAAAAAACTATATTAACATTCTATAGTCACCATTGGGTACATAATTAGTAATAAGACTGTGAAGATAAACTTGATTGTGCAAGGTAGCTGGTGTTTCGATGTGTGGGATAATGGTATAGATGTCACTATCCTAAGAGTGAGGAAGGATAAGTCTATCGTTTATATGTTTATAAACCTAGCGCGTAAAAAATAATCATAAGAACGCCTTTTATTTACTAGTGTTTTAGTAGCATTGGGCCTCATAAGATAAGACAATGGTATAAATGTTTTTTTTCTAGTAGTATTTTAGTAGTCTTGGTCTTCATAGTATAGGATATGTTACACACAAAATACTCATACACGTGTATCTGGTGTGCGTTAGATACTCTCCCCCCCCCCCAAGATAATCGTGTATGAGTATATGGTGTACAATATATCTTGTTCTATAAAGCCAACATAACTAAAACACTGCTAATAAAAAGGCATTCATATAATTATCTTATTCTATAAAGGCTAAAACTACTAAAACATTACTAAACAAAGACATTCATATCATTGTTTGTTATGCATCAAATAACTATAAATAATCGACTTGTACTTGCTCAATCTTGGACAGTGGCAACCATACCATTGCCCATACATCGAGTCTTATCATGAATTCTTTACCTAATGATGACTACAAAATGTTCCTATGGTTCTTTCTCTAAGTTAACTTAGCTTGATCCATCATAAATCTCATTCATCTAGGCAAATAATAATGTTGACAAAGTGAAATATAACAATCCAAGTCAATAAACAATAATGTTTTGGCCCAAGCTAAATCCAACAACTCAATTTAAATATAATGAATAAGAAATCATAACATCAAATAAAAAATGCCTTAACAATAAAAAGCTTTGGATAGATAATGATTATAATGCTAATTGAGTGAAAAGCAATCCTTTTCAAGATTTTATTCCACCACTTTATATGTATCCTATTATAGTCCATAATCATGATACACTCATTTAATTGGAAAATGTCTTTAATTAGTCATCTATTTTAAAATAAATAATTGAATTGAAACAAATGCAAATCCTCCTACATTGTCCAGATGATGGTAATCTCCTACTGTCTCATGGTATGGATAGTTAATCTCATTATGAATCCATTCTCGTCCTTGAGTTTAATAATAGTAAAATGGAAATATTTTCTTCACTTGGTAAAATCAATGTTATTCTGCAATGAGATTGATGAGCATGTGGGAGAAAACAATTTTAGTCGTTTACTTTTATGCCTCAGGAACTCTAGAGATTCTATTGTGATAATGGTAGCAAATGTCTGTCATGGGACAAAAGTTTATAAAAAACTTTCTCAACCTTAACTCCAATCTTACTCGCAAGTGTACGGTGTCAATTGTAATAACGATGAGTTAGGTGTTGATCATATAGAGAATTATTTGGCAAAGAATTCTATCAAATATCAAGTATGATTACCTTACTTTAGCTAGAGCAAACGAACCATGAAAACAAGGAAAAAGAAGCTAAATTACCAAAATTATGGATCACTCAACCACCAAACCAAACAAACATAACAACTATCTTAAACACATATTTACAAAGTTTCTAATGTATTCAAACCAATAGGCTACTACATAAACATAGCTTTAACACAAGTACCTACCTAACCCAAATCATACTTCTAGAAAGTTGGCCGAAAACTCTTCAATATCAACCCTTTTCCCTCAAGACAGGGCCACTTAGCTCATTAGTACTTCGTTAGATATTCTCATGCTAACCAATTGTCCGAGAAACCATTAAGCTGAAGTTTTCCTTTAAGACCTTGTAGAAATAATAGTTCTCTCGAATCTATTCATTACCCACACTCTATTAGCCATCTTCCAGCCTTGGAAACCTTTCTCGAGCCATTCCTAAGTCTAGCAAGTTGTTCAATATAGGTGGCCAACAAATGAACAACACATTTAAGCATAAGCTAAAAAAGCCAACAAATCATGGAAATAATAAATGTGTTATGTATTTACAAACATCAAATCATCCCAAAATGTTCACAATATTCATAGAAACAATAAATCTACATATATTTACAAGAATCTCAAACAAAAAAAAAGTTAGGGTTAAAAGAGCTAAATTCAAGTAGAAATCCATGTTATAGAAGAGCTCTCACTCTAATCCAAGCAAGAATCTTCATCAAATCAGCCTCTAAGCTCCCTAATCTATGAAAATTCTAAGTAAACTAGCTAAAAAATAAGTCTTAAGGGTTTGAAGTCGAAGGAGATCCTCCTTTGCAACTTTTCACTAAGGATTTTTATAAAACAGAGTAGGTCCTGGTGACGTGGTGCCACTCTCGATGATGCGGTGCTACTCCTGTCGACGCGTTGCCAAGACTCAACAACACAGATACTCTTTCAATATTTTGACTATAACTTTGCGTACATGTGTCCGATTGAGGTGATTTAAGAGCCTACTTAAAGCTAAGAATAGTGGCTACAATTTTATGTTTTCACCCAAGCTTGAATATGCCAAGAAATGGTCAAAAAATTGCTTGTAAATTACCCATCTCTTGTTCCAATCACCTTGACTTATAAAAATATAAGAATAATACTAGAAGGACACTAAATTCTAACAATTATAACTATGAAGTACATAAATAAAGGTTAAATGATTGACATGTCATGCATTTAACAATGTCCAACACGAGTCTATGAGAATTAATCAAAATTATGTTCTTGTGAGGATCTTTGGAAAAGAAATCAAATAGAACTCACTGGTAGCCTCATGGCCTCTAATGAGATTCATAAAGCCTCTCTTACTCCAATAGATATTTTTTTTTGTGAAAAATTCATAGGAAACATCAATGGGGGCTCCTATTCTAACAAACCTAAAAAAACAGGGACAAGTTCAAAAGACTCAACAACACACAAAGGGATGACATTTAGGAAATATCACGGATAAAAGAACAAGTTTGTACATCAATGATTTTGAAACCCCTATTTGGCACAAACTTGTAGAACAAAATGCTTAATAATAAGTAACAAATACATTAAAAAACTTGAGATGAGAGATTGAGTGAGCAAAATCCTGGGGAGAAAGAAGAACCAACCCAGTTTTGTAGGTTTCCACCTTTAAAACCCTTGTTTGGCAAAAACCTACAAACAAGATTCGTAATGTGAAAAGAGATTGCCATCCTTCATTTATAGATCCTTGCTACTTAGGCAGCTTGTTCATTGATCATCCCTTATTGAATAACTTGCCTAACTCTCGATAGCGAGATGTACAGTTGGAGAAAATTCCTCCTATCTTGGTTGATGCTACAAGGAATGTGGAGTAAAGCCATTGTTTAGGTTTTTAACATCTTTTACGAATTAACTCTTATAGTTAGTGAAAGCTAAGAGCCCTAATTCATCCAATTTGGTGGCTTTTACAATGATCCATGAGGCAATACGCATTTTGTGGGAAAATGTCCAAAAAATAAAAAAATGCTAATTTCCCCCCCTTTTTTTGCTCATGTTCTTTAACCAAATATGCGACCAAAAGAGAAAGAGAGTTGTGAGCCACAAAGAAATAAATGTGATAAGATAAGAAAGAAAGTTTGATTTGCCCTTTTTTTGCCCATGTTTTGCAACCAGAGATATGAGCCAGATAGTGATAGAGATGAGATGATAAGAGAGATAGAGAGATGAGACGGATGATTGCAATGTTATCAAGGCCAAATTTGGCTGACCAGTTCAATCACAAACTATTTGCCCCACTTGCCTAGTTATCAGTCAATTTGGTATTTGGAAAAAAGGTTAAAAAAAAAAAGAACAAAAAAAAAGCCTGAAATAAACCATCAAATTGGTGACTTGTTAAACTGGAACAAACTGGCGATCTAAAAGCAATATTTTAAGAATCGTAAAAACACAAGAAGAAAAAGAAAATAAGAAAAATGAAGATGAAAAGAAGATGAAATAGGAAGAAGAATAAGAAAAAACAAAAGAAATGGAGCAATAGGGGGGAGAGAGAGAGAAGAATGAAACAAAATAAAGAAAGTAGAAGAAAACATAAGGGAGCAATAAGAAATAGAGAAGAACAAAGCAAAAGAAATGAGGACAAAACAGAATAGAGCAATAATATAGAGAAAAAAGAAAATAAAAGAAAATGAGGAAGAGCAAAGTGGCACCGAGTGGAAAAGTAAAAGAGATATATCTATAGTAGGGTTTCTAAAAGTAAATTTTAGTTATTATGTTATGTATAAAATTTCATTTAAGTTTTTTTTTTCATTTTTATCATGTCACTCAACATTCATACAATATAAATACAAAAAAAATAATTAATCGGTGGTTCAACCAGTTGAACCATGACCTGAAGATCCTCACAATTTGAAGCAAGGTTCAGTTTTAAAACACTGGATGAAGGAGAAATAGGTGACGAGGGAGGTGACAGTGAGGTGGATTGGGCACGGGTTACCCTTTCCCGCCATCCATGCTCGTAGATTTTTTCTTACTTGCCACTTTTGTTAGCGGGTGAGATAAATTGAGTCATTTTACTGGGCATCGATTATGGTGCACTGTGCAATGTTTGAGAGCTAACATAAGCCATGTCCCAAGGACCTAGCTTTAAGTTTTAGATCTTCACAATGTCCCTTGCCCATTAAGGGGCTGACAAGCTCTTGCCCATTAAGGGAATGGCATAACATTAAACAAGCTGTTGGGCCGCAGACGCACCAGGCCTGACCTATCTCAATTTAGAAAGGCCACTCACTCATTCTGTTTTCAACCCGAAAACAATTTGTGCAACCCGACAAAATTTATAACTACTCTCTCCATCTCATATTCTCATATTCTTTGAAACATTTGATTTTTTTAACTACTTAATCCATTTCACATTAAGACTTTTTTGTTTTTTGTTTATTATTTTTTTATTGAAATTTGACTTGAATATATTCATATTAATATGTATTGAAAAAAAAATTCTTAAAAATGATATTTAGAAACTATAATATTTAAAGTTTCATTTTCATATAAAATATTAATATTCTTATCATAAATTTTGAAAGAATAAAATCATAAATTAATTGTTGTTAATAGTAAAAGAGTTAAGTTTTGAGAAACATAGGGAGTAGTTTAATTTAAATTTATTCATATTATTGCTTGTTAGAAAAAAATTAATAAAAATATATTTACAAACTATAGGTCTTTATTTATCATTTATATATATATGTATATATATATATATATATATATATATATATATAGATATTATTTATATGCTAAAATGTTGAAAATAAAAAATTATAAATTAATTATTGAATAGTAAATGTTGCAAAGAACTTGGAATGAAGGGGTACATATTAATTGCTAATAAGGACAACAATGAATAGTGCTTTTTAAAGCTTTTCCTAGTTTACAGTCTAACCCCTCTTTCAGTCCCTACAAATTTTCTTTCTTCTATTTCAATCTCTAAATTGTTTCATCTGATGATTAGGCCTTGAGAGACAGTACAGGGATAGTGATAAGGTTGATAGATCTGCAAGCTTGGGAACTTAAAAGCTACAAGGAATTTCTCAATGTTTTGTCTGTTTCACATTTTTGTGCTTAAAACTATTTTACTCCCTAAATTATTGATCTTTTTTATTTCAGTCCCTAAATTTTATTTATTTCTCATTTTGGTCCTTTTATTTTTCTTTTTTCCCTTATTAAGTCAATGTTAAGCATAACTTTGAGTTTTGTACTTGACCTATAGTATTTCCATCTGTTTTATCAATCACAAAACTTTACATTTACTTTTCTGTCAATGCTTAAACATTACTTTTTATGAAAATATTATTTCTATCTTCCAAAGGAACACATCGGTGACTATGGTTTGTCAAATTTTGGTAATGGCTTGGAGCTTAGACTGTTCATAAACTTTGCTTTGAATTTTTTATTTAAACCCCCAATTAGTTACTAAAATTCTACTTTTTACCCTATTAATCCTAAAATTCCATTATATAGAGATTAAACCTTGATTTTAAGTCAACTTCAAATCTCAATTTTTTAATTTTCATAGATTTTTTTTTTGTATCAATGGTTAAATTCACTTTTAGTTGCTATAATTATAATGTTTTATATTTTCATTCCCAAATTTTATTATTTAATAATTATTTTACTAAATTTACATTAAATAATCCTTGTTCTTTTCATTGACTGATTGAGTGGGTCATTTATTCATCCAAGTTGGTAAGGTGCACTAAATTTCAAGTCCTTACACAGTTTAATAAACTTGTAAGGATTTATTTCTCCAGCAATTTGTTTCTTAAAGTGTCCCAACAATGTTTTTGTACACAGTTAAAGAATGAAAAAAAAGAGTAAATGCACAAGTGGAAAAATAATTCTATTGTAAGAAATGTAAGAATTGTTTTCGGATCAGGGATGGCAAAATTTGGCCAGATCTCGATGACTTGGCCCAACCCGCCCGAACTGACTCGATTTAACAAAAAAAAAAGTCAATGATCTAAACCTCACCATACCTAACTCAACTTAGACCTTGAACTTGATTGAAAGAAAACCCGAGAAAACCCGAACAAAAATGACCCAATCTTAAAATGACTAGAGTCTGAATTGACCCAAACCCGAGGCTAACCTAACCCGAACCTAAGATGACCCAATTTTAACGATCACCCTAAACCTTAACTTTCCTTTTTCATTATCTTTCATATTTAGTAAGTATTAGATATGGGGGCTTCTATGTTTAGCAATGTCTTTTTTTTTTAGGGCTTGCATATTAAGTATATTTCATATTTAGGAATGTGACTTCCGTAATTAGTAATTTTCACTTTTTGGTACTTCCATCTTTAGTAAGTCTTATATTTGGGGAGAAAACTTTCATATTTAGTAACTCCATTTTCTCAGATCTTTATGTTTAGTAATTCTCATATTTTGAGAGAGAATTTTCATATTTAGTAACTTCCATTTTTTCAGAATTTTTATATTTTGTAGGTTCCATGTTTGCGAAAGGAACTTCCATATTTAGTAAGTCTCATATTTGAATTCTTTCAAAACACGTAACCTTTATATTTAGTATGTTTAATGATTTTGATACGCAATTGTTAAAATTACAACATTTATTCCTAAACTTTTAAGTATAGTGGAATAAAGTACCTAAATTTAAAAAAATTTCATTTCAGTCACCTCTAATAATTATAACATGGGTCCCTGAACTTTTAAAAAAATTTTAGTTTCATCTAAAATTTTTCAAATTTTACAGTTTAGTCACTAATAGTGAACTAAATTTTCATTTCGTAGTAATTTCAAAGAAAATTCATTGTAACATAAGCATAGCAAAATTGTTGTAGTGTATATCTGAGTGATAGCTTGGTAAGACTATAAATTTATCTGGGTGATAGCTGGGTAAGGATTTGAATAACCTGTACAGTAATAGTTGAAAGGTATGAATTTAGAAAAACAATTAAGTATTACCAATGATGTTAAATTACCTAAATATGTACGAAACTATAATGAAGGATATTTTGATTAAATATACTAAAAAAATATTTTAAATTAAATCACAAAAAAATTAATTTTTTAATTTAAATTTTAAGAAAAGTTGAAAAAAAAATGAGTCAATTCAATCATTTTAGCCTATATATTAGTAACCCAAGTGAAAACAAAGGTCGACCCGAATATGACCTGAAATTATCCGAGATTGAAATTGACTAGACCTGTAGTGAATTCAAGCCCAACCCAACTTGAACCTAAATTCATACTAACCCAACTAGATCTAAATGTAGATGACTTGACCCAACCCACCTAATTGTCATCCCTATTTCAGACATACCGAATAGGAAAATATTGCAACAAATATAGGAAAAAGAGAGTATATGATATTGGGTAAGATATCGTATAAGCTCTATTAATTAAAGATAAAGACTACATGACACAATAAGCTATTCTGTAACTCAAATGATGAATTTCAAATTACATACATTTGGGAAAATCTAAGGATCGGAGTTCAAATGCTATTGGAGGCCATAAAATTAGTTCAACTTAATAACTTGGTAAGTCGGTTGCAAGGTATTGTAACCGTGCATTAATATTTTGAGAGCTAATTCTCCATTTGTCAATAATCACTTAAATCATAATTTTTGGCTAATTATAGTTTGTTTTATGTTGTTTAGGGAAAAATACACTTGGCCGATCCTGAGATTTCCATGTACACAATTTGAGGAAATGATCACCATATACAATAATGGTTACTAAATATATATAACTCATTTTAAGAATATCCGTTGAAGTTTGAACCACATCCTATATATTCGAATGTGTTACAATCAAATTAATCTGTGAAAAGGTTAGTTGTTCAACATTTTTATGTTCTTGATGACAATCAGAATTTTAGTAGTAATTTATAAAATTTTAGTATTTTAGAATTTTTTGAGAGAGGAAACCATAAAAGCCCCCTTTCTTGAACGGGTCTTAAGAAAGTAGAAAAATGCTCCATATCTGTCTCGTTCTCATACCAATCATTTAAAGTCTAGGGCCCTATTCGTGTGAGAAGTGAACAATCAAATTTCAAGAGAATCTTCCAGGAAATGATCAAATTCCACAATTGGCAAATAAATTGACTTCTTGTGGTGTGTGAGCTTTTGGATTTCTTCGATCTTCAGGCCAAACCTAATTTGTTTTTTTTTTTACCCTCTTCCAAGTAGAATTAGCGACTGCTATGGCCTATGATGATATGCTTTAATAGAGAGAAAGGACAAGGTAAGGGAACTGGTTTTTGTCATAAAAATCAACCACCACCCCTCTGCTTCTAGACTTCCATCATGGCAAGAATAGGATGGCTTGCAAGCACCAGCCCAATTTTCAAACTAGCTACTCCATTAATTCCACCACAGGACCACGTTTTTTCTTTTCCCCCTGAAAAGCACGCGCAAATGAGCGACGTTTTCAAACTGTTGTCGATAAGGCTAGAGAAGCAAACAACTTGATATTTAATTTTTTTTAAGAACAACTTGAATTTAATTAAATGGCCGGATAATTTTGTGGTTTATAACGGTAGCAGGTTTTTTGTTTCTATATAAAATTAATTATGCATCTATCCACATAATTTTAACAACCAAAGCTTTATCTAGTAATTGAGAACTACAGCTATGATTGTTAATGAGGTCTAACTTTTTCCCACAGATGTTGGAAGAGAAAAACTACGTATACTTATTTTGTTGTCCATCTTATTTTTTGGATCGGTAAGTGGCAGCATTTTGCTTAAAATACAAATTTGTCTAAAATGATCGTTCGATCAATATAATCAGAGTTATGACGCGCAACGCAAGGTCGAGGCATAAGGGGTCAAACGCCTCGTAAGGCCTACAAGCATAAAAATATTCCCAGAGCATCGATAATAGTGGCCACAAATTGCAAATGTGTAGGGATGGCAACGGGACGAATCGAGCGTGGATACTTCTTATCCGCCATTCGTACCCGCGGGTTTTTTCATACCCCCCAGCTCGTGGATATCCGCTAACGGGCAAAAAACAACATCCGCGCCCGCAACCCGCGAATAATCCATGTCCGCTGGTAATCCACAGTTTACGCTAGTTTTGTAAATTTCATAAAAGAAACATGAAATATTCATCATTAAGTCATAAATTACACATATCCACATCACATCCAATAAAACAAGAAACATTCATTAACACAAATAATATTCATATCTTTACATATGATTTATGTATGTGACAGTTTTTCCTATTTGTTATTTTGTTAATTTTATTGTTCAAAAGGCTTAGGTGGCGAAATTATGTTGCCGGACATGCCGACTACTTGCTATGGGAGGTGTACGTGTTTATATGCATGAAGGTGGGGTTGCCAGCTCAAAAGGAGAAAAGTAAAAAACATCATACCGACCACATCACATCACATCCAACTTCGCGGGTTTCATAGGTAAGCGGGCGCGGATTTATCCGCAATGGATACCCCTACCCGTCACCCGCCCCGCGCCCGCTAGACGGGTGAAATTTTTTACCCATGCCCGCCCTATCGCGGGTATTTTCACCAGTTTACCCATCCGTCATGGGTGGATATCCGCAGTTCATGGTTTTCGCCCGCTGCCATCCCTGCAAACGAGAACCAGTTAAATCCATTACATTGAAATTCCTCACAGTGGTACTAAAAACATGCTCTTTTGTACCTGGCTCTTATTCTCTTTTTAGTAGTCTGAAATTACTTGTTCAATTTTTCTTAAAAAGATAAAAATTACTACTACTACTACTATTCATTTGTCCTTTTTTTTTTATTATGCAAACCTGCTAAAAATAAAATTTTCTAAAACTTCGTGAAAAAATCATAGGAATCATCCTTTGCAATGTAGAGGGAGTGATACACAATTACTCTAAACTTTAATTAAGTTTTGAAAAATGATATGGCGATCCGTACTCTTACTAGGAGTTCTTAAGAGCTATTGACAAGCCGTAAATATAAGGGTTATTTATTAGTATGCCTATTTGCACAGGAGTCACCTGAATGGATGTCTACGATTCCTTTTTTTTTTTCCTCTATTTTTTTAGGACGTAATTAAGGTGAAAAAAAAAACAGAAAGACAACATACGGATCCGCTCAATGCCCCACATGTCTGAATTCAAATGCTAAACCAAAGCTTTAGGAGCCCTCTCAAAATAAGTTGTGCTCGATGAGATGATTACAATCCATTCATGAAATGTTATCTTAGCTGGAGTCTTTATTTTAGGTGTTTTATAGTATTAATGTATATGTTATCTTAGTAGGATGTTTTATTGGATTAAAATATACAAAAAGAAAAAAAAAAACAAATGGATCCTCTGTAAAGAATCGAAAAGAGATGGAACATGATGTTTTGTTGTACTGATTCATTTAGCAGACGCAGCAGTAGTTACATTTATAGCCTTTCTTGACAGTTAAGCCAAGCAGACTTATGGCTAAAGTTAAACACTAACTCTAGCTAAAGAGATAAGTATACAAGCAGCAAGAGTTCTACACAAACTCAACATGTATATTCCCGCCACTTATACTTCTACACTCCCTTCAAGTTGATACATGCAAGCTTTTAATGTTCAACTTGCCAGTGAGCTGCTGAAATTGTTGGACACTGAGAGCCTTAGTTAACAAATCCGCAAGCTGAGAGTTGCTTGGCACGTGATGTGTGGTAATGTCTCCAGATTTCAGTTTCTCTCTGACAAAATGACAATCTATTTCAATGTACTTGGTTTTTTCGTGATACACTGGATTGGCAGCAATGGGAAGAGCTGCTTGATTATCGTAGAAGAGCTGTACTGGTGATGAATGATCGACAGTCAAGTCTTGGAGTAGACACTTCAACCAAATGAGTTCACTGGTAGCTGAAGCCATAGCGCGATATTCAGTTTCAGCTGAAGATCTGGAAACTGTAGGCTGCTTTTTGGATTTCCAAGAGACAGGTGTGCCCCCAAGTGAGATTACACAACCTGTAGTTGATCTCCTGGTAATAGGACAGCTTGCCCACTCAGCATCACAGTAAGCATGTAGTTGTGGAGAGCCTTCTGAAGAGAAAAATAGCCCATGTCCTGGTTTTCCTTTCAGATATCGTAGTACATGCATTGCTCCTTGCCAATGAGCAATGGTTGGTGACTGTATGAACTGACTGAGAAGATTAATTGAATATGTGAGATCAGGTCTCGTGATGGTGAGGTAGATTAACTTACCAATCAAACGTCAGTAAGGGCCAGGGTCTAAAAGTTTCCTATCAATTTTGGAAGCAAGCTGGTGCTGCTGTTGAAGTGGCACCTTTGCGGGTTTGCAGCCTAACATGCCAGCTTCATGTAGGATGTCCAAAGAATACTTTCGTTGGGAGAGGAAGATACCACTTGGTGATCTTTCAGATTCAAGACCAAGAAAATACTTGAGCTTTCCCAAGTCCTTAATGTGAAAATGTTGGTCAAGGTATGCTTTGAGCTTCTGTATTTCCTCACTGTTATTGCCGGCTATAATCATGTCATCCACGTACAGGAGAATTGCTGTGAAAGTTTTGTTTCGCGTTAAGGTGAACAATGAGTAGTCTGCCTTAGACTGAGTAAATCCAAATTGAAGTAGCTGATTCGAAAACTTTTCGAACCATTGTCTAGGCGCCTGTTTTAGTCCATATAAGGACTTTTTCAACTTACAGACCCTATGATCTCCTTCTTGAAGCAATCCTGAAGGTGGCAACATGTAAATTTCTTCATTCAAATCGCCTTGTAGAAAGGCATTGTGGACATCCATTTGGTGTAGTTCCCAGTGTTTCAACGCAGCCATAGAGAGTAAGCATCTTACTGTAGTGAGTTTTGCAACAGGAGCATATGTTTTGGTATAGTCTACACCTTCAATCTGATTATATCCCTTGGCCACTACTCTTGCTTTATATCTCTCTATATTATCGTCGGATTTGTATTTGACTCTGTAAACCCATCTTGATCCTACAGCCTTCCTTCCTGTACGTAAAGGTTGTAAAACCCAGGTGTTGTTTCTTTGGAGTGCATCTATTTCATATTTCATCACCTTTCTCCAATTTGAATCCTTCACAGCTTGCTCATAATTTTGAGGCTCCATGTGAGCAGAAATAGCTGCAACAAAGGCTTTGTGCTTCAGAGTGAGATGAGCAAAAGAAAGATAAGAGGAAATTGGATAAGGCTTACTCGAGCTTACTGAGTTGGCATCTGGTGCAGATTGAGATGAGTTGCCTGCCTTTGGGAACTCACAAACATACTCTTGAAGGTAAGAAGGAATTCGTCTGTCCCTGCGAGTTCTGGTTTGTGGGGGGCTTTGCTCTTGTAGGTTTTCATGAACTCTTGGGTCTTCATCTTCATTATTTATGTGGGTGGTCTCCATGTTTTGGGTTGTTTCACATTCATTAGGGAAAGCTGGAGAAGGAGCAAGGATTTCAGCTTGTGGTGTTTGGGGTATGGGATCTTGTAACAAAGATTTGTAGGGAAATATGTTCTCATAGAATATAACATCTCAAGAAACATACAGCTTTTGTAGTTCTAGATCCCATACTTTGTATCTTTTTTTACCAGGAGGATATCCAAGAAAGAGACAAGGCTTTGATCTGGTATCAAATTTGTCTGAAGTTTTATGGTGAACGTAGCACAAGCATCCAAAGACTTGCAAATGGTCAAGAGCAATAATCTTTGAAAAGAGAAGTTCATATGGACTTTTACTGGAAAGCTTGGAGGAAGGTGTGTGGTTGATGAGATAGGCTGCTGTTTGAACACACTTCCCCCAAAACTTAATTGGAAGGTTTGCTTGGAAACGAAGAGCTCTTGCAACTTCAAGCAAATATCTATGTTTCCTCTCGATAATTCCATTTTGCTGAGGCGTATTGACACAGGAGGTCTGTAACAGAATGCCTTTTGTATGAAAGAAATGTGATAAGGCACCAGCAGTGAATTTTAGAGCGTTATCACTTCTAACAAGTTGTATTTGTTTGTGAAACTGCCTTTCAATCATGAAGAAAAAAGATTTAAAGCATTCATGCACATCAGACTTTCGTTTTAGCAAATAAATCCAAGTGCAACAACTGTAGTCATCAACTACTGTAAGAAAGTAATGGGCATTAGACAAAGAAGGAGTTTTATATGGCCCCCAAACATCCATATGAACCAAATAAAATGAGGATTCAGATTGATTATTGCTCAAAGAGAAAGGTAGTCTTGTTTGTTTGGCTTTGTGGCAAGTATCACAACATCTATTGATATCTGTAATCGAAAAATTTGGCAGGAATGAAAAGGAAACTAGTTTATCAAAGGGAACATGACCGAGCCGTTGATGCCAGACTTCAGGGCTGGTTTTGGCTTTGGTTGCTGCTATCAAGGGAATGATGAGTTCCTCAAAGTAGTACAACCTATCTTCCATCTTACCCCTGCCAATCAGTTTCCTCGTAGTTAGGTCCTGTATCACACAAAATGAAGGGAAGAAGGTGACTGAGCAATTTAGTTGGCTTGTAAGTTTACTAATAGATGCAAGATTGCAAGTAAATGCAGGAACAAGAAGAGCATTTTGTAGTTGTATTTTCGATGTCAACATTGCATCTCCACATGAGTTCACAGGGAGTCCTACACCATTTGGCAGTTTGATGGTTGAGGCATTTGAGTTTGGCTTGGTGTTGTGCAGAAACTCTTTCCTGCAAACTAGGTGTTCAGAAGCTCCACTGTCCAAAATCCAACATGAAGAATTCTTACCTACATAGCTGACAAAAGGATCTTGTTTTTTGTTGGAGATCAAGTCCAAGATTTTGTCAATTTGCTCCTGAGAGAACGGCAAGGTACTGCTTTGCTCAGGCTTGATGTTGTCTGAAGTGCTTTTGCTGACAGTAGCATTGTGTGCCATAGGACCTTTTTTATTTCGTTTGGTCTTTCCTGGCCACCATTCAGGATAACCGATTACCTCAAAGCATTTTTCCTCCTCATGCCCAGTTTTTCCACAGTGCTTGCAAATGCTCTTCATATCTTTGTCTGTGTTTCTACCTTGGGCTGAGTTTTGTTGTTTCCTTGCTGCAAATGCAGCTCCTTCTGCCAGAGGGGTTCGCTGTATGGTTATGTTCTGGTGTTTTTCTTCCTTGACTATGAGAGCATATGCCTTGTTAAATGTAGGCAAAGGCTCCATATTCAAGATTTGGGATCTTATTGCACTATACTGCTGGTTGAGTCCCATGAGAAACTGATGTAGTTTCTCATTCTCCTTTTCAGCGAGTATTTCTTTTGCCGCCCCACAAGTGCATTGTGGTATGTCATTGTACGTTGCAAGTTCATCCCACAGTTCCTTTAATTTGGTGTAGTAGGCCACAACAGTCAGTTCTTCTTGTTGCATAAGAGAAATATGTCTCTTAATCTCATGTATGCGTGGGGCGTTGCCTTGAGAGAATCTGTCTTGCAGTTTAATCCACATCTCTCATGCAGTATCTGCATAGGCTACGCTACCGTAAAGTTCAGAAGAAAGGGAATTGAAAAGCCATGAGATTACCATGGAATTGCATTTATCTCATGCACCGGATTGTAGACTGTCATCTGCAGGTTTCTCAAGGGAGCCATCCACAAAGGCTACCTTGTTCTTTGCCCTCAAAGCATTTAGGATTGCTCGTCTCCATGTCGGGTAGTTCTCCCCTTTCAGCAGACATGCCACCAAGGTGATTCCTGGACTGTCTGAGGCATTGAGATAATAAGGCAATTGGGGATCATTTGGTGTAGGTTGGGAAGAGCCGTTGTTGGTCATGGTGTTTGAGGTTTTGGTTCAGGAGCCGTTCACTGCTCTGATACCATGTAAAGAATCGAAAAGAGATCGAACATGATGTTTTGTTGTACTGATTCATTTAGCAGACGCAGCAATAGTTACATTTATATTCTTTCTTGACAGTTAAGGCAAGCAGACTTGTGGCTAAAGTTAAACACTAACTCTAGCTAAAGAGATAAGTATACAAGCAGCAAGAGTTCTACACAAACTCAACATGTATATTCCCGCCACTTATACCTTTACATCCTCTGAATGCCCCACATGTCTAAATTCAAATGCTAAACCAAGGCTTTAAAAGCCCTCTCAAAATAAGTTGTGCCCGACGAGATGACTACAATCCATTCATGAATTGTTATCTTAGCTGGAATCTTTATTTTATGTGTTTTATGGTATTAATGTATATGTTATCTTAGTAGGATGTTTTATTGGATTAAAATATACAAAAAAAAAAAAGTTGGCCCGATTATGATAACATAAAAATGGCTAAAGAGCGTTAGGAGGTCGAAGTTGGAATCCTATCTTCTCACTTTTACACAATTATATCACAAATATATATATTTTGGTATTTTTTGGGTTTATAAAAAAATAGATACTACCCTACTCTCTATAATATAAAATATCTTCTATATTCTAACACTTCTAACTGATTTGCGTACCAAATAAATAGAAAAAAAATTATAGAAACTCCTTTATAATTTGATATAACCTATACTTTGTCCTTCTATTTTTAAAAACCTACACTCTAGTCCCTAGATGCTTTACAATATCTGACAATAATTTTTAAAATTCTAATTTAAATTATTTGATAACTATGTTTCAATAAGTTCAAAATTTTTAATAATTTTTTCACAGTTCACGGGCATTTAAAAGATATTGATTTACATTTACATTGTGTAAAATGCATTTACAGATAAAAAAAGTTAACAACTTAAAATATTCATTAATTATTAAAAAGTTTTGAAAAAATTAAAATTACTAGAAGATAATAATTATATAATTCAAATTAAGGCTTTATGAGTTATTATTAGATAGTGTAAAGAAAATAAAAGGTAAAATACAAGTTTTCAAAGATGAGAGGATAAAGTATAGTTAAAGTAAGTCATATGAGAATTATAATAAATTTCTCAAAATAATATGTAAAAATAAATTACAGCATGAAAAATGGCGCAAGCAGATTCCCATTCGCTAAAGCTGGTTACGATCAGTACTTTCAGGTAAGCACAGTAAGGCGCCAGATTCGGTGAGCTCACTTTGGATTTCGTTGAAGCTTGTGGTCTAATCTGCGCTATTGCCATCAAAACAAACCCAGACAGCTAAGCAACAAAGATCACCTACGACTACGATACAAGTCTCTTGGAATATTTTTTACCGTTACATTTTTTGCAGCACTCATGCTTGGAGCTCTATCTCTGCTATCTTCTATTACCGATTCAGCCAGCTTTTGATCCGAGAGTCAATGCATTTTTTAGTATGGTCTGGTGAGTCGCGCCTGACCTATTTTTGTTGGTATTTAATTATAAAAAATTATTATTAAATTCTATAGACGCAACAAGATATATTTGTTTTATTATTACTTGGTGTAGTCACATCATATATTAATGTACATGTACATCTTAACACATGATATCATTATTTAATAACAACCCCATAACTACTCATATTATGAAGAGATATGATCTTTAAATGAAAGGATATGTCTATCCCAACATATATAGCCATTGGGAAGGTAGTTATGCATCATAACTACCCTGGTTATTAAAGTAACATGACTTTTAGTGAAAAGTCATATTTTAGGCGAATTTAACAACTTTTAGAAAGTGGTTATGACCTTAATTTAAGAAAACACAACTCTTAGAAGAGTTGTGGCTCTCAGGCCGAACCAACACATCCCTTCTAAAGATAGTTATTGCCTTACACCTAATTCATTTTAACTTTAGTCAATTGACTACAAAATGACTTATTTTTATTTTCATATTTTTTTATTTGAAACTAATTTTAATTAAAAGCCAATATTATGTAGTTACAATAATCAATTGAAAATACAATTTTTATAATCTTACTAAATTTTATGAATTTTTCTAGTTTCAAGCCTTAAAAAAGAAAATTTCATAAAAATTTAACAACATCATAAAAATTTATTCTCAAATTGATTATTGTATCTACATAATATTGACTTTCAAATAAAATTGGTTTTAGGTAAAAAAGATGTAAAAGTTAAAAAAAGTTAGTTGACTTTAGCTAAACGAATTGGCTCTTATTTTAAGGGCAGAAGTTATGGGTGGATAAAGACACCTCTTGGCAAGGTAGTACAACATTTTATAAGGAGTTGTGACTCTTTTATAAATGGTTATGACCATTCACAAGTGTCAATTCATCATCTATAAATAGAGAGCAATAGAATTGTGCAATGTGAAGAGGTGAACACAATTTCTGGAGGCTCTACTTATTCTATTTCGCCATACACACTTCTTTATTACAACAAAGATAATTATGGTCGAGTATTGAGTGTGAACCAACATATTTAATTACTTGTATTTTCAAGTTAATTAAATATCTGATATTAGGTGTTCACAACAAGTTACGTCTTCCGCAAATACGTTCAAAGAGACATTTTTTCGTCGAGGAGATTATCACTCAGTTCTTCAGTGATAACCAAGTATGCCTTAATTTTCACATTAATTTTGGGTAAAATCCACCGGGGGTCACCTAACTTATTTTTTTTGTCCTAAACGGGTACCTTACCTTCAAATTGTCCTACCGAGGTATCTTACCTCTTATCACGTGTCCTATCTGGGTACTTTCCGTTGATTCCATCGTTAAGTCTCACGGAAATTGCTGACGTGGCATTAATTAATGCTACAATAAACGTAAAATAATAACTTTGGGCCCTAAACTTTTCTAATAACTAATTCTAACCTTTAAACTTTCACCAAAATCATTTCAACCTCTTCCTCTATAGCCCACCATCCCAGCCGCTCTCGACCTCTACGTCGTCGCCCACTATTCCAATGCAAGGTGTCATCGGAAGCCTGTGCGGTCGGAGCAGAGGAAACGTTACAGGTCATCTCAATCGAAGCCGTCGATTTCGTGGAGGTCGTAGTCCCCGGACAATTCGAAATCTCCGAGGAAAAACTTGGTAATGGAGAACGTGACAATTTTGAGGCGTGGGGAGCCGTTGGATCGAAAGACAAAGAACAACGAGTCGTCGAAGGAGGACGGTGGTCTGATCGTGATGGGTACGGGTCGTTTGGGTCCAGGTCCCGAAATGGTCCTAACGGAGATCCGGATCGTGGATGCGAATACGCCGATGACAAGGAAGGCTGACGTTTATGCCGGGTCGGGTTTCTATGTTTCTCCAGCACCCAGCTCGCTTCCGCTGCCATCATTCTCCAAGGAAAAGCAGGTAGCTGTCGATGACTCGGCGACTCGGGATCTCCATCGATTGCTCCGGTTGGATCTCTAAGATCACCTCTGAGGCCCAGATCTCAAAGATCCCGTTGTTGACTTAGATCCGAAAAAGAATGTTAATGCCCTGGATTTCACCTTTTTCAAGATCTGCGGAGGACGGGGAGGACGACGTAGAGGCCGATGGTGGCTGCGATGGTGGGCGACAGAGGAAGAGGTTGACAGTGGCTAAAATGATTTTGGTGGAAGTTTAAGGGTTAGAATTAGTTATTAGAAAAGTTTAGGGTCCAAAGTCATTATTTTACGTTTATTGTAGCATTAATTAATGCTACGTCAGCAATTTCCGTGAGACTTAACGATGGAATCAACGGAAAGTACCCAGATAGGACACGCGATAAGAGGTAAGGTACCTCGGTAGGACAATTTGAAGGTAAGGTACCCGTTTAGGACAAAAAAATAAGCTAGGTGACCCCCGGTAAATTTTACCCCATTAATTTTATATCATGAAAATTAAAGTGCTCATTAATTGTGCACTAAATTTCCTTCACTTTTAGCCATATTTGATCTGCCCATAAATTTATGATAATTACAGATATGTTTAGTGGGAACCATTTGATTTGATACATGAGGGAGTAAATTTTTTTGAACTGAATGTTTTCCAACATCATGTTGCTCGTACTCAATCCCATGAAAACGCATCAATTCAAATGTGATAATCGATACAAGCTTCATAAAATTACAGAAACTAAATCTAATAATCAGATCCAATTCACCTATCCCCTGTCCCCTTTGTGTCATCTACTCAATTATTGTGCCATGCATCCAACTTGACTCGAGCTTTAAAATTGGCATTAACAAGAGTTAACAGAAACTAAGAATTAGTAAATCATTCCCTAAAGAAATAAAAAAAATAAAAAGTCTATCTCTCCCACAATAACTCCAACTTGGCGCTGAGAAAGTTTTGTTTATTACAGGGAAATTTACGAAAACCCCATTGGCTATCTTACTTTTGCCCCTATTTCAGAAAAGCTTACACTTTACTCCCCTAAATAGTTACATCTGTCAATTTATCTATTATTCAGGTGGGTTAAATGCCCTAATTACCAATTAGATTTACAAATTATGCAAATCAACCATAATATTCACCTCATGCCACCTCTAATTCATTTTTTTAAATATATAATATATTTCTAATAAATTCTCTTTTTAATAATTTATAAGTTTATAATTTTACAAAATATAAATTTTCCACTATAATTGTAATATATAGTATTTATTTATTAGATAAATTTTTTTTATTTAATACAATATATATAGCATAATTAATTCCTTTGATCAAAATAAGACTCCATCACCATGCAACAACTTATACGCTATTTAAAAACAAAATACTCCCTCCATCCCATAATAGATGAAACATTTTTCTGGATACGGAGATTAAGGTGTATGTAATTTGTGTTATTTCTTATGTAGTGAGAGTTTAAATAATGATTAAAAAAAGAAAAAAAATTAGGGTTTTGTGCAGTGAGAGATTGAGTGAAGATTAAAAAAAATTCTTTATTAGGTTTTGTATAATAAGAGTTTAAATGTGGGTAAAAAGTAAATTGCTTGTTTAAAATTTTTTAAAAGAGAAAATGTTTCAACATTTTTTGGAACATAAAAAAAAAAAATACATTTCATCTAAATTGAGATAAATGGAGTAGTACATAGTACATACAAGCAAGGAAGAATAAAAAGTAAAGAAATTTAATTAAATCTAAATACTACATAACAACAAAGAAAATGAAAAATTAAAGAAATTTAATCACACGGCTAGCTCATCACTCTTTTCTCATATTATTATTAAATCTTCTCCAATAAATTTTCTATTTCTAAATAATTTCTATGTTTCTAAATAATATCTAAATTTTCTATATTTATTAGTAAATTTATAAACATATAAATTATTCAAAAAACTAAAAAATTATTAGAAATATATCACTTCCTTCATCCCATTTTGGATGTTTCATTTTTTTGGACATGAAGAGTTAAATGTGTGTAATTTATGTTGTTCTTTCTATTTTTACCCCTAAACCTATAAAAAAAAATCCTTTTTGGGTTTTATGTAGTAAGAGTTTAAATGGGGATTAGAAATTTTTTTTTATTTTATACAGAGAAAGTTTAGATGATGGTAATAAAATAAATTAGATGTTAAAAAATTTTGAAAAAAGGGAAACAACTTTATCCTTTTTCATATAAGAAAAAAAAAAGAATATTTGTCATCCCTTTCAAAATAAAAAAGTATATATTTAGCGAAAAATGGATTTGAGGTGCCATGTTGTGAATATTGTGATTGATTTGTATAATTTACAAATCTTATTGGCAACCAGGGTATTTAATCCACTTGGATAACAGACAAGCTAATAGATGTAACTATTCAGAGAAACAAATTCTAGGTTTTTCAAAATAGATGAAGTAAGTATAGGTTAGGCCAAACATTGGTTTTTTTAAAAAAATAAATTTCCCTTTATCATATACGATTGATGCTACTGGAAACGTCCATTGAAATTTTAAAAAAGTGAGTTAATTAGGATTGTCTTTTTTTTAACCTTTTCCATTCTTTTGTTTAACCTTTTCCATTCTTTTGTTTACCTTTTCTTATGCTACAATTACATGAATTTCCGTTTTCATTGTTTCCGTCAAACACCAACATTAAGTTTGAGTTAAATGGGACATATGGCTTGAAAATAGTGTATGGAAGGGGAAGGGGACAAGAAAAAACAAGACAAAGGAGTTGGACTCCTAATAATCTAACTAATTTCATAAAATGAGAATAATTATTTAAAAGAGGCGAGGAAAAGAAAACGATGACTGCGGTATTTATTAACTATTTTTGGATAAAATAATGTTTATATATTGTTAGGTGATAATGGGCATTTTGGCTTTTTAAGTATTGTTGGAATTAGGTTTTTTGGTCCGGGAGAGGAGAGGGAATAGGGGGAAGCACAAGCGGTATGGAGGAGAGTGTGATGAGATTGTGGTGGTATGGTGAGATAGTGGCAAGGCTAGGTTTTAGTAGTGTATCTAAATAAAATTTATTTGAGTTAATTCCTAATAATCTACGTGTAAATAAATGTTATTTCGAGTAACCTTTAGTTTTATTTTGAAGTAAGTTATCAAACTATTAAGTATTTCTATAGTCACTAAATATATATACTTTGTACTTAAATTTAGATTCAATGAATCTTTAAAATTATTTAGAAAATCTAAAAATGAAATTTGAATGAGAAATATTACCATTACTTTTTTCAAATTAAACATAAATGTATTTAGTTAATTTTTTAAAAAACTAAAGAGTTGTCTCCCACATTTCAAAGTGGATTGCCCAGAAATATACTAATTATAGTTTTTTTTAGAATAAGATAATCAAAAGATAACATATTTTACAATTTCAAACTAAAAACAAGTAGAGAAAAGCATTTTTTTTAACAACATTTACATTTCTATTGGAGATTAATGCGGCTTATTTAAAATTTTTGAACTTAACATGGTTTATGAAGTTCAATAACTAAAATAGGCTAACTCGTAATCTAAGGGTTAATGATACTAATTAAGTAAAGTTATATAATGTTGAATTTAAGCAATGATTTTAAGATAAGAAAATAAATGACAAAAAAAAGTTATAATGAGTACATATTCGGTTCTTATAATTTTTAGTGAATTTCTCACTGGTCCCTACCTTTATATACTTCTATCATATCCATGGGATAAAATTCAGACTCGGCCCCTAACTTTTGACAAAACAACTAAACTAGTACCTCGTATTATTGTATTTTCAAAATTCCTGGGGCGGCATCAACCCTTAATGGTTACACCATTGTTTCTAATTAAGGCTTGCGTCCAATATACTTCCATTAGAAAAATAATATTGTCAGATAAATGAAAGAGACATATTTCATGTGCGCTCCTTAATTTTTAATTCTTCTTTCCCTTTAGTTCTGCAGCAACTTGTTTTTAAGAGTCGCCATAAATTTGTTTAACCTAAGTGGTACGGGAGATTCTAATATTATGAGTCAATTATGTTAAAATAACCTCATTATAACACCCAGAAATTGGTGCCATGGTGGTTCAATTTTATCTTTTCCTAAATCCTTGCTTTTTTACTTAATCGTCAATAAAAAAATAATTTTTATGAATTTTATTTAATTATATTTAATTAATTAATTTAATTTCAAAATCGTGAATTTTACCGTACCAACTAGATATGGAATCCTAGTAATTTTTTCAATTTCTGGATTTTATCAAATTTTATTAAACCAATTAGTTTTGAACAAATAATCCATCTCGGGATTTTATCAAATACACAAAGAACGGATTCTCGAAAGATTAGTTATGTAAAAAAAAATTATCTTTATTTAATTTCTTACTAACTTCTAAAAAGATGAGGAAGGATTTAAGTTATCTAAATCATTCAAGAATTTGCTTGACCAATAATTTTGTTGTTATTACTTTTTTTTTTAACGCATCATGGGAATTAAAATTAAAATATTCTAAAAGTAAACAAAGAAGAAACGGACCAAATTGAAATCCTATGTTGTTCCCCCTATGTAAATTTAATAATTAAGTTTAATGCAGGGCCAAATACATGAATAAACAAAGAAACAAAGAAAAATAAACGATAAAAGCCTGTTATCAATGATTAATCTGCAAAAGAAAAAGAAGGTTAGTGACGTAATGAATGAAATAAAATAAACCAGGGGGCTAAAGAGGAGTTATACCGCAAGAGGAAAGGCTTGGGGATCTGATCCGGATTGATACGGGTCGGGTTGGGGGCCAAAGAGCGGGTCGCGATCGGGTTTTACTCAATTCTCTGTTCAGCAGCGATGACGGAGCGATCAGCGGCTTGGGATTTTTTCGGCAGACAGCGGCGGCCTTGGGGACTCTTCTTTCAGCGACCGATAAGGGCTGGATGCGGCGGGTCGAAGATTGGGGACGACTTTTCTCGTATCGCGAAAGGCTTCTCCCCTCGGTCTGGTGTGGGCTGCGGCGGGAAGCTCCTGGACCAGATGGCACAGCTTGCGGTGAAGCTAGGGCGGTGGACTTGAACCATCAGCGGCGGCTTGAGGCGTCGGGCTAGGAGGCTGGATATGCCCAGGGTCAATGGCGGCAGATGGAAAAGGTCTAGAGTTTCTTGGGGTGATAGTGGCGAGACCAGGGGCTAAACGTGCGGTTTTTACCTTTTCTAGAAAGCTTAGGCCCTGTTTAGTTGCGGAGAATTTTCTAATTTTTTTAAAAATTAGAAAATGAAAAGAAAATGTGTTCAGTTTAATAATTTTCTTTTTCAATTTTTCTAGAAAACAATTTTCTATGTTAGTAAGAAATAGAAAACTTGGGTTTAGTGGTTTTCTATTTTCCCGAAAACGAGAAATCCATCCGACGCCTCCCTTCGTCTCATGAATTGCGATCGGTCTCCTCGCGATGCCTTTGACCTTCTCCCTCCCAGCAACTCTGGACTTCCCCCTCCCGGCGCCTCCCTTCATCTTGCGAATCGTTATCGACCTCCTTTAGATGCTTTCGACCTTCTCCCTCCCGACAACTTTGGACTTCTCCTTCTCGGCGCCTCCCTTCGTCTCACGAATCGATCCATCGGAAGCAACAACAGTGACATCGGAGCTATGTGATAGTGGAATCGGCGGTGAGTGTCATGAGTTTGGGAATAATAGAGATGGTGGCATAGATGTAAACGATATAAAAGTTGGGAGCCTAAGTGACAGAGAGCAAAAAATCTTCGAGTAGGCTTTGGATTTTTTCGTGTTATCTTTTGAAGCTAATAGACTTGGGAAGATTTGCAATTATAATCCATAAACTTTCTTTCAATTTTCAACTAAGGCACACAATTTTTTTTAATGTAGTTTATTTATATGTAGTTATCTTTAATTGTTTTAAAACAACTAAACATGTTTTCTCAAAAACACTTTGAAAAATTATACATAAAAAATGAAACAGATATCAGAAAATGAAAATGAAAATTGCTTTCTACAACCAAACGTCACCTTAGATTTTCTGCTATTATTTTCCAGAAGAGTTATAAACGTGGTTAATGAGATTTTTAAGAATTTAAAACTCATACAAATTCAATTTGAAGGGGTATGGATATAATTTGGCCAGAATACTTGTCCAAGTCCAGAAAAATTATTGAGTTGCTGATTCTGTCCCACCCTCTATTAGAATTTTCAATTTCACCCAATACTTCTATAATTTATCAATTGAGCACAAAACTTTCAGGATTTATCAAATTAGCCCAAAACTTCACAAATTTGGGCAGATTTGCCCAGAATTTCATACTTTTGCCAGATTTGCCCAAAATATTCCAATTTTGCCAAAAACTTTCTAAAACTCTTGATTTCCACCCAAAATTTTCTTTTTGCCTAAATAGACCCTATAAAATCTTCAGGACTCCAAATTAATGTCTAAACTAAATTAATTTCTATTTTAACCCTAAATGACCAATCTAAATTTTTAAAAATTTATAACACTAAATAATTTAAATGTGTCTAATCTTACCAATTTCCTAAGCTATAAAATGACCAAATTACCTCTGAAAACAAAAATATTCCCTAAAATAAATTTTCTAACCTAAAACTTAAATAAATGTCAGTACCCGAATAAAATTGAATGTCAACAAGTTCTAAATTAATAATTTTTCTGTCGTTATTCTACTTTAGCCTTCGGTCTATCAATTGTTTCCAGTTTACTGATCAATGAAAAGGTTTTAGCTTTGAATTGACAAAAGAATGGAATTTACTGGACAGCAAATATATTTTTAAAAGGAAAAACAGAAGGAACCCGATCCATCAGTGGCAGGGAAAAGGTCCTGCTTTGTTTCCACTGCAAAATTGGCCAAGGCATAATATCACCCGAGATTCTGATTTTGTCGTAAACAGTAGTTTTTTCCCCTTCATTTTTGCTGTTCAATTATCTTAAATCTGATTTTTTGACCGGCTTACACTGATTTTAAAGTTTTGAAGGAGTATAATTTAATTTCAGGTAAGTCTATCATACATTTTTTTTTTACGCAGGAACATTATTTAAAAAAATACCAGTACTTGTTCCTTTAATTGAAAGGTATTTAATTCCTTTAAGCAGTTTATTAAGTTTGAATTTTATGAATAGAGCAAGGGGGTACTTGAATAGTGTTGTCCCTTTAAAATGGGTGCACCATGCTTGACCTTTACTAGTGTGGGCCTAAAAGAGACTTCTGGACAGTAGAGATTTAAAATATATATATATATAAATTTGATTAATTGAGTTAAAAAAATCTTTATTAATTACAATTTTGCACAATAATTAGGACTTGTTACACTTCAATTAAACTTTGTACATGTAACAAATGTACCATAAGATTTTCCATGACTTTCCCGTTACAAGTTAAACAACGGGTTAAAACTGTTAGGGAGGAACCGAATCAAGTCCTGCAAGGATGAGAGAGAAAGCAGGTGGAGCACCAAGCGAAAAAGGTCTGGAATTGCGGATCCATCAGAACTAGCCTGCCTGCTGGATGTCACAGTAAAGATAGATACGTATTATTAATATTACTGAGAGAATTAGGACAGCTTGCAGGCAGCAGAGAGAGCGAAAGCGAAACCAAAGACTTGGAAAAACGCTTCAAAAGGTATTAAAAAGCAGCTTTCCTCATGCATTGCTCGTACTTCAGCTAATCGGAAGCAGTTTCAGAATGATCCTTTTCTTTTTCTTTTTTTTTCTCACTCAAGCTTTTCACAGCGACGTTTCATGGTAATTAATTACGATATATATTTATCTTTATCGTGAATTGGATCTTATGTGGAGATGTAGCAACATGGCACGCTAACCAATGTAAAAAATATTCATTAGTGTGAAATATGAGCGAAACAAGAAAACTACTTCCAATTTAGAGAAGCAAAAAGGAGCAAAGTTGCGTAAAATTTGTCGTGCGAACGTAAAGTTAATCTATTTTCTTACATTGTTAAGCATTCTATCTTTGTTTTTTTAATACGTACAATCAATAAAGAAGATTAAGTATTAGGAAAGAGAAAAGAACCAACATCATGAATTAGAGAAAGACGCTCGCAAGGTGATCCAAACACTAAGCAATGATCCAACTTTTTCATATTTACTGTAGTCTAGTAGCCCAAATTTGCTAAAAGTAGACCAATGACTTGATCACCTTGCAAAACAGCTATAACCTTATAACAGTTTGTTAGGATGGTGACAAATTGAATAGATTTGCAAATAGCTACTTGTACTACTCTAGCAACTGCAAAAATTTCAGCTTCCGAAGCATGAGAACACCACTTCAAAAGATGTTCTTCTTGACCCTAAGAAGGGGCATCGGATCTCATTCATAGCAAGACCTAAAGATCTTCATCATGCTCAATCAATAAGATTTTACAACTAATAGCAGGTGTATAAGATGATTTAGTACCCTAGGAATGACACAGAGGATGAAGGGGCTTAGATATAAATTTAGCCTAGCATGAAAGATAGTCTCTAGATACAACGAGTTGTTGAAAGAGGGCATTCCTCTTAGTTATGATTGACTAAGCAAGAAATACTGAATTATGGAAAATACATTAATTTCTCCCTAACCATATAGACTAGAAAGTAGACACTAGGAAAGAAAACCAGTCCTACTGCCATTTGCCTTGAGATACCAAAATAATGCAACCACTCCTTCATATGATTTGTGTTAATTATAATAAGTGTTATTATATTGTGTGTTGTTATATTGTCAAACACTAAGCTTGTTCTTCAGTACTTAGAAATGCTAGATATGACAGCCTCCAAGGAGCAACATGAAGCATAATGATCCTATTAATAACTAGTTTACCCAATCATTGTAGGTAGTTTCAGTCCAGTTATCACACCTTTTTAAAGATAAAACACCAAATTTGAAAAATATATACTTCTACCACGTAAGTTTGCAAAAATAGGAAAGATAGTGCAGATTTTTAACATTAAAAAAGTTGTAATTTAAGCCAAACCTCAGGTTATAATTGCAATACCACCTTTTTGCTATAGTCCCCTTTTGCCTCTTTCAGCAACCCATCCAATCTTCCACTTGAAGTTTTAGTCCTCTTCCTTCAAAATAGTTAGTGTTTTACTACTATAATGGCTATTACGAACATATGTCTAATTAAACATAGTAAATAATTTCCCAAATTTATCCTTTATTATCTTGAGTAATTTCTATCATCTTTATCCTAGATCAGGTTATGTCTTCCCAAATTGCCGGTGCCGGGTTCAACATCGAACCATTGCATTAATTTGAGCATGACGTTAATGATCCTTGGCAGTGGCAGCTACACGCAACATTAGGTGTCCCTTTCCACAATATCTACTAGCCCCTCTCTTACTCCATCACTGGCTTTGGCGACCATATCTCTAATGCGCGAACAAGTTATGCCTAGTACCAAATTTTTTTTTATCTTAGGCAAGCAATGCTTCTTCCTTGCCAACTAACTCATTCTCACCTTTGTTGTTTTTTGTATGTTTTGTCAAATCTTCTATCTCCTTTCATGCCATCTTTGGTTTTCTCATTTTCACAGAAACAATTGGAGATATTTATGGTTACATAATCTCTATTTGCCAATTATCTAGTCAAATGATTTATATCATCCTAACTCCTTTTTTCATGTTTATTCCCAATTAGATTATTTCATTCAACGTACACAAAGCTTTTTGATGTTACAAAGTAATTTCAATTGTGAAAGCTCTCTTGATTTTTGCTGCTTAAAAATTTGAATGTATGTTTTAGTGTCGAGCCTATGGCTTGCCTTGTGTTTCTTCTGTAGCTTTTCTATGATTGCATGAGGTTAGAATTGCATGATCCATGTCATGTTGAAATAAGCCAGATTACGAAGGCGAGTAGTGTGATGAGATCTCGGATGTAAGTAATGATCGATGTGATGTGGAACTAAACGACGTAATGCGAACGTGAGCAGCGACGATATCTCAAAATTGATAAGGAAATTGCACTCTATTTGTTCCTAAAAAAATGAATTATATTTATTTTTTAGACAGCTGTATATGTTATTTCAGGCACTTTTATTTACTTATTTAGACACTTTACTTATTAGTTGAAACTATTCTATTTGGGAGAAAAAAACAAATTATATGCATATTGTTCAAACACTTCTACATATTTGCTTGGACGCTTTTTCATATTTTTGTAGACACTTTTGCATATTCATTTAAATGCATTTAATTATTATTTTCAGATACTTATTTCCAAAAAGAACAATTTTTTTGTACATGTGGTCTAAACATTTTTACGTACTTTCTTTAGACATTTTTCAATATTCATTCAGACATTTTTACGTATGACTTCAGACACTTTTACCCCTTAACATATCGCTTGAAAAAAATAAATGTCTACACATTGCGTCATGTACTTTTATATACTTTTACAGATACTTTTATCTGTTAGTTTAGACACATTGAACATATAATTCAGACACTTTGAGATATTGTTTTAGACACATCTTGTATTTTAATGAATTTAGATACATAAACATATAATAAATTTTCTACATATTGTTGTAGATATTTTTATATATTATTGTAGACACTTTTACACATTGTCTCAGACACTACTTAATTTTTTCATAGACACTTTGAAATGGCGCTATTTGTTTAGGGATGACAGTGTGATCTACTATCAACAGTGGTGCAATCTGAAGGCGATGATGGTGACATGGTCCGACAGCGATTTGAGGTGAGGTGATGATTGGGAGAGAAGCTTTGATTTGGAGGTGACGAGCAACTGGAGAAGCCCCGATCTGCAAGTTATTTGTTTAGGGATGACAGTGTGATCTACTATCAACAATGGTGCAATCTGAAGGCGATGATGGTGACATGGTCCGACAGCGATTTGAGGTGAGGTGATGATTGGGAGAGAAGCTTTGATTTGGAGGTGACGAGCAACTGGAGAAGCCCCGATCTGCAAGTTATGACAAGCGAAATGAAAGGAACAATGATGGGAGGTGACAATGGTGGCAATGATGAGGAAGGGATGGCAGTGGTGTCGACAGGATCTAGGGTTCTAGAGAAATAGAGAATTTCTATCTAGGGGCAATTTTGATTTTTTTTTTAAATGGTTAGCACTTATATAGAGAGAATTAAGTGTGAGTTAGTATGTCTAATTAGACATATGTATATAATAAAAGTACTATTTGACTACTCCCTTTACGTTTGGTTTGGGTGCTACTAGGGATGGACTGCCCCCTTTGAAAAAATCATTTTAATTTAACTCTAGTTACATGATCATCAATAAACTTAATGATCACAACTCCAAACCTCGAGTTATGTTATATTTGAAGGAAATTAATGGCTAGCACTAAACTAAACTTTTTGAAACATTGACATCATGGTATGGAAAATTAAGAAGAAAAAAAAAGAAAAATTACAAAAATTCCCCATGTGGTTTTGCAAAACCTACATTTTAGTCCTCTCTTATAAAAAAGCATACACATTACCATCTACTTCCTTTACACTATCCGACAATAATTTCTGAAATTGTAATTTGAATTGTTTGGTAGCTATGTTATAGTAATTTCATTTTTTATATTTTTTTTCATGGTTAGATGACATATAAAAATACTAATTTGTATTTACAATGATGAAAATTGATAATTTAAAAAGTCTACTAACCACAAAAATAATTGAAAAAGTTATTGAAAGATAACTATTGTACAGTTTAAATTAAAGTTTCATAAGTTACTGTCTAGTAATGTAGAAGAAGCATGAGGCTTAGCGTAGGTTTCCAAAAATAGGGGTGCAAAGTGCAGGTAAGACTAAACTATATGGGGGTTATTGTATGTTTCCCTAAGAAGAAAGAAAAAAAAACCTGTGTTAGTTCCACTTCTAACATTTATTTTTTTGCACGTAAGTCAGTAATAATGAAAAAGTAAATATTGAAATGACAATTTAAAAGAAAATATGGTTAAATAATTTATTAAATACAGATATGCTATAGAGATTTGGGATGACTCATTATAGTAGATATTACAAAAAAAATATGGGATAGGATAAGTAATCATTTATTAAATTGTACACCAGTAAAGCTCTTCACCTTTAAAGTCCAAATATCTCATTTAAATCATGTTTTGAAAAAAATAAAGTATATCTTTATTAGTTTTATTTTTTTTCTTTTTAATTTGGGAAAGAAAAAAATTCACAAAAATTAATTATTTTATAAAAGAAAATTTGATTCATGTGATTATTAGATCAATAGAGTATTAGTTTTTAAATAATATTGGCTGTAGAAAAAGATAATAAGCAAAAATTATAAATAAGTGATAATAGTGAGTAAAAAAAGTTGGAGCAAATAATATAGGTAGGGGAGACGGAATGAAAATTTTCAGAAATTGTTCGACCTTGTTATGTATTTTAGCCCTGATTGAGGGTAGCATCGATCACAGCACCCACCTATTCCTAATAGGTTTGGCATTGAATGATGGGCACCATATGGAGTGTGATGCATGAAAGCAGCGAAGAGGATGATGATGAACTCTGTGCGAGACACTGGAATTGCGAGTTTGGAGGGGCACTAATTGAGTTTTTTTTTTTAAGTTAATTAAAGACAAAAATAACTCTACTTTTCCCCCGTTTCTTGCACAACACAATATCGGAGCCAGCCCCTTAATCCACTATGCACCCCATCACTATGGAAAATTATTTTCCCTGCCAAATTTGATTAATCTTGATGATGGGCATTTGTATTTTGTAGGTTGGAAAGCCAGATAGCTAGCTAGACAAAGCCTGCTGGCAAGTTAGTACTAACTATGACAAGAAACATAACTTGAGGATGCCTTTGGTATTTGGATAGCCTTAATTATTTGGTTGGTGGGTTTATATCGAGTAACTTTCAGGTTTCCGAGAATATTTTATTATCCCATTGAAGAGGCAAATAATAAATTTGTAAGTTGAAGTTCTGAAGAGGTATAATGAATAAATACATATATATATATTGTATCGTATGGGGAGTGGGGAGTTTGACGAAAGTGCTCCCTACAGCCTTCAAACTAATAGTAACGTCCTTGGGCTTTCGCAAAAAATCAAGCGTCGGATATAACCAAATTAGACTGAATATAGGGTTTGTACACAGAAAATTTACCTGCAAGCTAAGAGATGTATGGGTGAAAGAATAAAAATAAAAAAGAGGGTAGCTAGTCAGCGTAGATTAAATAAAGGCGATGAGGTTAAAGCCAAAGGAGAAGCATAAGTAGATGATGTATGGAAATGGAAGGCCTCACGAGATTGTCAGACTCAGAAGAGAAGAGAAGAGAAGGGAGTCGGACTCTTAGCCTCAGGAATCTTTTCCTTTTCAACAGCACACATTTACATTTGCTCTGCTCCACAAAGCTGTAATCAGTCGCTCTCACTCTCGGACAAGTATCCGAGTATTTTTTTTTCTTTGAGAAAAAAAAAACCTTTTTATTTTTCTTTACGTTTATCATTTTTTTTTCCTTCTCTGAATTCCGGGCTCTGATCTCTCTCTTCCTCATGCTCTCAACAGAAAGTGTTCTGATTCATCATCAGTTTGTGATTGGAGGAAGGAAGAAACTCGAAGCGTTTTCCCTTACTTTTTATCCGATCCTTTCTTTTCTCACCGAGAATCAGATTCTGCTGTGGTGGGTTACCATTATTTTATCCGACCCCATCTTTAATTTAACGTCCCCTCTGCGGATTTTACTCTGTAACTCCTTTTCAAACTTCTGTTTATGTTATTACTTTATTCGCATTCTCTTGCACAATCCTCTGAAGCTTTCAGCGGTATGTTTTTGTCACGTAATGCACTTTCTCACGAGGCATTTGACAGCAGATTTTTGTTCTATATTTCCCTCTTCGTAATGTCTGGTTTTCGAATTCAAATTAATACACCCCGCACGGCAGAAGAATTATTAGCAACTCTCTCTCCCTCCCTCTCCTCACCTCCCTTGTTCCCAGTTTCTTGAAAATTTTGATATTCCTTGAAAAACGCACCTTTTTTCATCGACAACTTTGAGTTGCCACTTTCTGCAACACGGAAAGCTACTAAGATCGTGAGTGTGTTGTGTTTAATGCAAGGAGTCTCTAAGTTGCGCAAGGAAAAGCTGAAGTGAAAAATGCCCATTTTCGGGTTTCAATTTTGAACCTTCCGTTTTCTTCTTTCTTCTTCCTTCCTCGGCCATTCCTCTCCTCCCAACAAGTTCGACACCAGGAGAACAATGGGAAGAGCAACGAGCTGGCTCAAGGGCCTGTTTGGGATCAAGAGCACCAAGGACCGCTCCAACCGACGCGGCTCCGAGGAGCAGGGCTGCTTCAGCCTTGGCCACTCCGGTCGGGACCCCAGTGGCCTATGCCACAACCCAACCACGATACCCCCCAACATCTCTCCTGCTGAGGCAGCTTGGTTGCAGTCCTACTACAATGAGACGAACAAGGAACAGAGCAAGCACGCAATAGCGGTTGCTGCCGCCACAGCTGCAGCTGCCGATGCAGCAGTCGCGGCAGCTCAGGCGGCTGCTGTGGTGGTGCGGCTAACAAGCCACGGCAGAGGCACCATGTTCGGTGGCGGACGCGAGGGATGGGCTGCCGTCAAGATTCAGACCGTTTTCAGGGGTTACTTGGTAAGTGCTGCTTTTCTTCAAGAAACCGACCAAATCTGCTTTTTAGATGAATCAGTTTCTTTTAGCATCTTACTTTGTGCTAGCCCAACTAAGTTATGAGTGACCCAATTTTCTCCTTCGGATATTGGATTGAATTCGAAAGGCAAGAAAAGCACTTCGAGCACTAAAAGGGCTGGTGAAATTACAAGCAATGGTGAGAGGATATTTAGTGCGGAAACAAGCCACAGCCACACTTCACAGCATGCAGGCCCTCATACGAGCACAGGCTACTGTACGCGCCCAGAGGGCCCGCTCCGTCTCAAACAACGACGCCGCTCGGTTCGAAATCCGAGCGCGAAAATCCATGGTGAATTAACTGCTCTATTTTTGCTGGGACATTTTGTCGAACACTAAGGGTTCAATTTCATTTACTCCCTCATATTTGCAGGAGAGATTTGACGATTCGAGGAGCGACCACACACTTTCTATCCACAGCAGGAGATTGTCGGCCTCTCTCGACCCGACAGCCGAAATCGGGAGTCCGAAGATCGTGGAGATGGATACGGGTTGCAGGTCAAAGTCGAGATCTAGGAAGACGAACACAACCGCCTCCATTTCGGATTTAAGCGACGAGCCGAGTTACCCGACGCTTTCTTCTCCGCTCCCGCATCAGACGTCGACCCGTTTGTCCATACCGGACTGTCGACACTGCCAGGACTTGGAGTGGGGCTTGACCGGCGATGAGTGCAGATTCTCCACCGCGCAGAGCACGCCGCGGTTCATGAATTCCGAAGTGCCGGTCACGCCGGCGAAGAGCCTCTGCGCCGAGAACTTGTTCCAGCATTACGGGAGCTACCCGAATTACATGGCGAACACGCAGTCGTTTCGGGCTAAGTTGCGATCGCAGAGCGCGCCTAAGCAGCGGCCGGAGCCGGTGGCGGGGCCGAAGAAGCGGCTATCTTTGAGCGAAGTGATGCAGAGCAGGAGCAGCTTAAGCGGAGTCCGAATGCAGAGATCGTGCTCCCAAGTGCAAGAAGCCATTAATTTCAAGAACACTGTAATGGGTAAGCTTGGGAGGTCGTCTGATTTTGGCGGATATAATTAGGATGGAGAATTTGCGAGTTCTCACTTCTCTCGTACACCAAAAAATTCATTAACCGAAAAAAAAAAAAAGAAGTAAAACAACTAGAAATTAGTCGATTAATGTGTGATAATCTAATGTTGTTGTTAGGTAGTAGTTATTTAAGTGCTGGAAATTAATTAATGTGTGATAATCTAATGTCTGTACAGATCATTCTATGGAATTAAGCGATGCCTTTATATGCGTTTTTCGCTTCAAGAAAGTGAGAAAAGAGTTGGCAATCAAGACAAAGGTAGATTTCATTGATTTGATGTAAATTACATGAGATCGTACTACACTACATTGCTACAGCCTACAGCTACCCACTACTCACAGGAAACAAATCGTCACAACTCGGATCCATTTTACTTTTAGAACAAAAAGAATAAAAAAAATGATAGGCAGCTCTTTTACAGGGAGATCTAGAGAATCTAATCTGATTAAATCATCATAAGCTGCCTTGTGAATTTGAGTGTTGATGTGATTGTTAGTAGTAGTATTTCAAATTCTTTATAGATTGATTTGACTGTTATTATACGCAAGATGTTACACTTCCTTTTCTGTTATACTGCTAACTCCAAAAAAGATAAAAATATGTCGTTTTGAGCCCTTTAAAAAAAGATGAACTATCCTTTTTTTTAAGAAAAAAATTAACATCTAATTTATATTACTATGGTTATTTAAACTCTCACTATAAAAATTTTAAAATAATATTTTTTAATTATCATTTAAACTCTCAAGATACATAATCTAATTTTTTTTATTATAATTTTAAAAACAAATAAAAAAAATTATAAATCATATATATCTTAATTTACATGCCCTGGATCATCCTTTACGGGATAGAAAGATACATACTAATTTGTATGAGGGGTTGTGTGTCGCTGTATACCTTTCTTCTCGGGTTTTTGCAAATTGATTTTACTTTTTGTTGATTTTTTAAGTCAATATTTAGTAAATACACAATTGGTCCTCTATTTATCTGTAATGCTATCTTCTGACTTCTGGTTCTCAAACTTTGAAATTATAAATTTTTACCACGTTATCCTAGACTTTTGGTTTTTGTGGTTTAGGTCCCCAACTTTCATAAGTAACACCTAATGCTTATATTTCTCTTGAAATCTCAAATTCACTATATATATTGATCTCATGTCATATATTTTCTATTTACCAAATTTGTTATTAACATCTTTGAGACATTTTGACTTTTTTTTTTTTTTTCAGAATTTGCTTATTTTTAGATTTATAACTTTTGTAGTACTTTCTCCTGAATAAATATAATAATAATAAATATGTACCTTCGCTGGTCATCTACAACAAAGTACGAGTCATATGGCTTTAATAACAAATTAGTTATCAGATTAGTTATCAACTAAGCACGATGAGGACATATGACTTGCGCTCCTAAGTAGTTGAGATTTTTTTTTTTCCACTTAGAAGCATAATTAAAAGTTTAAAATGGACTTGGCCATTATTATTATTAATAAAGAGTTAGAGAATGTCAGCTTCTTCAAAACCAAAAGAGCAACTGAATCAACTTACTTGTGAAATGATGTAAAAATTAGGGAGGCATGAGTCAAGGGCCTTAACTAGTTGATATTTAAATTTATTTTTTTCGCATTAAAATTGACTAATTTGTAATGTTTCAATTTGATGTTTTTTCTTCTTTATTGGAAACTACTATCATTTTCAAAACTGATATTATATGTGTATAATAATAATCTATTCAATATTATTTTTCTTATTATATTTAAGTTTTATTATGCTTTCCAGTTTGAGAAGTAAAGTTTCATAAAAATAAAAAAATGTTAGTCAATAGATTATTATATCTATTAACTTTGAAATGATATTTTTTGGTAAAAAAATATTATAAAAATAAAAATAAATTATTTTGAATTAATTAGACTTATTGCTAAACAAATTGGCTGTAAGAGACTCAACGCATATGTTTTATGATCAGGCAATGCAATAGAAGTACATAACCCACTTGTGTTCTATTAGAGTATCTCTAACAACTTCCAAAAATTTCTATAAGATAGGGAAACAAAAGGTAAAATCTCTAAAAAAAAATTTCTCCAACTCTAACAACTTCCTTATTTTGTAGAATTTTGTATTTATTACATAACAATTAAATATTATGGTTTTAAAGTAAATTCAAATTAATGACTATTTTAATTATTGTATAATTAAATATTGTTGAAAATGTAAAAAATTATTCCTTCCGTTTTACAAAGAATGGCTCTTTTACCTTTTTGACTAAAATTTGACTTACATATATTGATATTAATTTATATTATAAAAAATTTAAAAATTATATTTATAAAATATAGTCTTTAAGGTACCATTTTTATAAAAAAATTATATTTCTATAAAAAATTTTGGAAGAAACAAAATATGAATTAATTGTTGTATAATTAAATATTGTGCAAAACGTAAAAATTTACTACCTCCACTTCACAAAGAATGACTATTTTAACTTTTTTTTAACTAAAATTTGACTTAAATATATTCATTTTAATTTGTACTATAATTTTTTTTAAAAAAATTATATGTATAAAATAGATTTTTTAATGTACCATTTTTATATAAAAATTTTATATTTCTATAAGAAATTTTGAAAGAAAGAAAATTATAAGTTAATTATTATGAATAGAAAATGAGACCAACTTTTATGAGATAGAAGAAGTATTATTTTTCATTCCCAAAAATTTTTTGTAATTTTTGTAGAAATGGGGAATGAGATCTTTTTTTTCATCTCATTCTCTATTTTAGAGAATAGGATAGGGAAGCTGTTGCAGTAAAAAAATAATTTTATATTCCTTAAAATGAAGAAAAACTACAAAATAAAGAAACTATTAGAGATGCTCTTACAATTGCTTCCTTCAGCAATTTGTATGGTGTTGAGGTTGATGTTTCTCTCAATTTTCCCTCCAAACCCCGCCCATGTCTCCACCATTATTGTGATGCAGCATCAATTCTGACCAACACTTCTTATCCAAATCCAAGGGCTGCAATGTCGTTGTTTGTATTCTTTGTCTGAATCCGCAAAACAACAAATTTGTACATCATAAATTACAGATGCAATGATGCCACTTAAATAATAATAATTCAAGTAAGAATCATTGATGTGTTTTTCAACTTAATTATTAAGGTCTGCACCGTAACACCACATTAAAAAAAAAAAAAAAGAAGAGTACCTTCAGGAGGTAAAATAAATTTCCTATGTTAGATTTTTTAAGATCCAAGGATAACAAAACACACATCCAAATTATTAGGGTAACTAAGCACAAGAAATCCCTAAATTATCGCTTATATTGCATATTTATTCTCGAATTATAAAAATGTTGCATCATCATCATGGAGCTATTAATAACGTTGCAATATTCATCGCCTATTACTAAACTGAACATTTAAACTAATTTGAATGTTTAATGAAGTTATTCAACCCCAATTATGAAATTTAAACTATCTTGCAACCATCTCCCAGTAAATTTAAATTGCTAAGAAATTTTTAACAATTAATAAATGGTTTGATTTATCAATTTTTCTATCTATCAATGCAAGACAATTTTATTTTAGAAAAAAATCAGATAATTCTATTAATTTTAATTTTATATTTATAGTTGAATTGCTTTCTGAGACGTTCAATTTAGTTTAGATGTTCATTTTACTCACAGATGATGAATACTTTAACTTTATGAATACTTCCAATATGATGATGAAACAATTTATAGCTTTATGATGAAATATTCAATACACATGATAGTTCCGAGATCATTGGTGTCATTTATGCTAAATCAAAGGCATTGTTACATGGTAAAATGTAGCAGTATTTTTTGTGATTCTTCCTAGAAAAAAAAAAAAGAAAAAAGGTACATAATTGTATTAGTTATTTTGTTATGCATCTATATCTAATTAGATGTACTAATTCAATTCTTAATCTTCTATATATAAGACATAAATCATCAGAAAAATTACAAAAATACCTTTAGTTAAAATATTATTCTCTACAACAACCATAGCTTGCTACTATTGTCTCCTTCAGTGCCGGCGTTATCGCTATCAACGAATTGCCATACGTCAGGATCTTGCCGTCATCGTACTTCCTTTAAGATGTCGTGTATTGTGAGAATGTTCGTCGTTGTATAAGTGTCTAAAATAATGAGCAAATGTATCTAAAAAAATATGTAAAAATGTCTAATGCAATATTTGAAAGTGTCTTAAGTAATTTACAAATAATTTATTAGTATAAAAAAATAACAAAAATTTTTGAAACAATGAAAAGTGTCTGAAATGGATACGAAAAAATGTGTAAATAAATATTTAGAAGTGTATGAACTAAAACGTAAACAATTTACTCTATTACAAAATAACTATTTGTAACAACAAAAGTATCTGAATGAATATTTAAAAATGTTTAAGGAGAAGTTACAAAATGTCTAAAGCAATATGCAAACAAATTATTTTCATAATAAAAAAATGTATGCAAAATAATTAAAAAAAAATTCCTAAATAGAAAATTAAAAGTGTCTAAATCAATATTTAAAAGTGTCTAAATAACCATTTAAAATGTCGTATAAAAGTGTATAAAGAAAAATTACAAAATGTCTCAAGCAATATGTACATAATTTATTTCCCTAATAAATAAAAGTATTCAAAATTAAAAAAGTGTCTAAATAAAAAATTTAAAATGTCTTCCAGTCTTCTCGTCTCACCTCACCTTGGATTTCTGGCGATCGTCGACTTGAATCGACTCAGATTTCGATGCTCCGAATGCTCTTTTTCTTTCCTTTGGTTGCATTTTTCTCGCCGTTGGCCTGATCTTGCGATTTGTCAATTGTCCTCTTGCTGCCACTCTTTTTCTCTCGTATGATCTCTCGCTTGTCGCTTGTCTTCTCGTCTGATCTTGCAATTTGTCGTGCGTTCTCCTCACGGCCAGTCCGATCTTGCGATCTTGCGATCTTGTTTCAATCTGTTGGTCGTCCGTCGATCATTTGCTCAAATCACATCGTCTGAGTATCATCCGCCGAACCTCGGCTAGAATCGCGCATCACACCATATTGATCTGTCAAAGTTCTCCTCACCGCTGGTCTAATCTCGTGATCTCACTCATCGCTTCGATTTGATAGTCATCCGTCGATCGTTTGCTCGAATCACATCGCCTGAGCGTCGTCCGCTGAATCTTGGCTAGAATCGTGCATCGCACCATTACTGCCGCATTAAGCTGCCTTTCTTGTTCTCATATTTCGTTTAGAGCATTGTTTTTTTATTGGAGAAAATAGAATTGTGAGAAATTTTTTCAAATAATAAAGACTAAAATTGTAAAATTAGCACTATGTCTAATTAGACATATGTGCATTATATCCATGGTATAATTGTATGATTAATGTGAGCGAAAAATAAAAAAACAATTAGTGAGAACTTATACAATGCACACCATCTTAATATCATATCGGGTTATGCTAAGGATAGCAATTAAGTGGGTGAAATTTGTGGTTCTCGGATATCCATCTATGAAGGGCAGGTAAATGGCTAAAAATATTCATAGTGTGATGGACATAGATAGCAAATTACACCTGTCTGCCAAGTACGAGTGGATGATAAGGAAGAGGTATCTATCACGTGTAAATCCGCCTCACCTACCCATACACTCTGCCAGTGTGAATCTTGTATTTATAAAATATAATGGGAAGCAACACCTACACATAACTAATATTTTATACCAATTCTTATCGAATATTTTTTTGTATATATGTTATGATTTTGTATATTCATGATTTTATTGTATTATATGTGGACAATCACATTGTATTTCTATTTCATATTTTTTATTTTCATGAAATTTAAAAGAAAAACACACAGTTTTAACTGCGAATCACATGCGGATATGAATTACTAATTGGTCATGGGTAGGGGCGGCAAAATTTGACCCGACCCGAAAACTTGAGCTAACACATCCAAACTAAAACGCGATTAACCCGTTTTAACCAAAAATGTCAATGACTCAAACCCAATTAAAGTGAAAGTCGAAAAAATCTAAAATACCCAAACCCAAATTGGACTGAACTCGAAATGACCCAAAATCCAAGACTAACTTGACCCAACCCCGAAAAAACTTAAGCCTAAATCCAATAGGACCTAATTTCTAGGATTTGTTGAATTAGCCCATGACTTTATGAGATCATTAGATTTTGTCTCATAAAATTGCTAGATTTACCTCAAATTCTTAAGAGTTGACAGATTTGCCCAAAAATTTTCAATTTTGCCTAGAACATTTTAAAAACCTCCAATTCACACCCAACTCTTCCATTTCACCTACACTGACCTCAAATGACCTCCTGGGCTCCAAATTAGTATCTAAACTAAATTAATTCCTATTTTAACCCTAGATAATGATTCCAAATTCTTAAAAAATTATAACTCAACATAATTTAAATGCATATGATCCTATCAACTTCTTAAATTCTAAAATGACCGAGTTTATAGTTTCATGAATCAAATTTGGAAAGTTTTGAATTTGATATTTTTATTAAAATAATTTTATATTAATATATTTATATCTAGTTAAATTAAAATTTTTAGATTATTTTTTACGCCTAGTAATTTTTTAGTTATGAAGTACCTAAGTTTTGAAATTTTCATTTTAGTCACTCATAAAAATTACAACATGGTTCCCTAAACTTTTCAAATATTTGCATCAAAAATCAAATTTTTTAATTTAAATTTTAGCAAAGTCTAAATAAAAAATTGAATTAATCCAGTTATTTCAGCTCATGCACCAATAACCTAATTAGACCCAAATATCAATTTGAACATAACCCGGAACCCAAATAACTCAACCTAAAATTATCTGAGACTGAAATTAATCTGATCTGAATTAAACCCGAATCCGAATTGATACTAACCCGATTAAACTCAAACATGAATGACCCGATCCAAACCTGACCCAACTCATCCAATTGACATCCCTAGTTGTGAGCGAATATCCATGAAATCATGGGTTAAAAAAAACACGGGTATGATTCATACCCGATCCACTCCAAAATTAGTGGATCATTTAAAAAGCTTGTTCTAGTCAAGCGGATCAGGCCAGAGCTCCATTGGAGTAGGGCTTCATGCCCATCTCTATAGGTATGAATAATGGAAAGGGGTGTTTATTTAGGTTCACAATGGCTTGGGTGGGTAGTAGGACACCAGACATGTCTCGGTTCCACGGTTCCTGAAACCCTTATTTGTAAAGTCTCTGAATACGAAAGCTAAAAAGAGAACAAGGGAAAAAAAAACTTCAGCGTTGAATTAGGCATTTCACAAACTTTAGTGTTGAAGTACGTAATTAGTATGGGTTGATGGTCCTAGGGCTGGGGAACATTTATTTATTTATTTATATATATAGAGCCTGGGCTGGGCTGGAAAGAAATGAACATTCTCCACCAAATAATGAGGTATTAATGAGGAACTTTATGGGTTTGATGCATCGGGTAGTGTTTCCTGATTATCTATCTCGCTGCCATATGCTTTTGTGTCATGTGCGCCACAAATTAAATACATTAATTAGCTTTGGTGCTCAGTTCACTTTTCTTTCTTTCTTTTTCTTTTTGAACTGCTCGATACGGTTCTGGGGGAAAATTTTTGTGAATCGTGTCGATAAGCAACTTTCTATTTTCGCTACCCAATTCTGTTTTCTTTGGCGTATTGGCCGACTTTGCCAGTCAAGTGCCTGACCTGAACCGTCAATTTTTTAATCGACTTTTAGTGGCTTCCACGTTTGGCACTTGATTATATTGTTCATCCATCTATAACACATGGTGTTGCTATTACGCCCAAAACTACGTACTGGTTTAGTTTTACAAGCAATTAGGATTAGTTATATCTGACTTAAGTCGCCCTTTTTTTTCCCCAAGCCAAACGACTTGATCCACTAAACCACTTACACTTAATTTGTTTCAACTTAAGTTAATTGATTTTAAAATGACTTATTTTTATTCTTACATTTTTTTCACCCAGAACTAATTTTAATTAAAAATTAATATTATGTAGATGTAATAATTCATTAAAAATACAATTTTTGTAACCTTAGTAAATTTTTATTAATTTTCCTAGTTTAAAGCATTAAAAAATAAAAATTCATAATAATTTAACAATATCATGAAAATTTACTTTCAAATGGATTATTACATCTATAAAATATTAACTTTCAAATAAAATTAATTTTAAGCAAAAAAATATAAAAATATAAAAATTTACTTTCAAACAAAATTAGTTTTAAATAAAAAAATATAAAAATAAAAATAAATCAGTTAATTTAAATTAAAATGAATTAGCTCAAGTTACCGTCTGTCACTGTTAAATTGCAGTTTTGCCACTACGGCCGCCTAACTCATCGGACCCACTGTGCGTCTCTCCGACTCTTTACTTTTCCCTCCCCCTCTCACTCTTTACCCCTCGCTCAGACAACAGCTATAATCCCCAGCTCCTTCCTCCGCCAACTATGCGGGGAGGGTAAAAATTACGTACAATGGCCTCGGTAGTAAATAAGAAATAAAACATGAGCTGGTTTTAAAAATATGTGCGGTAGGGTGAATACCAAGTCAAAAAAAGAGACCAGCTGAAGCTAGCTTCAGCCAAATCGTATTATTTGTTAGGCTTTCCATTTCTTCTAAATGGTACAACCTAAAAGATTTATAAAACTCCTGTTATTAAGTGAAGAAAAATATAAAAGAAGTTCACTAAATGTTGGTTTAATTCACAAATATGCCATACAGAAGTTTTGTCCCTGTGCGTGTAGGCGTACATGGGTGCATGTTTGATGCTTCCCTTGAGAAATGAATATATGATGATGATGATAACGGTATGGGCCGTGGAAGTTGGGGTTTTTGCGACATTTTAGGCCCAAGTCTTGGAAGACCCTATTAATTTGGACCAGATTACCCTTTAGGTAATTGGAGGATTTGAATTTACTTAACATATTGGTAGCGCATAATAATCACTTTAAAGCGATGTAGAATTAAGTATTATCATTAAATTAATTGAACGGCAAATGCTTTTGAAACCGATGTTTATTAATACTATTAAAGGACAAGGAGTATGTTATGGCGATTTCTATTCTGACAATAATCACACATGGACCTTGAGCAATTATATATATAATTGAAAAAAAAATTATTTTAAATTATATATGTGTGGATATTACTGTACACTATGTGAATTGGTAAAAGAAATGCAGATGGAGATTCGTTATGTACTTGTATGTATATAGTTGTACATATTAATAAATTGAAAAAATATATATTCAATGATGTTGTATTTTCTAATTTTAAAAATAATGTCATTTGAATTATGTACGCCCACAAATAGACAAATGTACCTATCAATACAAGCTTATACATTACAAAAATATTACTATATGTATAAATTTTAATTTGATTATATTGTCATGTTTGATTTTAAGTGTTGGCTATGACTACAAGCATTGTATATATCAAGGTATAGAATTGTACTCATCCGTACACTAGAACAATTGTCTTGTTAATAATTATATATTGTAATTGCCATTAAGTGTAGAAATTCTGCCCTACAAAATTTTACACTTCAATTTTGATTCTACAAATTATCCCCGTGTATAAAATTGTACATTTGAGTTTTAATGTGTATGAAAGTGTACAATTTGGTTTTTAAATGTACAAAATTGGACATCACAAATAAGTACATGGTTATATAGTGATTTATATCTTTACTTTACAATCGTTAAACAACGTATAATTAAGTACAAAAAAATAAATGCATCATAAACAAAACAAGAGGAATTTGAGAAATTTGGATATATTGATCATAGAAGACAGTACTGAAAAAAACAAAAAACAAAAACAAATCATTTTAATAAATCATTTTCCTAATTTTAAAGATCAAATGTTTAATACATAATCCCTTGCCATGATTGAATTTCCACTTTCTAATTCCAATTCCTGGACCCTCGAACTTTTGGAGGGAAAATAATGTTTGGCTTTTTAATTGTTTTTTCAAGCCCCCTACTTGATGCACAATAAAATCACATCCAACTCTTTCCATTTTCTTATTTATTGCAGCTTACAATTAATAGGGGTAATCTTTGTCACATTAGCACCGGGCCAGTGAAGACCCGGGTCTAGGGTGGATGGCGTCCTATGAACACCCATCAAGCAGGCTTTGAGTGGGCTCCGTTGTATAAACAACCCAATCGAGCAGGCTTTGAGTGGTCCAATTCGATTGAGCTTCCAGAGTTAGCACTATTTTCTCTTCTAAACAATCCATCGTAGTACTAGTATGAATCTACGCGTTTACTATCATTAAATGAACGTCTACAATAGTGATAAATTCTGGTAGATTTTCTATCCCTGTAATGAAACACATACCACATGTTTCATGCCCGATTAATAGATCCATGGCACAAAGAATAGAATTTCTTTTGTGGGTGTGTCCGTGTCGGAGGTTGAAATAGTTACAATTTGATCCACTCAGAGCCATCGATGAAGCTGAGAGAAAGAAAGGGCTTGGCTTCGTCATCGGTGAGCTCCCTGGACCAAGCTACACGCCCGGCAAAGCTTGCGCCTGGCCCCGTGCACTTGTATTGCCCATAAAACACAGTCCTGTGCAAACCAACACCAACTCCCCTTAAGAGTACATTTTCCCAACACAAATGCTAATAATGCTCTTTCTTCACAAATTAATCAACCAAACTAAAGAAAAACCTAGCTTGCTATAAAAAGACACTCTTTTGTTTTCGTCTCTGATTGATAAAGGGAAAAAGACGTTCTTTCTAACACAGGTGATTGCAGTAATTATAGAGGATCTTGTTGGAGCCTTCAAGATGCATGCTTTAACTTCGATCTGGGTTCCGTTCCGTTGCTAGTGGCTAAGGGGCTAGGGCTTGTTTACTCTTTATGGGGTGCACTGGACGTAGATCTAATTGTCCCTTTCCCAAATTTGCCCTCCGTCTTTCCACTTTAATTAATTTGAGGAAAGAAAGATAAACATTTTTCTATCCTTTATTGAATGTATGTTCCCCAACCCAATTACTTTTATCATAAGGAGAAAAAACCATATCAACGGTATATAGAATATTTATTTATCCTTCAGAAAATGCACCGTATGGTATAAGCACAAATAGAAGTTCACTATAGCCGGTAATAAGGTTAGTTGGTGGAAAAGGAGGAGCAGCAGGTATGTCACATAGAGGAGTTAAAATGGGCCGGGGAGACTTACATTTCACGACTGGGGTCACCCCAATTGTACCATCCCTTAGGAATGATGATGTTGTCCATATAAGTGTAAGCAAAGACGACCCTGGAAAAGGGTCCCCATGCCCTTCCCAAGTAGAGAGCCCCTGACCCCGTCACCTTGCACTTCACAAACGAGAAACCTGTGTCCTCCAGTATGTTGCTCCTGCCTTGCGCCGTTAGAGCCCCCAATGTTTGCGCTATTGCATGCACATGGCACCCCTAAAACACACACACACACACACACATATAGTTGAAAATTTATTACTTTTTATTGAGATTTAAACTTGAAACTTCTCAATCTCAATACATATATTACAAATTGAAGGGTCTCACTCACCTCAAAGAGGGAGAGGCCATTACCAAATATGAAATCCACAGAGCCTTCAATGTAACAGTCTTTGTAATAGTGTCTTCCCAAGTGATCGTAGAGGGTGTCTTGAGCTCCCAAGAATTTGCACCCCATGAAAATGGCGTTGTCGGCCGATATCCTAAACGCCACTGCTTGCTTCCCCACCGCTCCCGGCAGTGGAACCGGCGTAGTGTTCTGAACAAGAGAAGACCACCATATTACTACTTAAATAACAGAGGAAGTCATTGCGAGAAGAAATAAATTTGAAAGCAAGCAGGGGACAAAATTGGCAAGTCCCGACCTTGAAGGTAATATTTTTGGCAATAAAAAAGGGAGCATTCACGGCAAAAGTTGCAGAGCCGTAGGTTCCTAAAGGTTGGCGATTAGGGCCGCGTGTTTGAGCCGTGTCTCCCCATTGCACAATTGTCTGATCTGCCCCTGCTCCTTCTATTGTTATAAACGACTTCCATGGCGGAATGGTAACCTTTTCCCTGCAAAATTGCGTTCTTTTATTTCCCTATTTTCGTAATCATCCGAGGATGAATACCAAAATATTGCAAACGAAACAGGCCACAAAGAGTTGGCTACCTCCTCAAGGAAACAAAGTAAATGCTTAGTGGCGAGTGTGAAGTGACAATAAGAGGAAGGGCTAGCAGCATAGTTTAGTTTGTGTGTTCTTTCTTTGGGCATATGGTGCACAATCTAAAATAATTTATTTTTATTTTTATGCCTTTTTTAATTGGAACAATTCTCATTTGAAATTAATACTATGTAAACATAATAACCCACTGAATAATACGTATATATTTTTATGATGTGATTAATTTTTCTTCCTTTTTATGTTGATTAAGTAAAAATTTAATTAGATTATCAATAATGGTATTTGATGTGCTATTACATTGGGTAAATTACAAAAGTCCCCCTATGGTTTGATCTAGCCTACACTTTGCCCCTCTATTTTCAAAAAGCACACACTTTACCCTCTACTTCCTTTATAGTATCCAACAACAACTTCTGAAATTCTAAATTAAACTATTTAGTAACCAGGTTTCAGGAATTTCAAGATTTTTGATATTTTTCTCATAACTAACTGACTTTTAAAAAATACCGATATACATTTACAAAATTGTAGGAAAAAAAATACATTTATAGAAAAGAAAAACTGATAATTTAAAGTATCTATTAACTATAAAAAAAATGTTAGAGAGACTGAAATTACTGGAAGATGACATTTGTACAGTTTAAATTACAGTTTCAGAAATTATTATCAGACAGCATAAAAGAACAAGAGGATAAAGTGTATGTTTTCAAAAATAAATGAGGTAAATTGTAGATTAGTGTAAACCTCATGGGTAATTAAGCTGACATTCATCATTTTAATTTGGCAAATTGTGGCAAAGTGGGTATCTATGTACTCTTATTCTCAGTGAACTTAATTGGATTACAAAATAACAAATAGATAAACCAACATATTTTTTTGGGGAAGTTAAGTTTCGATTTCAATGTCATGGTTACAACAAAACAATCCACTATATGTATTTCTTGGCCAAAAATGACATAAACTTGAAGGTTTTACTTCTTAGAGCACCACAGATTAAGAATGCTCTCCAGATTAAAGTTGAAAGTAAAGTCGGTTTATCAACTAAAAAAACAAAAACTGAGGACTGTTCTTTTGGTCAAAGGTTCAATGGCAAAGAATTCTTCTCCAGAAGCAACTCGACAGAACAAAAACCAAAACACGGGATCACATTCTTGTATCAGTATCTCATTGAACCAAACAGGTAGAAGACAAAGCACACAAACTTTATAAGTCATGGATCAGGGCTAAATTCAAAACCAGTTTACTGCAGCAGAAAATTACCGAACGAAATCATCAAGTAGCAGAATGGATCATTTTAGCATTCAAGTAGCAGATTGCAAAAAAGACAAAGTAAATATACATATAATACACTCACGTATAAACCCCTGCATGGACCTTGATGACGACTCTGACGAGATTGATGAAGGGAAGAGAATCGATGGCGTCCTGAATTTTGGCGAAGCGACCGGCCGGAGGATGTTTTGCGACGGTGAGAGTATAAGAAGGGACTAGCTTGTTCTTGGCAGACCTGAAAACAGAGTGTCTGAGGCTGCCAACAAATTTGACCCACTTCATGAATTGCTGCTCCGAGACTTGGGCTCCTGTCATGTTCGCCGATAGCTGTTTTCCGGGCGTCGGAGGATTTCTCCGGCGGATTCCGTTGCTGTGGCATAGTGTGTGGCTGCAATTCAGCAGCAGGAGAAGAATGGTGAAGTAGAGAGTGGGTTTGAACATAAACCTCAACATTGGTTGGAAAATTTTGAGCTGGTTGGAATGATGAAATGGGGGCATGAAATTCTCTTCTCTGTATATAAATATATATATGATCCTATATACGTAAATTGGGTGAAGAAATAGAATATTTAAGTGTGGCATAAATTAGGTGAAAAGTGAGAGAGAATGAGAGTCACGGGTGGCTGTCTGTGAAGAACAGGGACAGGGGGAAGACTGGAGGAATGATAAAGGCCTGCCTTTTTGGCAAATAACAACATTAATTTCTTCCAACAAAATTTCTGGCCTATCCTTGTTAAGGAGGCAAGCATCTACTAATTTAAAAACCACTCGTAGTTAATCAAACTTTGGGCATTTGTTTTTGGTCCATGTGTCAGAAAAATGTCCTTTTAAAAAAAAAATTCTTTTTCATTCTCATCCATTAGCTCCTTTGAAAGATTTTCATTAATTACCAAAAGGATCTTTCTTTTCTAGGAACTCTGAAGGATGTTTCTGTTTTGTGCAAGTCTTTCATCTGTCCTCTTGATTGCCCGTGCTTCCATGGACATATTCTACCGGCTGTAAAACTGAGATTCTCCTTCCCTCCATCGAATACCGATTACTATTTGGTGTTAATTTTGATTAACTCAAAATAACTTATTTTTACTTTTATAAACATGTCATTCAAACCAATATCATTTGAAAACTAACATTGTTATATAGGTATAATAATTTATTAAGTCTATCTTTTTAATAGTATGAGTAAATTTTATGAATTTGTTAACTTAGCCTAAAAAATAATATAATTTTTATTACAACATAAAAATACTACATTGTCTCAAATTCTCTGTACCATTTCAGTTTTTTGACTTAAATTTATTTATATTAATATTTGCTAAAAATTTTAAAAAATTTTATTTAGAAATTATAAGACTTATAGTTTTTAAATATAATTTTCTTAAAACATTATTAGCAAATATTAGCACAAATAAATTTAAGTTAAACTTAAGTAAAAAAACTAAAATGATGCAAAAAACTTGGGACAGATAGAATATTTCATTATTATTATTATTATTATTATTATATGTATGTATGAAGGTATTTTTAATGACAAGTTTATGAATGAAAGATGAAGCTTATCATACTCGTTAGGATTAGAGTTCACCTGTACTCATCGCGATCACATTGAACAAGAAGAGTTGTATTACTGGGGGCACTTATACTAATTGAACCTTTAGGCTAAACATTTGACGGGATTAGCTATTATGGCTGCAATATTCGCAACCAAATTGGTTTGTTTCCTCTGGATTATATTTACTTGTGATTTTTGTCTCAATTGTCGTTCTTTTCCTCCTTACTGCGCCAAATCAAGAATAAGCGGTAATCTCTTTCGGGCAAAACAGCCTAAACACACGCACACATACACAAATAATAATAATAATAATAATAATAATAATAATAATAATAAAGAAATTACTGTAATAGGGGCAGCACTGTTCATACGCACAGTGATACCCTTAGGTAATTAGCATATATAGTATTTTATTAAATGTTACCTTCTGCATACCATAAATAGAGTACGGAACTTATTAATTAACGTTAACAATAGGAATAGTAAAATTGTAAAATGATACACAACTGCCAAAAAGTAACATAATTTAGTATAAAATAATTGTAAAATAACTCTAAAGATATAGAAGGCCTGGTTGTTCAATGTCTTATTTAGTATTAGTGTCAGTAATTAATATTAAAATTTTTAAAATCTTACTCAAAAGTAACTTTTAATTTTCAACTTCAACAATTTTATTTTTATCATCTAATAAATTATTTAAAACTTTTACACTAACAAAAAAAACACTATTTTCAAATGGGGCTTAAAATTAGTAGAACGAGTGTGCTGGGGACGCTATTATAATATGGAATAGGTATATTTGGTGATGAGACGTGGGTGCCATTACAATTGGCGTGGCGTGGCGTGAGCGTAATTAAAGAGGCTCGTGTTCTCAGCTCTTTTGCGCTTTTCTCCTGTGACGTGTATTTTTTTTTGTAGGGAACCCAGGGACTTGCAAATACCCTAATGTTTATCTTAATCTATATTTTGTTCATTTTTTTTTTAAATTTAGATTTTATCCCTTAATTTTATTATTTTATTTTATAATAATTTTTAAAATTATAATTTAAATTATAAAATAATTATTTTTCAGTAATGTCAGTCTCTCAAATATTTTTTTTATAGTTAATAGATATTTTAAATTATTATTTTTTCCTTTTTATATATACCTTTTTCTTCCTATAAATGTATATTAATATCTTTTAAAAATCGGTTAACTATAAAAAAAAATATCAAAAATCTTAAAATTATTAGAATATAATTGTAAGATAGTTTAATTTAGTATTTCAGAAATTATTATCGAACATTATAAAAAAAATTAGGATAAAGTGTAAATTTTTTAAAATAAAATAATAAAATATAGGTTAGATCAAACATTATAGAGTTTTTGGTATTTACCCCGGAACCCAAACTACCAATACCATACACCTTTTAACTTTTTCTTTTTTTCTTCGTTTCTTTTTCCCCTCCCGTGACAACAAACTCGCCCGTGACATCTCCACCTGTTCGACTCCCTCCACATTACGCAGTTCGCACAACACGCAGGCCAATAGCACAGCCGGGTTAATGTACATACAATTATAGTATGGTATGAGTTTTCTTCTCTGATGCTAGCATAATTTTATGTTTCCTTTGCACATTTATCTCGATTTCACATTCTCAAGGATCATAGACGAAAACAACAGTAACGGTTACAAAAAATAGTAAAAAATTATGTATAGTTTTAGTGTAAATTTTACAGGTGGTCGCCTAGCCTATTTTTTTTATCTTAAATAAGTATCTAAACTTAATATTGCCCTATTGAAGTTCTTTACTGCTTATATCATATCCTAGTTAGGTCGTTTCTATTATATTTACAATTGCTTTTGACAAAATGTCATAAAAAAATGCACACTCTAGCCCTTAGATTTTCTTCTTTCTACTCCCAACACTATAAAACTTAGGATCTAACACTTTAACCATCATCTTCATCTAAGACTTTCTCCCTCTACGCACAATGTGTAACAACCCTACTATTATAGCCAAGTAACACTTGGCTATGAGATAAGAAATCTCTAATTTAAACATTTATTATGTATTTCAAGTAAGAGGTAGGGCTAAAAAGGTTTCTAGAGCATAAATGACACCTAAATGTCACTAGGGGTGTTTTGGTATTTTTGCTCTGGGTAGAGGGTAAAAATTATTCAATTAGATTATATGATTATGATTATTTACTATTACGATTCTTTTTCTTTCTTTTTTTTTTTTTTTTTTTGCCTTAGTAAATGTTAAACATCACTTTGACTTTTATTCTGATTTTCATTTGCTTTATTAATTACGAAACTTTACCTTGATTCTTATGCTAATGCTTAAACATCACTTTTTATGAGAAGATTATTACTACTCCCTCTGTCTCACATTTTTTGCACAATTTCCTTTTTGGACCGTCCCAAATTCTTTGCATCATTTCCCTATCTAGTAAATTTCACATACTCAGTTTACCATAACACCTTCATCTTAATCTTCTCTTTAAAACTTTTTATTGAAATCTTCCCATACCACGAGTTTCTGATATCTGCTTCTGTTCTCATTGTCATCATGGGTTCTTGAGGCTCGAAGGTCGAGGCATCATGGGTTCGTCTGGGTTCATAACAAGGCCAGAGGGATGGAGCACAATAGAATAGAGGCTGAGATCGGAGCATGATTGAAGGGGTTTAGGCTGAGAATTGTGATCGGCGGCAATCGATTTGATGAGGATGAAGGCGGAGGCTGGGAGGTAGAAGCTGAGATGGGTGCTTAGGAAGAGATTGGTACTCCGGCGACAAGCGAGTTGAGGGTGATTGGTCAACGCAACGGATCGACGGATCAATTAGGACAAAGAAACAAATAGACGGATCGATAACGGGATCGACTGAGATGGGGGCGACAGATTGACAAATTGACACGACTAGGGCAATGGTAGGGCTAAAGAAGGTGGTAGGCAGCGAGGAGTGGCGAGCTTGGTCGGGCTGGCAATGTGTAGACAAGGACAGAGACTAAGATGGAGGTGGTCCCCTTTTTGTCGTGCTTCATTGCTCAGGGGCAACATGGGCAAATTAGTGAATGTACAAAGAAGAACATGGGTAAATTAGTAAATGTACAAGCTTTCTTAAATTGTGTGCCAAATAGAAATGGTGCAAACAAAGCAAGGTAGAGGGAGTATGTTTTAGGCAAAAGTTTGGTCACAATGGTTTCTTTATTTTTTGCCATAGTTTGAATGGATTTTAGCCAATGTTTGACCTGTTTGCAGACTTTGCTTAAACTTTCAATTTAAAACCCTAAATGCATACCATTTTATTACTTTTTTTTTGTAAGCGACTAAACAACAATTTTAGTTTGCTAAAATCCTACTTTTTACCTTAGTAATCCAAAAACTTTATTTTATAAAGATTAGACTCTGATTTTAAGTGAACTCCAAATCTCACAGTTTTTTTAATTTTCATGGAAAAGTTTTTTGCATCAATGATTAAACATTTAAACTCACTTTTTATGTCTAGCAATATAACCTTTCCACTATTCAACCCAAACATTATTATTTTACTATATCTACACTAAATGCTACAAGACCAATAAATCTCTTTGTTTCTTTATTTGTCACAAAGATGTCTATTATTACACTTCGATCTTTCTTAGGGTTAATCATTCAGTTTATTCGATTTAAATAGAACCAAATTTTTTTTATTTATTCGGTTTTTGGTTTTTGATAATTAGAAACTGAATTAACCAAACTAAGCCTAAAAACCGAAATAAAACCGCACCAAAATATTTAGTTCAATTCGGTTTAAAAAAGAAATAACCAAAATAAAGTCACATCCAAAAAACAGTGATGCACCTGTAATACAAAGAAACATAGTGTCTTAAGAAACTATATAGCAAAAAATGGTGGACTATTATGGGGTTTGATATTATTTTCCCCAGTTGAGCAAACACAGTGATGGTTTCTTCAACTACACCTCTCAAATTCAATTTCTACGGCAGAAGCAAGCAGGATTAAAATTGTTAATCAAGTAGGAGCCATCCTGGCTGGTAGTGTCAGTGATGAAAGAGATCTTATGGGTTGGGTTGGATTCATTGTTGGTAGTGCCACATTGAAGGCGGGAGTGTCGTTTCCTACGGCCGGCGGAGGTGAGTGGAAGGCAAGGCCAGAGGACGGAGGCGAGTGATGGGCTGCCGAAGGTGAGTGTTTTTGTCTTGTGATGGCCAAACCCCAATAGAAGCCATTAATCTTTTATCTACCTTCAACTCAGTCGCTTCTCCTTTTAAACCTGTCAATTGACCCACCAAAACGTAAAATATGAGATGAAAAAAATATAATTTTTATAGTTACCGAAATAACCAAAACCGATATTCTTCCTATTCGGTTTCAACCGAACTGAAAAATCAAATTAACCGAACTAAAATTTTGAATTATTTTAATTTTTTAATTTTTTCAGTTTTAACCGAATAATGATTACCCATAATCTTTCTCGCTTCTATCAACTAACAAAATCATGGGATCCGCATATGAGAAGGTGTATGCTCCCTAACGAGATGCTTCAGACGCATTCTTAAACCCGAGTGAGCTTTGGGCAAACCACAAGTTCAAAATATGGTTTAAAACTGAATGGAAAAACAAAATTAGGAAACAAGAATGAAAGACTCGCCTTGTCTGTCTTTGTGTTCGGCGCCTTTCTTCAGTACAACGAACACCCGTGCTCGATTGCTGCAACAGACTTCCCGACCTTAGGGTGAAGTGTGAACCTGCTCTCCCTCTTACTCAACGCCAATATATACATTATACACAGCCGCATGGAGTAATCTGTACCTTGCACTAAATAATACTGCCACCACATTTCCACCCATGTGAGACTTAGGCCTTCGCCTTTTTGCTATAGGGCATCTTTCCGATAGGCATAGGCGGCCTTACTGCTCTGTTCGCACCAAATTGGTATTGAGAATTACATTACAAACGTCCCATGCAATGAAATATCTACAAAATTTCGGAGCTAACAATCAAAAAGCAATGAAGGAAGACAATTTCATGAGTGAGTGAGTGAGAGAGAGAGAAGATGGGGGGTTGAGAGAATTTGAACATTTCTCAGGTACTGACTACGTCAAAGAAAAATAAAAACTTAAATATACTGCTCCACAGCACAATCCTCGAAGAAAGAATTTCTTGCTAATAATCATTTATAACTGCTCCTTCAGCAAGATCCTGCGTGTTCAAATCTGTACATACATCCCACGTAGACACCGACACAAGGACAAACTAGGTCCTTGGTATGTGGAATTTGGGGTTTCAAGTCCAAACCATTTATGTACAACCTTTGCTAACATTAGCACTACATACAGTCAGAAGGCTCTTTTTGGTCAAATCCTTCACTTCCAAACCTTGACAGCCCCATCCCTACTGCTTGAGATCAACAATCTCTGGTTCAACTTGATGGAAGCCAAAGATAGCACAGAATCACGATGGCAACCTGCAGAATCAGTAGCAGCAGCAGCTAGAACTGCTTTTGCTGTCAATTTGGTAGACAGAGGGCGTCTCTTTGTCTCCTGTTAGCCATAAGAATATTGCAGTTAGTAAATTCTTGGTTATTATGGCAGAGTAAACAGACTCGTAATGTTGAAGGCAGCCTTTACATATGAGCAAAAGAAGAAGAGAAGACGTTATTGAACTTGCGAAGATAAACCACTGCAAAAGAAAGACGCAACACTAGGCACTAAAATGTCTTGACCGCCGAAATTTTCATCCATTCATTTTAAATGCCAAAATTCCACAATAATTCAGTAATCTGTTTAGGGTGCACAGTGTTCAGATACTCCTCTGTACATCTGCCAGCTGGAGATCAAACCATAAAGAGTGAAAACTTCTACAATTAACATACCTGTACAACTTGCACGCCAAAACTAGATTTTGCCTCGTAGAAATCATCATTTCCCACACCCTTCATACTCGGTCCACAAATGCAGTAACACCGATCAGGGCTGAAAAATCAGACGTCCATTTGAGAAAGCAGTAGAGTGCAGTGCAAAGGTGAAAGTGAATAAAAAAGGTTTCAAACTCAAAACCTGCGATGGTCCAAACGTCTTATCCTTAAGTCAGTACCCCCTGTCAACAAATCACCACCAGGAAGGGGTAACAAAGAACGAATACCAGGTAGGCGGGGAGGAGGTTCATTCAGCTCATCAACTCTGTACTTGGGATGGGCATTTCTCCTTGGATCTGATTTAGTATTCGTTTTACTAAGTGGCTTTGACAATGCCCAAGGCAAATCTGATACTTCAGCATCTCCATCATAATTTGCCATTCTAAATACCTGAAAATTAAGTTTAGACAGAAATAAAGAGTCACAATCAGACAGAAAAAAACCACCATTTTTCAAGGCTGGGGGCAGGAGCTGGGGGTCATGATGCCAGAATCCTATAGAATGAAACTGGCAGCCATCATTATGCCATGTGAGAGAGCAAATCAGAAGTCCTTTTCCCTTCTCCATCTCCCAATTGATACGAATAACATAGACTTATATTTTCATTACAAAAAAAAAATTTAATGAAATAAACACGTTCAATGTGATGAAAATAAGAGTCAAATTAGATGCATCAGGCTAAGAACAAATTGCAGCCAAATGCTTCTTGATTCCAATGTCATATTCGAGGCTCAACATTCCACATTTATCTTCTCCATCAGAGAATATGGGGACCATTATTAAACGAGTTTAAGTTTTTGATAGTCATCACAGTAGAAACAAGATCGCTTCAACTGACCCCTAAATAAAATACTCATTTCCAATTTCCAGTTCATACTCTAAATTCCACCTGTCATTCTCATCAGAAAAAGTGGCACTATTATTCAATGTGTTTACAATCACCACAGTAGAAACAACTTTGAATCTTTGATAGTCATCAGTGTAACCAGATTCATTCAACTGACTCTAAATGAAATAGTCTTGTTCCTAATTTCCCATTGATACTCAAAATTCCATATCCAGCAAAGCTAGTATCAGGTTAAAGTTTCAAGAAGAATTAACTTGGTGTCTCTCAGCTCCATCTTTCTTTAATTATTTAATTGTCATTATGTTGTTAGCAAAATCGAATTGACAATGGAAACAGTATATACCTGGTGGCAACTTGAATTCTCTGCATTCCAAAGGGAAACTTCATTACAACCGGCAGCAACATAAATAAGAGGCCTTGCAGTAACAGAAACAGAAACGAGAGCAGGAGGCTGGAAGAGACAAATCTTTTCTATGGGGCATACTAGAGAGTACTGCCATGTGTTCACGGGTATGAGGAACCTCAGATCCCATAGAGTAAGCACACCCCTTGAGGACCCTGATACAAACCAGTTTCCACATGGGCCAGCTACAAGAGATGATATATAACCTTCTTCAGGAGATGCTTTTACTGTCCATGCATTTGAATTTGATCTTATGTCCCAAAGATGAATACCACAGCTCTGAGAGCTGTACATGAACATTTGGTTATTGCTGTTCTCAGCATTGTAGTTCAAGAGTGTAAGTATTGCACCTTCCTTGATATCCTTCTTTTTTATATCAGCAATACCAGAATATTTCTCAACAACGTTCCCTAAACCTCGAGAAATGTGGTCCACTGAGAACATATGAATGGTTCCATCACATGCCCCGACAACAACTTGAGAAGAATTTCTGAGCATCAGAGCACATAGAGCTCGGCTTCCCTCCAAGTGGTAAGTCAACCTTGACCTAAATGATATGTCCTTTTCTAGTTTTCTTGAATCCCATACTTTTACAGTTGAATCATCAGATGCAGTCACAAAAAAGCTGTGATCATTTGAAATTGCTATGTCATTAACAGCAGACCTGTGCTCCTGGAGGTGCGCAACCAACACTCCTCGAGGTCTCCATCCTGAATCTGGAACAGATGCTGTTCTTGCAAAAGAGGGAAGTCCAGTATGATCAACTGGAGCAGAAGCATCTTCAAGAGCAATAGAACCACCTCTCAGTGGCCCAGATAATCCTGTCTCTTGGGATTTGGTAGCTATATAGGCTGCTTGATCATTTTCTCGACTCTCTGGCTCATGCACAACTCTATAGAACTGCTTGGAACCCCCAGTCACACTGAATGAGCCTGAAACAAATTTGGGTGCTGGAACCGAGCTGGCCAAGGTAAATGATTTGTTCAATGGATCCATCCAAGTCATGGTAGATGAGCCAATTCCCAAGGAATTGAACTGCAGTGGGGTGTCTGAAGCTGCTGGTGGAGCTCCCAAAGCCCTTCTGTCCATGCTAAAAGAGTACAGCGGTATCCCTTCTGATGACTTATCGTAAACAAAACTATGTACTCCATTGACTTGTTGAGTCATTAAACCTGAAAACTGTAACTTCTCAGTGCTAGAAGTTTTGGACAAAAGACTACCCATGTTTCTCAATCTAGGATCATTCTCATTGGACTCTGCGGGTTGAGTCTTATGCAATTTATCATCGGCAGGTTTTTGGCCATCAGGAATGTGTTGCATGTCTGGCCAGAACTTCATTGAGTGTAACTCCACAGCTCCTCTCTGCAGTGCATCTGCAGCATCACATTGCTTAGATTGCACGGATGAATTGTACCATATTTTTCTCTGTCGATCCAACATACCTGAGCTCCTGGCATTTTCCAAAATTTCATAAAATATCTGTCTTGACACGGAAGGTTTTAAACATGACAAAATAGTTTTCTCAGAAGCCAGAGACGCTGGTTTTCTACGAAGAAAGGGTTGTATAACTGGGGCAAGAAACACGTAAGAATCCACAGCACCAAGGCTCTCACTGCTAGCTGCGATGAAAGTGACCACTGACCTTCGCACCCATTGACTAGGATAACATAACAATGGGAAGGCACGCTCTATCATTTCAAGCAGTATCCTCTTTCTCAGGAAACCACTTCTGCACAGAATAGATAAACACTCCAATGCGTTAACAATGACAGCTTCGGTAGTATCACCCAATGCTTGATCAATATAAGGTAAAAGATACTCCTCCACACTTCTTTGTCCAACAAAAAAGCATACATACACAATTTTCCTGTAGAATACAGCCCTTAGCTGTTCATCTCTGTCATTCAAAAAGGCAGGGAGAATGGGCAACAGAAAGTCATTGCTCTGTCTCTGGCCAAAGAAGCAGCATAAGTTTCCTATGTCCTGAAGAAGTGCTCTCCTAATATTAGGAGTTTGTTTTGGACCCATTACAAGTTCCTGAACTACCTCGCCAATGGATTTTCTCAACTGTGTGAGTTGGGAATCATTGCTCAATCTGTGAAGTTGCTGAGATGTCTCACTGGATGATCCTGGTGTCTTTGGTGACAAGGTGAGTTCATCAAGGACTCCAGTTTCACTGAGCCTTGTTGAGTGAACAAAGAAACCATAAGCTGTAAGTGCTAGTTTAGCTATGTTGCTAGCATAACAGATTCTCACACTTTCCTCTGGATCATCAGGAAGCATAGAAAGCATCGGAAGGATATATTCTGGAAATATTTTTGCATCACTGGGTGGGAAGTCTCGGATTAGTGGAAGGATATCACACAATGTTTCTAGTGCAGCACATCGCACAATTGCAGCTGGATCAGAAAGCATGGCAATAACATATGGGAGTACTCGCTGCAACCTATCCTCATCATCAATAAATAGTGAACAGGTTTTGAGTAAAAGTATAGCTCCCCTCCTCAAATGAGGCAATTTTACATTGCGTATGCAAGAACAAAGCAAAGAGGCTATCAGAACCATTCCTTGGCATTTCATATAGTTGACTGGTAATGGCAAGAATGGCAAATTAAAGGTATCTGATTGACTATCGTACTTGGACATCAATGAGGTTAAATCTTCCATTGTGATATTTTTCAAAAAGGGATGATAATTTTTCTGAAATGAATCAGATGTAGTTTGAATATGACCATCAATAGATTGAGAGCCAGTCTGTTTAAGATGTTGAGAAATTGGAGAATCAGTGTCACCCTCCAGAGTTGAATTTGAACCAGGATTTAGATTGCTTTCCTTCACATCCCCATTCAAGGTATTGACGTCATTTAGCATTTTGAGTTGCTTGACATCTTTTCTCTTAGTTAACGAGTCATGCTCTGGGCCTGACCTTTGCTTTGCAACTATTTCTTGCAATTTTGTGCCAGCTTCTGCAACTGATGCAGCTAAACTGTCACTTGTATCCTTGCCTGTCATTTGCTTTAGTAACTCAGGGAAAACACTCTGGCACATAGCAATCTAAGATAGGGAGGGCAAAACGGTTACTCATGAGTTGCACAAACAATCAAGTTTCAAAGTTCTGGTGTAGGATTTTTACCCGCATATCAGAATGAAGAGGATTCCAGCAACAGTAGAAATTGTGAAGAAATGGTGAAAAATAGCTAGGAAAAACAACTTCTGCGTAATTCTGTAAATATTTTTCTGCAGAAAGGCGCAACTCTGGTTCCAGTTGGATCATATGAAGTATCATCTTGCAGATTCCAGAATCCGGGATCTGCACCCACAGTGCCAACCAATTAACTTAAATATCACTGAGCTCAAACAAATTCAACATGAAAAGGTGAGAAAAGATGCCTCCAGGCCCCCCCAAAAAAAAAAAAAAAAAACTCCAATCAATAGAAAAGGAGCATGAACCAAACCAAATACAAAGCAAGGTATGATAGGACTTCAGGATGATATCCATTATCCAAGCAGATAGGTGATCAGCAGAAAAGGCCTCTAGGATAAATTTATGGGGAAAAATCTTAGATAACTTACAGCACATAAAAACAGATCTAAACAAAAAGAGTAGTAAATATATCAAAGCATTGGCATATCTAGAATAGTGCAAGTACCTTTTCAATATGTTGGCTAGGATCATATTGTCCTCTACGATAAGCAAGAAGCTGAGACAATTCAAAGAGTGGCTGGCCCTCAAGGAAAAGTTCCGCAATTACACAACTGATACAAGAACCCAAAAGGTACAGAATATTGTATTACACATTGACACATCTGAGAATGCCAAATGTTCAGGAGCTTAAATGTATAAGACACTAAGTTTCTTCCAAACAAGAAAAATAATTTAGAGACTAAAAGAAACGCAAGAGAGAACCCATAAAATTATTTCAACTAACTTGAAACAAGCGTATCAGGTAGCTTGATTTCATGCCTTGAAACAAAATTATGATTGGCTCGGAGAGCTCACCCTACAGCAAAGATGTCCATTGATGGCTTCAAGGGTGCATCTTGTGTGACTTGCATTTCACCTCCGTGTTCATAAAATCTCTAATATGAAGGAAAAAAGGGACTGAATTATCTATCTACAGGAGAATTCAATCACCGTTCTAAATAAGAACAAGGAAAATCAGATTCAGAAGCCCCTTTCAATTCCTTTGCTGGGAAAAAGGGGATGAATATTATGTAAAAAACTTAAAAACCTACTCACTTATTTATCTTCATCTACATTCCTCAATAAGCTAGCCCATCCTTGGTACTTAATAGGCAAAAGCATTCGGTCACTCTAAACTATATATTGAAAAAGATACTTAAAGAGTTGTTGACATCAACAAGGTCAGCAGCATTAAGATTTATAAACCTACTTCAACAAGTACACCTGTAAACAGCCTTATTTCTACCTGCATTGCTCTCTCAATTGAATTAACTGAACTGGGTCTACTGTTTGCAAACTACTATGAGGTTACTTGCTTCTCAAACATGGAATGCCTAAATCTGAAATCATGAAAGATGGATTACAAGCAAACTGTATGTCACAAGAATCTTAGGAACCATCCAAGAATCATTCAAAAGTAATTAGAGTAAAGCTATCGGAATCATATCAAAATATACCACTAACATTACTGAAATTGTATCAGACCTCAGGCGCGAGGTAGCACAACCTCCTTCCTCCAGTGTCAAAAAAGAACGAGAAATCTGAGGGGTCATCATACGGGATGTATGTGGGTTTGAATGAGGCAAAGTCAGCAAGATAGAGCCAGTTCCATGAGGTCACCAGGACATTTTCACACTTTATATCGCCTAAAGCAGCCAAACAAATATAATTGAAGTCAGGATTAACTCCTAAAAACAGAGGAGAACAGTACAAAATTTGCCCCTCATGTCACAGCATGACTATCCATGACGGTCACTAAATGAACCTACCATGACAAATTCCCTTCTCGTGGCACTGCCTCACAGCAAGAAGTAACTGCACGACCAGAATCGATAAAATATTTAGACAAATTACATAATTCCAGAACATCAAAAGACTGGGATGACAGACAGATGGGAATACCTGAAATGCCAACCATTTCTTCTCCACCAGACTTAGGAAAGGCCGAGTACTCAACCGATCATGGAGATTATTGAAAAAGAACTGCCTCAACAGATACGCGGCTTTATCTGTCTCTTGCCAGAACTGTAACGAACAAGTCAGATGGATCAAGACTCAAACAATCAAAAGAAAAACAACACGTATCCTAATAATAGATTCGCAGTCAGTAGCTAAGCAAGTAATAGGCGTCAGAAGCTGGAGATTTCGAAATCAATCAGTGGAAGACGGAGCAGAAGAGCCGGGACCTGGAAGGGCCAGACGTGGGGGTGGTCGAGGGTGCGGAAGGTGTCCTTGATTAGGGTCAGTCGACGGTCGTAGTCGCGAAGGTCGATGGAGTCACCGCGCTTGAAATAGACCTTGACGAGGACGAGGCCTTCGTCGTGCTTGCATAGGATGGACTTGAGGAAGCGGCCGCGCCCGAGGACCTCCTTCAGCACCAGATTGTAGGACGACGGCAGGTCATGGAGGTAGTACTCCGTCGCCGACGCCTGCGTCGTTCGAGCGATCTTGTTTCCCATTCGAGCATTTGGTTGCTGCCTGCTAATTGTTGATTTTCTTTTCCCTTCCTACGGCAGACGCATCGTGCCGGTGATGGCTCAGAGTAATCCGCCCGATTGGAATGAGAGTTAGATGGGTGGGTTTACGTATCGGTCAAATTATTTAGATTTAGATTTAATCTCTTAGAATATATTTGGGGTTCAGATATAGATATTTGAGTTTAGTTTAATTTTGAGTTGAGTTAATTTTAGATTGGGATGCGTCAGGCTGAATTTATTGCATTTGAATTCAATAAATATCAGGTTATTTGAGTTCAAGCTAAATTCAAGCTAATTATTAGGTTTATTCGGTTCACTAATACATAAGTTAAAATAACTAAATTGTTTCTATTTTTTTACTCAATTTTGATAAAAAAATAAATTTTAACTGAATATAAATAATAATATAAATTTTATGAAGATATATTAATATATAATTTTTTTAATAAAATACAATAATTCCTAAAAACTAATTATTTTGATCTCTCTCTTACCATTTCATTAATCATTTTTCCTAACTTTCACTTGTTAACTCCGCAACGCTAAATGAATTAATAGAATAGAAGAAACTCAGTCACCTGTGTTAAATCATAAATTTTTTAAAATCTTTGTTAACCATATACTTTATGTTGATTTTGGTAACAAACGGATCTTACCGGGTTTAGTCATCAGGTCATTTTAGGTTCGAGCCAGGTCAGACTCAGGTTCAAGTTTTTTGAGGTTTCATTTTAATCAGGTTCGTGTTCAAGTCGAGTTCAAATTATTAACTTTTATAGTTAAATCGAGCCAAATCAACCTTGGGTTCGGGTGGGCCAGACAGATCGAGTCATATTTTGCCAACCTTAATCCCGACGTGTAAAATGAATATGAATATAATTAGTGAGATGCTACTTCTTTCATCTAAAAAATGATGAAACATTTTTTCTTTTTGGGCTGTCCCAAGAAAGTTAAAACATTTATTTTTTTAGCAAATTTTAAACATTCAATTTACCATGTATACCTTGCTTTAAACTTCATTTTTAAAATGTTCTCTTTAGTCAAAATACCTAACAAAATATCCTCCAACTCCACAAACCCATGTAATTGACAAACCTGGGATCAATCAAGGCCTTGATCAAGCCAGCTTTCGTCGTCCCATGCCTCGATCAAGGCCAACGTATACAAAACCTAGGATCGATGGCTCTAACTCAACATCGTGTCAAGCCTCCACTCTTATCTGTGTTTAAACCCAAGCCTCGTCTTCTTCTTGTTCTTCATTTGCCTCCACCGTCCCACTCTATGGCGATGATTTGCTTCAGTTTGGCCCTACTAGATTTGTTCTTCAAATGGGTCTGATGCCACCGTCGTGAAATCAATGATTCGATGTCAATTTGATGACAGAGATTCTATCAGTTATCAAAGACGATTGGAGATGATTTGACGGTGATTCGATGATGGAGATAGAAGATGATTCGATGACAATCGGCGATGATTGTTGCTAGAGAGGACACCGATTCTTAGGCTTGATTGATTCTCTTATATTCTATTGGCTCAATTCTAATTATAGTTTTTGGAATAAACTCTGTTAGCTCGATTATTAGGCTTGATCAGTTACAATTTGATTGATTTATCCGCCATGCATGTTATTGAATACTATTGTGCTTAAGTTTGTTTTATGGCCGATGAAAAAGGTTGTTTGGGCAAAGGCAGAGACTAAAAATGGACCGAATGAGGCAACACTGGATAAAATGGAAGAAAAATTGAAAACCTTAAAATTTGTGCCTGAAGAAACATCTTAAGTAAAACGAGATGAAGGGAGTACTTATTACAAAAGTAAACGACTCGTTTGGCATCAACTTTAATACTTAATTAATATTATAGTTTCAAAAAATTATAATTAACTTTTGCTCCATCTATCTCATATTTTTTATATCATTTGACCTTGTTATATAAATTGATTTGAATTTATTCATATTAATATTTGTTAGACAAAATTTTTTAAAAATATATTTAGAAACTATATGTCTTGATTTATCATTCTTATATAAAAGTTTTTTTATTTATATACTAAAATATTGAAAATAAAAAATTATAAATTAATTACTGAAAAGTGAATAGTGCAAAGAATATGGGACGGGAAAAGTATTATTAATAAATTATTCAAAATTCTACTATTATTAATTATAAAATTTTGAAAAATCGGCCTTATGCCTTTCGTTGAAAACATATAAACGTAGTTTGTAGAGGCTAAAATCATATTTGAACCATAAACTTACAAATCTACTCACTTTGGATCTCGAACTAAAATTCATTCCGAACCTCTACTAAACTTTTAAATTTCATCCAATTGACCTTAGATTGCGATATCATCCCTTGCCAGGAGCCGCTTCTTATTCGGCTCACTATGAGTAACAATAGCCCTATTATAATCGGAACTGATAACTTATGGAAGACCTCAATTTGAAGTTGGACTAATTATTAACTTTAATTCAATTCTAGAAGTTTAAAATTAATGTAGGTGAAATTAAATTCGTTATTATGGTCCGTGTATAATCAATTAATAAAGTGAGAGGATGGGAGGGACGTGAATAAAAGAGGAGGAGTGAGTCCTTTTTCCTAATTTAGATGAGTGAAAAGAAAAAAGCATAAAGGAAAGAAATGTGGGGATAATGAGTGTCTTCCTCATCTCTATTTTCTTCTATCTAAGCAACATTAAAAAAGTTATACTAATTTTCCTTTCCCTTCTTTTCCTTTCTCTCAATCGAAACAGATCCTTAGTTGTTTAAGGTATGGACCATGGACTAAAGTCAATAACAACTTCGAATGACTCCCTAAACCACAGTGTCTCTCTCAATGGCGAAGGCTATGGTTAGCCTCAAGCCATCACAGAAATCCTTCCAATTATCATTATCATGTGACTAGCAAAGTGTCAAACTAGGGTGTGGGGCGTGGGATGGGGCCTTAGAATTTTGGATTTGGGTTGGTGCTATTCGACATTTAATGTAATACTTTTATGAACACTAATCAAATGTATGGTGACATGTTCTCATTAGTATAATGGGCGTTTGGAACCAAATTTCACCTTACAGTCCCAAGTTTCACACACACACACACATATATACACTTATGGTTCCAATTGAATAGTTTGGGATTTTCTTGTCAAACAATAGCTTGCAATATAAATGCACATTTTTTATGTGGAACATGACGAATGTTATGGCCTCGGGTAAATAGTGCCTAGGGTCTCAAACCTTTACTTTTTGTTACAAATTCATCCCTAACCTTGCAACCATTGCATATTCATCTTAAATCTTTGCTTGGCATTGTAAATTTGTCCATTAACCAATGGTCAATATAGTCAATGATGGAATTAGGATGAATATGCAATATTTGAGAGGTTAGGTACAAATTTATAACAAAAAGCAAAAGTTTGGGGAACCCTAACGCAATTTGTCCTTTTTCTTTTATTTTTCCTCTTCTTCTCTCTCTCGGGTTTTTTACGTCGCTTTTCTCTTATCGTCTTAACAAGGGGTGTAAACGAGCCGAACCGAGCTCAAACAGGGCAGGCTCAAGTTTGGCTTGTTTCATATTGGAGTAGGCTCGAGCTTGAGCTCAAGCTCGATGAGCTTTATAAACAAAGTTAGAGCTCGGCTTGTAGTAGGCTCGAGCTCGATTCATTAGCTCGATAGGCTCAATGTACTTGGTTCATGAGCTCGGTTCGAGCTCGAAAAGCATATTTGAGCTCGTGAACAAGCTCGATTCAAATTACCTAATTGCACTTGACAAAATAACATAAAACCTCCATGATCAAGGTGCATCTCATCAAGCACATAACCAAGGACATTCATCCGAGTTCAAAATAAGTTATACAGACTTTAAACAACCGAGCTTATGAAATATTCAAAACTAACAAATTATAGAAGTTTGTCTCAAAAGCTCACTACTTTACATCCAAACAAACAACAAGAGCAAAAGATCATGAAATGTGCATCACCACCATTAACCATTCTTGAAGCCTTAAAGTGAACTAACAAAATTTGCTAAGAACCATTTCTTAAGAAATTTGCTTTTCTTGGTGGCAATAGTTTCACTCCAAGCTACAAAAATAAACATAGCCATGAGTAGCATTATTAAACATACTCCTTCAGTTGCTAAAATCCTAGCCGCACAATGTAAACTGTTCCTGTATTTAATCCTTTGCATTTCTGTGTTGTGGTTCTACATCTTTACCTGATATGGAATGTAGAAACTCGAACATACAAAAGAATTCTAGTTAGCAAAGTGATGTTGTAAAGTATTATGGAAAACCAAACATAGGGAACCGAATAATTCATTCATTGAAATCAGACATAAAAACTTGTCAACTTTGAATTAAAAATTTTCAGATGAAGAAATAACCAATATCATGCCTTGCTTATCAAAATGAGATTAAACAAACTGAAAGCAAAATCAACCATACCAATGACAACCCCTAAACACAAATCAGACCCATATGCCCCTAATCAATCTAACAATTAACATAATTGCCCCAAATTGAAAACGTCATTAAACTCCATGCTATTAACCCTTAATCTAACAAATTTGATTTCTAGCAGAACTTCATATTGAAACGAAATTCATAAGTAATATAAGTAAGAATAAACGAACAAAAGTACCTTGATAGTGTTGAAGGGGTAACTAGTGACAACAGTTCCGACCCCGGCAAGTAACCCAGCAATGTACTGTTTGTAGCCAACGGCATTCGCCATTTTCTCCCCATGTTTATGGTCATTTTCCATCTTTCTCCAAGACCCAGCGAGACCTCAGTAGTGGTGCTATTCGGAGGACAAAACAATGGTTTCCCGTATGCCCCCTGACTTAGGTCGCCGGCCACTTCGTTTATCGGATCACAGACTTCAGTTTGGGCTCCTTTACGTGATTTTTACATCCAGGGCGAAAGTGCCAAATATACCACTATTGTTTGGGTGGGTTAGGGCACAACCGTTTCATTCTCAAATTTAAATATGGCTATAAAATTATTCCAGTTATGAAATTATACGAAATCATCATAATGTTAGAAAGAAAACACATCTACTAACCAAGAAGGCAAGAATCGTATGAATCAGAGCATCAGACAGGAGTCGGGTTGTTGGGGCGAATTTCGGCTGGCTGCTGGTGGGGGCAACGCTTGTGCGACTGAGACAGGGGAAGCTTGACGAAGAGAATGCTCGACGGCGTGATGACGGCACGATGAAGGGAAGGCTCGACGGTGTGACAGACGGCCGATGGAGAGAAGGCTCAGGATCGACGGCCCGACGACAGACGGCGCAATGGTAAGAAGACTCGAGTTGCGATGGTGATACAGCTAGAAGGGCCGAGATGGTGATAGCCGGCGGACGCAGCAACTGATGGTCGAGCAGCAATAGATGGGCCGCATGAGCGACGGCGAGGCTGCAGACGAGATTGAGGCAAGGGTGAGTTGCGATTCATAAGGGGAGGCCGTGAGGGACAGGGTGAGTGAGGGCCATGAGGCGAGACTTTGAACTTTGAATTGAGGCAGTAGGGAATCTAGGGATTTTAGGATATATGTTTTGTTTTAATAAATAAATTATATTATATAAATATTATACCAGGCTCATTAAGTTCGATAAAAGTTCGAGCCGAATATATTTGGGTTTGAGCTCGATTCATTAAGGATTCAAACCTAAAATATGGCTTGAGTTCGAGCTTGAAGCTCGTTAAGCTCGATTCGAAAATGAAAAAAACATGCTCGAGCTCGAACTATTTGATAAGACTTGATTCGTTTTACACCCCTAGTCTCAACGTTCCTCTGTCTCTCATTATTCACCGCTCTCCTTTTATTTAAATAATTCTTTTTAAAAAAGTAATTAATTTTTATGTATTTTTTCTCCTACTTATGTCAATGAAAAAGAAAAATCAACAAAAATGCTTACCTTTCTTTGGAAAATATTTTACAATACATTTTGAGTTTCTTTGAAAAATAAAATAAAATAATACAACATCTGCTCCAATATATTTACAATGTATTCTATTTTGAGCAATTATAAATATTTACAATATTCTCATATTTAATAAATTATTTTACTATATTTTGACTACTGATTACAAAATTCATTGTTAGGTAATCCAAGTTTCAACAAAAAAATAATATTCCAAAACATAGGTAGTCCAAGTTTTAACAAAAAATTGGTCGTACTTCTAACATAACTCTTTTTGTAATAATTTCCATCTAAAGGTATTTTATCACTTTTTTATTTTTTTTTCACATAAATTTATCCTATGTTTGTATGGTTACTTAAAAGTCAATGGTAGAGCCGGTGTATAACCTGCAGGGCCATGTCGCCTCAAATCTCAATTAAATAAAGATTTGATGCATATTAGGATGAAATGTTGATATACACCCTCAATTTTAACTCTATTTCAATCTAGGTTCCAAAATTAAAAATTTACTTATTCAATCAAATTTTCAATATAGCAAAAAAGTTAAAAGAAAAAGTATGTATAATAAACTGTTTTTTCCTTTGAAAATTTTCTTACTACCATCATCTCGTTTTACATTGCATTTTTTCTATTTTTTAAAGTTTTAAATTACCCCTCAAATAAAAAAAATATCACTCTTACTTATTTGTTTTTTCTACAAACCAATTAAAAGCATAACTTTTTTAAATTAAACTTCATGAAAAGTTAAAGAGATCATCTTTCTAAGACAAGAGACTAGTAAATAGTCAAACAAAGTTAAAAACTATATAATGTAGCTGTATAAAAGTTCATAGTTAATAAATTCAAAAATTTGTTAACTTTACTACTTGTCCGTCATTAAGTTATCTAAAGACATAAGGTTACAATGTCCATGGGCTTGAGTAAGCTTATTTCAACAAAATAGCAAATAATTTTAACCAAATAGCTAAAGACTTTTTTGAGAAACATTGTCTAATTTAAAGTGAGTATTTTAAAGTATAGGTTGATTAGTTTATTTAATTAATAAGGAATTAAAAATTTTACTTTGGGTATCCAAAAAGTTAAGCATGTATATTGATCTATCATAGAATATTATTTCAATATTGTGTGTCTTTTACATATTTTGTGTGTCTTTTACATATTTTGTTGAATTGTTCTTATATTATCTAATTAAATACTATTTAACAGTTTTCATAAGTCTACAAGTACAAGATCAAACCAATTTTGGTAGGATGCTATATCTTTAAAGTAAGTTTATTTAGAAATTCATATCTTTAAGCATCTTCTTTAAGTTATATCTTAACTATTTTTTGCTTAAAAAGTTAATCTTCAATAAAAAATAGCTTTATGCTGGCCTCCCTAATGATAAAATCCTGGCTTTGCCATTGTTAGAAGTTAGAACTATTTAATAACATATTTGACTTTAATTTATTTTCTCAACATAATATATCAGTCTGATTGCAAATTAGTTCTTTCAACTCAAAAAAATATTTATCAAAATTAAATTATTTTTTAAAAAAAAAGACTTTTGAAATGATATATTGCAAATTACTCGGAAGAGTGCAATATATATTTACTCTCAAATAATGTGGTATGTCTAAACAAAAGTAAAATTTGTACGTAGTGCTAGTTTTATACAATTTGGTTGATAGTTAAATTATTAAGTAGGTGTTATTAATTTTTCTAAAATTGTGTCAAGGTTTGGGACCTAGGTGCTATTTACATCCAAAGGCATTTTGTCACATTCTAGAAAAATTAAATAGTTCTAGAACTATTTTACTAGCATTGCAACGTTATTAAATGGTTCTAACTTCTAAATAACTATACAAACATAGGATAAATTTGTGTGAAAAAAATATAAAATGAGACAAAATACCTTTAGATGTAAATTATTGCAAAAAGAGTTATGTTAGACGTATTGTTAATTTTTTGTTTAAACCTAGATGCCTGTATTTTGGAATATTATTTTTTGTTGAAACTTGGACTACCTATATTCTGGAATATTATTTTTTATTGAAACCTGGACTACTTAACAATGAATTTTGTGGCCAATAACTAAAATATAGTAAATCAATTTATTAAATATGAAAATATTTTAAAATTTTATAACTGCTAAAAATAGAGTATGTTATGAATATTTTGAAACGGATGCTGTATTATTTTATTTTATTTTTCAAAGAAACTTAAAATGTATTCTAAAATATTTTTCAAGGAAAGGTAAGCATTTTTGTTGATTTTTTTTCATTGACATAATTAGGAGAAAAAATATATAAAAAATTAATTAATTTTTTAAAATTATTATTCAAATAAAAAGAAATGGTTAAATAGTGAGAGGCATAGATACGTTGAGATGTTGAGGCTTTAGAAGACACCTGGGAGAGGGAAAAAGAGGAAAAATAAAAGAAAAAGGGTAGCTAGAGTAAGGGGTTCCCAAATTTTTATTTTTTGTTGTAAATATGTACCTATCCATCCCAATTCCATCCTTGACTATGTTGACCATTGGTTAAGGGATGAATTTGCAATGTCAAGAAAAGGTTTAGGATGAATCTATAATGGTTGAGAGGTTAGAGATGAATTGGCAACTAAAAGTAAAGGTTTGGCACTCTAGGTGCTATTTACCCTTACGACCTCATTTAATTGTAATACAGTCATTCAATAAAGACCTAATTGCAAAACAGACCCTGAACTTGACCAACTCGAGCAAGTTGGTCCAAAACTCAGCATTCAATGAAAATTAGCGTCTCAACTTTGAAAAGGTTAGTAGTTTAGTCCATGCACCCAGTGATAGTTAATGGTTGAGGTGGATTTAACGGTGGCCCTGCTACCCAATATACTACTGCAACCTTCAGCTCCGATCCTCCAGCGCTACTCATCCTAGCTTGTCTCCATTGCCACATGTCACATCATTTTGGTGTTCCCACTTCTTGGGCACCGCCAATTATTAGCAATGCCATTCATAGGAAAGAGCCTTCTTTGATTCACCCTCGCTCTTTTTGTGTTTGAATCGGCCATTACCCATCACCACTATTTCAAGCATCCTCCCTATACCATGACCTACATGGCCATATTGAGGTCTTGCAATTCTCCCATACGCAGTTCATCATCCACAACCCCAAATCCTTGCCAAGATGACGACGATGCAGCCCCTCCCCCCCATTGATTGCCCCTCCAAGGTCTCTAATTCTTGTTTCATTACTTCAATTTTTGAACTTTCCTTATTTTCGCTAAAAAAAATTGTTCATTTTGTTCCCAATTTTCTGCAGGTTCAGTAACCCTACAATCGGAGGGCCACTGTTAAATATACCTCAGCCACTAATTGTCACTTTAGCCTCTCCCAAACAATAGCCATCTATTACTATAGCACATAGACTGAACTACTAACCTTTTCAAAATTGAGGGGTCAATTTTCACTGAGTGCTAAGTTTTGTACCTACTCGTTTGAGTTGGTCAAGTTCATGGGCTGCTTCTGCAGTTAGGCCCTCAATAAATCATAAGTTTGAGTTGTGAGGTTACAGGTATATAGAATTGGATATACTAAACAATGTTATCTATCTCTATTTTAAACGTTAAATATTAATAAAACTTGCATCTAATTCGTCTTAAAAACTGATTGTATATATAGATGTATTTTTATAGCTTCTTATTAGGAGTATAAAAGTACAGGTGAAAAAGAAACTTATGCATGTATAATCTTGAATCAAATAAGATACTATTAATTTTTAAATATATACTATTATATATATTACATTTCTTTCGACGCTAACCTCTCAACTTTTTAACACCCCAATCTGCAATGCTATTAGATTTCGTTTCTTAATCTCTTGACTTAACCGTTATTAATGTTGTCAAACAAAATCTTGCTGTAAATTTTAGATGAAATATAATATTCATATAAAATAAAAATAAAGAAATAATAATTTGAGAAGCCATAGATATAAATGTTAATACAGTTCCTATCTAAAATAAAAATAAAGAAATAATAATTTGAGAAGCCATAGATATAAATGTTAATACAGTTCCTATCTAAAAAATAAAATGTTAGTACGATTTTCCTGAAGTTTTTTTTTTTGGGTTACCACTGTTTCTTTTAGTTATGAATTTGTTATAAAGAAATTCTTCAATGTTTTGACTCTGGAGAGGAGGGATTGGTTTTTTGCGTGCAGCAGAACGACACTGATGAGAATTATAGGTAAATTAAACAAAAAAAATTCCAAAATCTTTAATTCTGGCTTCAAATCCTACTCTAACCGCTCAGTTGTTGCTTTATAGTCTTAAGTATGTTTTTCCTATTACAAATTCATTATTGCCCAAGACTAAATTGAGTTGGTACAGAAAATTGATTTATAAAGAAAAAAAATTAATAATTTATATAATTCATTAACTACTACATAGCATAATTTGAACTAGTAGGAACACAGGTGTCGAACATTTCAAATTAAAATTTAAAAATTTAATATTATATAGTTAAATGAGAGTTAATAAATACAAACTCTTTGAAAATTATTTTTTTGTAAATTTAAGCTATATCGTAATTTTTTTTAGTTAATAAATAATAATCATTTTTTCTCTTTATAATCTGAATTTCTGTAACAATTCGATCTAGCCTGGGGCAACGAGAAATTTACAAGGAAGGAAAAATATTTGGGACTATTAAACAACAATCGAAAGATTAGGGATGGATTTGCGACTTTAATTGGTTTGGGATTTTCTATGCAAATACTCTGAAAATTACGATAACGGCTGCCTTTTCCATTAATCTCTGACGGCGAAAACCCACAATTTACACAGTAATTTATTTCCTATTTTAAATTCATCGGATTTTTGTAAATTTCATAAAAACAAAAAGACACGGAGAGAGGTGGCATGGAGCAGTGAGTGAGGGGGGCAGCGATTCGAGGTAAAGCAGCGACTAGCGAGGGTTTCTAGCGATATAAATAAAATTAAAAGAGGGAAGTTATGAGAGCGTCAACTGTAGCCCTCCTACTGTCGCCGGTTTCTTCTCCTTTGCCTCTATCATCCTTCTATCGCTTCCCCGCTTCGTCCCTTCCAACGACGCCTCTGGTCGGCCTCCCTCCTTCGCTCTATTTTTCTTTCTTTTTCATATTCTCCTGATTACATTACATGCTACTGTTGTTTTCTGTTTGTAATTTTATGATTCTAATATTTGGATGGGGTTTCCTTTTCTTGTTTCCTTGGAGGGTTTTGGGATGTGGGAGTAATGGTTTTCTGGGTTTTAATTTTTTTGTTCGTGTTGCTGAAAATTATAAGTTTCAGTTGCCAAAACAAACCTGAATGCTATTTTTTGGGTTCCTTAGTGAGGCCTTGACATTGAATTGGTCTGTTATGGTTATTACGAATGCTAAATCCTCTTTCTGTTCGTTATGGAACTCGAGTAGAGATGCTTTTTTTTTTTATTTTTTATTTTATAATAACTTGACTTTTGGTGACTCTATGTGAAATTAGACAGATTTTTGGAGGTCAACAGGAGCTAGAAGGCTTGTTTTTGCAGCCAATACACAGTCTATTTCTACAATGGCAAGTGTAAGTTGTTAAATTCGTCAACCCAATGCCGTGTTTTTGTATAGTTATCCTTCATTTTCTTCTTCTTCTTCTTCTTCTTCTTCTTCTTCTTTTTTGCTAAACATTGCCTGAAAATTTCTTTTGTCAAATGGCGGGCACTAAGTTCAATAACATTGGCATCAAATAACAGGAAGAAGAATACATGGGCACTGTAAAAGCTCAGTTGGCAAAATTGTTTGAAATATCACTTAGACAGACTGTTCCAGATGAGTCAGATGTGGAGCCTCTTATAGCTCCCTGTGCTGCAAATGCAAAATTTGGTGATTACCAATGGTATGAAATTATTATGTACCTGATCCTGAATTTAATTTCACTCAATGGACTATAATCTGTTGCATACTAAACTTTGAACTTGCTGTTTGATGCAGTAATAATGCAATGGGCCTGTGGTCTAAAATAAAAAGTAAGAAGACAGAATTTCGGGGGCCTCCAGCTGTTGGACAGGTACTTACATCAGCATTAGATTGGGAAGGCCATTGCTTGTATTTATGCACTCTATGTAATGTTGTAGCTTTATTTTGACAGGCAATTAAGAACAACATCCCTCCATCTGAAATGATTGAATCTTGCTCTGTAGCTGGTCCTGGTTTTGTCAATATTGTATTATCAAAGAATTGGATGGCTAAGGTGACTGTCCATGGATATTTTTGTTTTCTTAATTCAAATGAAAATCTCTGCTTTTCCTTTACTGTTGTCCTTGCACTGTGTTATGAATTTACGAATGTTTTATTCCCAGAGCATTGAGGAAATGCTAACCAGTGGAATTGACAATTGGGCCCCAAAACTTCCTGTCAGAAGGGCTGTGGTTGACTTTTCCTCACCAAATATTGCAAAAGAAATGCATGTTGGTCACTTAAGATCCACAATAATTGGTGATACATTGGCTCGAATGCTTGAGTTTTCCAATGTTGAAGTTCTACGGAGAAACCATGTTGGTGATTGGGGAACACAGGTACTTATTCTTTTGCAAAACATGTATGCAGTTTGCAAACGTCTCCTTCTGAAAAAACTGAACTTTGTTTTTGAATTTTATTCATTGTCTTAATATTCTTTTTATTTTGTGACTGAACCATTGAGCCTCATGGAATCAAGTTGTTCATGTGTGCATGACGATGTATTGCAGTTTGGCATGTTGATTGAGTTTCTCTTTGAGAAGTTTCCAAACTTTGAAGAGGTTAATGAAACAGCCATTGGAGATCTGCAGGTGAGCTGAACTTTAGCACTTATGCATGTCCAGACTCCATACATCATATTCTAATTTAGTAAAAGAAACCAGCCAAAGTATTAGATGTGGCGTCAAACAAAGAATTGGGGTTATATTTCTCCGTCCATTTTTTAGGTCATTCTAAAGTCAAGTACTTATGCCATGAAATAATTAGTGTTGCTTTTAACATTACAATCGGCAGTATTTTGATGTTATATATGGGTTATGCAAGGAAATTCATGCTCAAATGATTTCATTTCCCCTCTAATTTTTCATTTGATTAACCAATCTCCCTAATTTTTCACTTGATTAACCAATCTTCAGTTTAATCATAAAATGAAATTATTAATATTCTGAAAGAAAAACTTCGAAGTTCTTTTTAATAAAATGAATTGGTACACAAAATTTTGTCTCATATATTGTCCAGTACCCCAAAATGGATTTCTTATTGTTGCGATTCATGTTAGCTGTTCTATCATGTGCACTGATTTTATTATTCAAAATCAAAAAGGAAAAAAAAATTGCTTAGCTGAATTTCAGGCCAAATGATTATTTTGATGAAAATATTTTTGTAGGCCTTTTATAAAGCTTCAAAACAGAGATTTGATACTGATGCTGCATTCAAGGAGCGAGCACAGCAAGCAGTTGTTCGCCTTCAGGTGGGTACTTTACATTCTTGATGTTGGCATTTGGATTGGTTACAAGTTGTCACAAGGTGCCTATGGGATTTAATGTGTCTGAAAAATGATTTGTTTATATATTTTGACATCCCTCTTTTCAGGGTGGGGAAGAGAAATACCGCAAGGCGTGGGCACAAATTTGTGAGATTAGCAGAAATGAGTTTCAAAAGGTCTATCAACTGCTTGGAATTCGGCTAGAGGAAAAGGTATGCATTCATCTTTTAGCTATGCCTTTCATGTTATTAATACTAGTTTGTAATTTTTCAAAGCTTTGGTGAAGCTTCGTTGATAGATACGGATCACCTTTTTCTTTGGTACATTTTGGGGGGGGGGGGGGGGGACTGTACCTTGGACTTTCTACTAGCAAGAGACATTAACCATTAGGCTAAGACATTGTTGTTATAAGAGAATTGCTGCTTGAGGAATATATTTCTCTTGTTCATTTAAATCATAGAATCATATAGTATATAGTGGGTTATTACATTTATGTATGCTTCCTCCTTAGCTGAATCTTTTTGAAGTTCATAACTTCCCTTTTCACTTGACAAGCTATAACAAGGGAAGCTTTTTATCCTGTATATCTAATTAGTAGGTTTTATTGACTGATCATGTCACTAAACGTGTTAGACATTATGTTCTCATGGCAGGGAGAAAGCTTTTATAATCCTTATATACCTGGGGTTATAGAGACCTTGACTAACCAAGGGTTAGTAGAAGAAAGTGAGGGTGCTCGTGTGATTTTCATTGAAAGGATGAACATACCACTCATTGTTGTGAAGAGCGATGGTGGCTATAACTATGCTTCAACTGATCTTGCTGCTCTTTGGTTAGTAATCTTACTGGTTAAATTAGGAGCTTCTGCTTCATCAGAAATTTATGAAATGTGATAATTGTAACCTGATGATTGTACTCTCTCTCTCTCTCTCTCTCTCTCTCCATCCTCCAGCTGTTGATTGATTAGACTGAAATCTCAGACAAACAGTCATATTTGTGGATGGCCTTGGCAAGGGGTATAATTTTCAATGAACTGATTTTGCATTCCTTACTTAGGTATCGCCTTAATGAAGAGAAAGCTGAGTGGATTATATATGTCACTGATGTTGGCCAGCAGCAGCACTTTGATATGGTTTTCAAGGTGTGGTTCTATACACTCAACCTGTTTAATGTGCTCTCTTTTGATAAAAGCTTCATTGGTTCTTCCACTGGTTCTCTTTGAGTGCTTTGTTTTTGTGATATTGTAACTGTAGATCAGATTGAGACATTGGACTTTCCAACTCATAGTTTGGGAACCTAAGAAATTCTATTTTTTCCCTTTCTGTTCTTCAGGCTGCCAAACGCGCAGGTTGGCTGCCACTTGAGGATAATAAATACCCCAAAGCTAGCCATGTTGGTTTTGGTCTTGTTCTTGGAGAAGATGGAAAGCGATTTCGAACTCGTAACACTGAAGTAGTTCGATTAGTTGATTTACTTGATGAAGCAAAAAGTCGCAGTAAAGCAGTCCTTATTGAGCGTGGTATTATGTTGTTCATTTGTTGTCATAGTTAAACTCTGATGCAGTAATTTTGAAATTAGTTATGATGTATTCTTTGTTCTTCGAGATTTGAAAATTTCTTCACTGAAGGTTTGCTTTTGTCCTAACATACGAACCTTTTTTACTTTCTTGCTTTTCCATGTACTTTGTAGGCAAAGATAAAGAATGGACTGAGGAGGAGCTTGAGAAAACTTCGGAGGCAATTGGTTATGGTGCTGTTAAGTAAGGCTTCTATGCTTTTATATATAGTATGTAGATCCCTTTCCTTCTAATGGAGCTGTTGCTTTTGCTATTACATGGTGTATGGATAAGACTACTAATGATGAACTTGGCATATTAATGAATGATCAAATGTATTTATTGTACTTCAGAACCACACATGTTTTCTGTCCAACCACGTTTTCCCTGCGTTTTCCCAACATATATTTTTTTTTCTCTGTTCCTTCTTGCATTTGGAGCTAAAATATGTAAGTCATATTACTGTGAATTTGTGACTATCGCCATTGAATGATAAGATTGTGCACCAGTTATATGTGGCTGATTTAGTTGGTGCAAGGTTTAGGTATTTAACCTTGTTTTTTGTTATTCTTTTACATCTCCTTTTGCTATGGGAATAGCATTGGTAGTTTCTTTCATATATATGATTATTTTTCTTTTTTAAAAAAATATCATTGCAGGTATGCCGACTTGAAGAATAACCGGTTGACAAATTATACATTTAATTTTGATCAGATGCTTAATGATAAGGTTTGGGCACTGTAATGTTCCACACTTTTTTTTTTCTCAACAGGATTATTCCTTAGTCCCCCAGATTCTTGACTGACTTCCAGTTGGTGACTTGGTTTTAGTAATATGATTTAATCGGTGCTGTATCAGTGAAAAGTTCGTTGGTGTCTGATTCTTACAATCTATTATTTTCATGTGCAGGGGAATACTGCTGTTTATTTATTGTATGCTCATGCTCGAATCTGCTCTATCATCAGGAAGTCGGGTAAAGATATTGAGGAATTGAAGAGAGTGAGTTCTTTTCTCTCTCAAGTTATCACATGATTTGCCCTGGTTTCTCTGTGCATGTGTAAATTCCTGTCACTACATGACCTGCAGCTTCACAATAACTGTATAAAAGCAGGAGCTCCTCTGTTATGCCAGGCCGTTATTGTTGTATCTATTTTTGGCATTAGTTTTGTATGTTGGTCAGTAGTTGAAATGGAGTTAGACAATGGATGTTGGAAGGAAGAGGCATATCATAGTTGCTGTAACATTCATGGATTGAGTTTGTTTGTTTGAACTTTGAACAGACTGGGAGGATAGTATTGGAGCATGCAGATGAACGTGGATTGGTACTTCACTTGCTACAGTTTCCTGAGGTAAGAACTGGTCTTTTCCTTGCAGATCTCTAATTACGTCCCTTTGAATTATGGTTGGTGAATCCTTCTCGTTGTCAGATTGTTGAAGAGGCATGCTCCAATCTATTACCCAATGTGTTGTGTGAATATCTCTATAACTTGTCAGAGTACTTCACGAAGTTCTATTCCAATTGCCAGGTAACATTAGGGTGCTGTTTTCTTAATGTTTTTTAAGCTGTTCTTTTATTCTAGTGTATCTTGCTATGCCGAGGATGCCACGAAGGTTATTGACCTCCCATATCTGCCGTGCATTTGGTCAGGTTGTGGGATCAACTCAGGAAGTAAGCAGACTTCTACTATGTGAAGCAACGGCTGTTGTAATGAGAAAATGCTTCCATCTCTTGGGAATCACACCCGTTTACAAGATATGAAAATTTGTATTATAACCCATTAAATGGGTTACAGATATTTGGAATTAGAAATCTTATATAGGTGGTATGATGTCTAATTTGTGGTGAAATCTCTCCATCGCACCTACAATTTAATATTAAAATTTTTTGACAATACTTTTGGAAGAGAGGACACATTTGCTTCTAATGTCGCTTGTAAACAATGGTGATGAAGTGAGGAGCTCGTTATAGTCGTGATCATCAGCTTTGCTGGTTATTCAGGAAGCTGTTGATTGTAAACGAGAGATGCTTTCCCAATGAAAACTCAGGATCGCAGGAACCTCGATATTTAACAAGATTCTTTGCAAGAGCCTTCCAACTTCTATACATTTCTTTTTCTTCGCCGAAGAACTACTTTGGGGTTTCTGGCCAAGCCCAGACTTCATATTTTTCTGTTTAATTCTCAAACGAATCATTCCGCTACTTTTCTTAGCTGCGAGGAACCGGTAATGAGAAACTCAAGATATCCTTCATAAAAAAAAAAAAAAAAAAGGGGAGATATCCTGCAGTGCTGTGGACTTCCACACTCGGTGTATCGATATCCCGTCGATGGAAATGAACAACAAAATGCCCGTCGAAAATGACGTGCTGCACAATTTTGCTTCCGACAATTTCCAGGTGAAGAAGAGAGGATTAAGTTGAAGATGACAACCCAGTTTGGCAGTTTAAGATATGATGGTGAGCACGAGAATCTCTACAATGCTCCATCGTATCTAAGATAACCTAGTTATACATTAGTTATCTGAAAAGAAAGACGGAAAAATAAATAAATAAAGGAAGATTCTTGCCCTAGCTAGCTATTTCTGATCAGTAATATCATTGCAGACCAGCAGAAGCTAGGCAGATTTTCAAGGAGATGGAAGATTTACATTACAGCTATGGCAAGGCCAGCTCCAGATCTCCTACCTACAGAAGACATAACACGCGGCCTCTTGAACTTGCAGGACGACCCTTCTTCGAAATTGTAGCCTTGGGACTAAAACATCGATGGTTATTGTTGTTGTGGGCGTCCAGCCCCCAGCCATAGCTCCTGCACGACTTGATCTTCATCTTGTAATGACAAATGGAATTGTAGCTTTCTTTCTTTGCCTGCAGATCCTCTACGCTCTTCACACTTGCTAGAGATGTGTAAGATTGCGACTTCCCCTGGTAATATCTAGAAAGCCCCCTCCTGCACATATCAGATAGACCATATATAAAGATATATTACGATCAACTGCGAAAACTTTTCTGGACAAGTTTTTTAGCTGTATATTGTGCTTACTTTATAGGTAGTTGAGCCATGAGCTCAGATAGTTCAAATAGAGGCCCATCGGGAGGTGAGGACGAGGATGGCGACCGCGGTGGCGGGCATGACGGTGGCGAGCAAGCGTCCTCCGCAACTTCTGATGAAGACAAAGAACAAATGGTTGAATCTTCTGAATCTTCCATGGAGGACTCTACTGATGACGTCGAACCAAATTCTTCATTCTCTTCCTCCATGATCACCTTCTCACCATAAGTATCATACATGCTCACTTTCTTCAGACATGGGGCCTGAAAAATAAGAGTAGCTTCTTCTGCTTCTTCTTCTTTACCCACTTGGGTCATCCTAAGATTTGAGTTTTGTGAACCTTTTTTGCACTCTTGTCCTTCTTGAGGGAGCATATGTATATTATATATTTGTGTATGTGCATAATAGTTAAAATATTAGTAAACGAGTTGATAAAGATAACACAAAATACTTGGTGGCGTCCAAGTACTGGATAATGTTGACCTTTTCCTGTTTTCGTTTTTTGTTTTTTTTCCCCCTAAATTTCTGCTTTGTTCTGATAATTTGTCGCCATCATATCTCTATATGGTCTAAAATTAATTGCTTTCTCATACTACTAGGAAGAGGATAAGGTCTAAAATTTGAGAGCATCCGGAGCTGACTCACCATCTCTTTATTTGAATCAGAGCTGTTCGGGGTCACCATCACATGCAACTTTTGCCTCACAAAGCTAACACACGTTTTGCCCCATTTTTCATTCTCAAAGAAAAATTAATAATTTATTGATACATAGCTGTTGATTATATTATCTCTGCTTATATTTTCTAACAATTCTATCTATTTATTTTAGTCAGAGAAGTTGAAATGAACTTATAACAAAAATTTGGACCATTCGTTCCTTGTTTGTCTTTGCAAACCAAAATTTTAGATGTTTTAAGGGGGTAAAGAAAAAAAAAATCAATTAGGTTACTATTTTTTATATTTTGTAAAAAAAAAATTACTTTTACCAAATGGTGACTTCATATAACTAATTTGTTCCAAATTTGATATTTTAACATGGCATTAGAGTTTACATTTCTCTCACCCATTACGTATCTATTCTGGTTGTCATTTTGTACTTAGTTTAGATCTGCCTATTTACTTAGTAGTCTTGCATGTAGGGTATAGAATATATGAACGATGTTTTTAGATTAAAATAAGAGGTTGAAATAATTTATAAATAATTTATATAGTTTCTCCAAATCTTTAACAATTTTTATAAGGTAAGGGAAGAGCGAAACATGAAAATATAGGAAATTTCATCATCCCTCAATTTGAGGGGATTATAGATTAAACTAATAAGATATAAAGGGATGAAAGTAGTCCTTCTTCTTCCAATTCCCTTTAGCTTTTACCCAACCAATAAAGAGAGGAAAGTTCTCTTACCCCTCACTCCCCTTACTTAAAAAAGAACCTAACAGTAATTGTTGAACAGCCTTTTGTTGTTAAGTACAAACATTATTCAATTAGAGGCAAAAAATAAGTAAAAAAATATACTACTAGTTAATTGCTGATCTTTTTTGGTAGATTAGAACATTAGGAATAGAGGTGGGACATGGGCCGGTTCAACCCGGCCCAAACCGGGACCGGCCAACAAGTTAAACCTGGCATACCCCGGTAAAAACCTGCTAAAATATGGGTATGAAGGAGAGGATTGTGCAAAACAGATCACCCCAGCTCAGTATCGAATCCACCCCGCCCTGCCGAACTAACCCTGTCTAGGATCTGCCGGTCCAATCCGGTATGGGCTTGGAGCACCTCCAACTGCTCCTTCAATGGACACCTACAAAAAAAATTTTTAAAATTGAGTTAATTACAAAGTAGCCTCTCTAACGGTTTCCTGCTCCATTTTAGCCCTAAAAAATTCATTTTCACCCATCCGAACAACTAAATTTTAAGGACTTTTTGGTCCAAATAATTTTTGGCCCTCCTCTATAAATACCAATGTCATTTTTACTCTATCCTTACACCATCACTCAATCTCTTTTCTTCCTCTATCATATTCTTTCAAGCATTCGAGTTTTTTTCTTAATCTCTTCCAAATTTCTTACTAATCTACGCCTAATATCTTCATAATTTTCTCTTAATTTCGCATTAATCACTAGCATTAGTTCGTGACTCATGGATTCAAATAAGAAGGGGCAAGTTGGCAAAGAGTTCATCTTCCCACACCACCGGCCTCCGAGGCTTATTTCATCGTCGTTCTCAGCCCGTCGATAAAGACATATTAATTGAAGAGTTGCATGACAATGATGCTAAAATTGATATGAGGAATTACGATTTGGGACTCGAAGATCAATTATCGGATGATGAAGTTGAAGAATTAGATACGACGGTGACTAGGGATCCGTCAACACAACCGACGTCGATAAGTCATGGACCCACTGTGGAGGAAACCCAAGGACAAAGTAAATCCTCGAGACTAACTGCTTAGGTTTGGGAGCATTATGAGCTCATACACATAAGGGAGTCGAGGTACGGGAAATGAAAACATTGCAAGAAAAAATTGGTGCATAAAAAGAATTTCAGCACCAGAATGCTGAAGCAACATATTGAAAATCTATATTCTAATGTCCTCCCTAGTGCCAGGACTAGTTTTGGAGGACAAACACAACTTGGGTCTATAATCGGTATCGGCGGGCTAGGTATATTTCGTTTTAACTAATAATCTTGTAGAGAAAGCATGATAAATTGGATAATGCTTACTGAAAAACCTTTTTCACAAGCTGAAGATGTGCACCTAGAATTTTGGATAAAATCACAATTAAATCTTATATTTAAAAAAGTGTCTAGGAAAACCATTAGGAAAGAAAGCTTTAGATTATTTGAAGCCAGAAAATAATATTTGCAAGTCTATTTTTTTACTCTTGATCATTGTGTGCCATTCACTTCTAATATGTGGATATCACCTATAGGTCAATCATTTTATTGTGTTACTTCTCATTGGATTGATTCTGATTGAATTATGTAAAAATGAATTTTGTCATTTAGGATCATTGAAACGGATCATACTGGTTATCACATATTCAGTTGTATCTTAGAAACTTTACGTGATTATTTTTGTGTTGATAAAGTCCTATGTATTTCATTTGATAATGCTTCAAACAATGATGTTACCACTCGCCTTTTGAGTTAATCATTGAAATCACCTCTCAATGGTGCATTCTTTCACATTAGATGCATGTGTCTAGGGCTGATCAATCGGTCGGTTCGATTAACAACTGACCGAAGTAGCTAAAATCAATCGATTTTTGGTTATAAAATATATTAACCGAACCAACCGAACACCTCTTTGAAACTGAAACCGAACCAATCGAATAAAAATTCGGTTGGTTTGGTTTCCTTATTCGGTTTCCCTTTTACCCAACAGAATACCTTATAACAACACAAGAGACTTCCTGTTCGCCCAAGCTAAAATTTACCTACTCAGTTACATAGAGTTGATCTCAATGGTCTTCGTCGGCAATGAACGCTTAGTCTGACAAATGGTACGATCAAACGAAAAAAAAAAAAGGGAAAAGTGCAGTAGAGGCGAGCATGGTCAAGACGAAAAAAACGGGGAGGAGAATCAGAAGATCAATAGAGTCGAGCATCAGAGGCAGAGCATGGTCGGCAGACACAAGAAATCACGCTCGGAGTAGGGACCTTGACTCGAGTCGCAGACTCGCACTAGATAGAGAAAAAGACTCCTCTGTTGTTTGCGCAGCTGCGCTGAGAAATTTTGATTTATATGCCTAGGGTAAATCCCTAATCAGCACTCATAAAATATCAGTATTTACAATTCGGTTACTTCGGTTTTTTCGGTTTCAATAATAGCACCTGAGACCGAATCATATAACCGATTATGTAATTTGGTTTCTAACCGAACCGACTCAAAAAATAAAAAATCCGAACCAAATTGTCCGAAACCAATTGGATAATTCAATTTTTTCGATTTTATCCGAATAATGCTCACCCTTACATTTGTCATATTTTGAACCTTTGTATGCAAAAGGGTTTAGAAGTTCTTCAAAATGAAATTCTGCTTATTCGGAACTCATTGACATATTTGAAATTAAGGCTTGTTGTGTTTCATGAATTTAAAATGTTTTGTTTTGAAAATCAAAAAGAATTTTCTTGGAAACGGTTTAAATCAGATTGTCCAACCTTCTGGAACTCCATATATTTGATGTTGCAAGATGCATTCCCATATGCAAATTTGTTGACGCATTTTATGAACTTAAAAATGAGTTGTGAATTTCTTATAACTGAAGTTTGCAAAAAACGTTTCAAAACCAGTAAATTGCTTAAGGTTGCTTAAGGTTTTTTTACGAGGTTAATGAATTTTTCTCTGGTGTTTACTACCCAACCATTCATTAAGTTTTATTTCATTTAGTGAACATTACATATGCTTTACATTAGTTTAAAGATGATGAGTTGTTAAAATCGATTGTCAAAGCCTTGTGGGCTAAGTGTCTTCAGTATTTTGAAAATATTCTACCTATCTTTTTAGTTGCTTCTTTGCTTAACTCATATGTCAAATTAACGGGCATAATAACATTGCTTGAAGTAATTTTTCATACTTATTTAGAAATATCTCATATAAATGTTTTGGCTATATCTGCTACTGCTTCCGAGTATTTGCATTCTTTATACAAGTTATATTGTAAGCGGCATTCAGATAAGGTAAGATCCGAAGCTCCGCAAACTGAGCCTCCAAGTAGATCACTTTTATCAATATTTAACTCAGCCCTCTAAATGCTTAAACGACCCCGACTAACGACATCGGGATTAGCTGAGGTCGATGATTATCTCAACACATCGTTGAGTTAAGTGACATCAATATATTGGAGTGGTGGAAATAAAAGAGATTAAGGTTTTCGATTTTGTCAATAATTACACAGGAGATTCTTACCATTTCAGTTTCTTCCGTATCATCCGAGGCAGCGTTTAGTGTAGAAAAACGGATAACATAGGATAAACAATCAAGATTGATACTCGAGACGGTAAAAGTATGCGTGTGCAACTGAAATTGAGGCTTCGCAGCACTCTGGCAATATGCTAAAAAAAGTTTGGATGACGAGATAATATCTGATACCGAGATTTGAAAATTTTTTTTTCAACTATACATGTAATTTGTATTTGATCTGATTATGCTGTTAAGTACATATCATATATTTCTATTTTTCATCATTCTCAGAACGTTTTTACCATTTCAAAATGTAAGATCCGTTCCAATTATTTATAAATGTCATTTGATTTTTTTCTTTAATAAAACTTATGCCGGAGATAGTGTTTCTTAAAAATATTTATTACATATATAATTAATTATATTTTTAATTTTAAAAATACAAAAAAACCCTCTACCCCTAAACCAGCTCAAGACCGCCTCACCTGGGACCAATCCGAGCCCAGTCCTCTTTGGCCCAAGCCTGGGCTGGTTCCAGGTAGGGTCAACCCGGCGCGCATCTCTAATTAGGAACGTAAAGGGCTCTTCATTATTTCCGCCGCAAGGACAAGTTTATCTGAATTGAATTTGCACTGTACCGAGACAAATAATTTTAACGTCAAGAACAAAATGCACTTTGCTTTAATCCACCGACCCCTAATTAAACGGGGCTGTCCCTTTAACCTTTATCTTAACTTGTATTGTATTATATATGAATAAAAAAAACAACACTAATCAATCCGTTGATGGGAGCTCAATTTTTTTTAATGTCACGAGAACAAATAATCAGAAGTGAAATAACTCCTTCGTACAACATTTGTTATATTTTGTTCTTTTGAAATTCCCTTTGATCTATTTTTTTTTAATATTAATTGTTGTTGGAAGGAAGAGAATTTATCTTTCTCAAAAAAGGAAGAGAATATATCTGTAATTTACATCCAAATTTATATGTTATGATTCCATTGCAAAACAAAAAAAAATATACATAGTTAATTTCAATTTTAAAATGTCAAAAAGTCTCAAACATTACGGGACGTGGGATGTTTATGGAAAATAATCACTTTAGCTCTCAAATATCAGCATTGTTGTGTTGATAATTCAATTAATGACCTACATAAATGTTATTAATGTCTGTTTGATTGCTTTTCAGGTCCGGAAGAAAGAGTGTATTTTCTTTGTCTCTTGCATTAGAGATATACTTCGTTAACACTATACTATATCTTCTAGCAATTCTTCTGCGTGTAAAAACAAAAATATATTTAGATAAATAAGGGGTTAAACGATTGTTAAGAAGCAGCCAATCCAAAAACACAATTACTCTACATAACAAGACAATTTGACCAATTTCCCCTCCTGTCACTCTTGTTTAACTAGCAGAGACACCCCACTCTATAGGCAGCAAATATTAGTAGCTTACAAATATTAAGTAAATTGCATAGTTTGAAGAGTGGAAGCCTCAACAACAACCTAATGAATTTATCAATGTTTTCATGTCAATTAAATCAATAAACACATTTCAAATATCTCATTACTCTCAAAGTTATTCTCACAACAACTGCATCCACATCAACCCATACACCACCAACACAATAATAGACAACCACAATAAACATAAGTTACTAATCTATAATATTAACACCCAAGAACTCATATAATAAACAAAAAAAAGAAAACAATCATTGTAGTGACAATTTTTACATAGGAATATGATTGCCATATTTAAAGATTAAAGGGTAAACGCCAGCATAACACATATGAAAGTACCTTAGTTTAATTAGGTCATCGATGTGAGCATACGTGTTGCTAATCTAATCATAACTTACTCATTCAAATGACACAAACTGAAAATTTTATGGATTAATCCTGGCATTAAACTACCATTCCAGGAACACTTGCCATAGTGTCCTGCTCTCCTTGTCCTTTAATGCATATATAGATTTTCGAGCCTTATGGGTGTAACCCAACAACTGAAGGCCTTTATTTTCCACAAATGTCAACCTCGAAAAGTCCACTACTAATGGAAGCCCATACGTGCAATGGATTCTCAAACTAATCACATCCATTCATTTGAAAAATGGACTTGAACCAACTCCTAGTAAATAGTGAACTCCTCCCCCCCGCAGCCCAGCTCCCCATATTGTTTTAAAATTATTACGTTCTTATTATTTTTTTCTCATAGAATTCTCCCTTTATTGCATACTACTTATCCAACGTGGCACACGCATGCTATTAGTTATTTAAATTCATTTTTGAATTTCTATTTTTCTTTATTGCATAATATTTATCCTACTAATCTCGTCATTATTTTTTTTACCCAGAATTGTTGAAAGTACAAGGTATTAGAGAAGTTACAATTGGAAAGTTGAGAGTGAAGTGCCTATTGGGCAAAATCTGAAAGGCTTGGCCTGCAATTAAACTACTTTTAGATTTGTCTTTTTTGTAAATTATTGCCACCACTCCACTCGAATCCTTCTTAGTGTCAACGTTAGTGTTCCCTTTTATCAACTTATCTGGGTGGTAGAAACATCTCATCGTTATTGATAATTGTAAGCGAGTACGTACGCCACACTTTGTAATTTGATGTAATTTATTTCTATTAAACTAAGAAGTTTTGAACATTAGGAAATTAGATCCACTAGTGCATTACATTAAGAATATACACATCTACACCCCTCGTTTTTTCTTTTTCCTGTTTCTCTTTTCATTTCTTTTGTCCTCCATGCGAATTTTCTTTTTGTAGCAAGAGATACTTTTAGCTTTACGTTAGAATTGAATCATGATACATATGGAAGCACAGATTATTTTTGTACGCCAGAAAGAACATATCATCATCATCATCATCATCATTGCAAATGAGTGTCTAATTAAGTACTCTCTGTTGCACCGTTTAAAAGTTTAATTGATCAAATATAGTTTTAGTATCCTTAATGTAAGTAATACATGTTATTTAGAATATTTTTGTTATATTAATATTTTTGTTTTGTAAAAGGCATTTCATTCAAATTAATAGTGAGTTAAATGATGTCTTAAAAACTAATGACATGGAATCCTAAAGCACAATAAGGGCATATTAGCCATTGAATGAGCAACTAAATGACATTCTTACAGCACCAAATTCAATGAAGGAAATCGAATATAAGCGAACATTATATGTGAATGAGAGGATAATATAAGAAATCTTATAACAGTGCAGTGGAAAATTTTTGAAACGTACCTCTAACCATAATTGATCAAGTGAATCCTTAAGCTTTGACCCACATAAATTAGAGAGAGAATTAGTAGAGTATTTATATATATATATATATATATATATATATATAAATAATAGGAATCTGCTGCTTTAATTCCACTTATCATGAAATTTACCGTAATAATAGATATCTTTTTCCAAATGAAACATCTAACCAAATTCTTTATAGTAAAAACTCCATAATTATCATCTTTATTTTAGTAAATTAACACACACACACACACACACACACACACACACATAATAATAATAATAATAATAATAATAATAATAATAATAATAATAATAATAATAATAATAATAATAATAATAACAACAGCAGTAACAGTGGTAGTAGTAGTAGTAGCAGCAGTAGAAGCATTAATTTAAATAAAAAACAAGTGGCATATGCGTCACACTATAAAGAATTTTAATATTCTCCCACTTGGTCCACATGACACTTATCAAGGTGATAAACTTGATAGCTTCTACACTATTTGCTCAAGAATGACTTTACATATGGATAATAACGATTATACTCTTAATTAGATACTCCCTTCCATGTATCACAATATATATCACCATTTGATGAATACTTTATGAGAAAGTAATTTTTTCCAAAAAGTTTCAGCTTTATATATGCTTACGGATACAAAACATGATACTCAATGTGCACGTAAACCATGTTTTTCTAAGAGACTTTATGAACAAATTTGTTTCACAACAAAAGTACAAGATAAACTTAATGTGCAATACCAAATGAGCTAAGTCCTATACATTTCACATGATAAACATACTGATTTATCAGTAAAGCTTTTGTCATAGGATCTGCTAACATTAATGAATTGATAATATGCTTAATGGCTAACTGCTGTGCTACCACTTTCTCTTTCATTACCAAATACATAATATGCTTAATGGCTAATTGTTGTGGTACCACTTTCTCTTTCATTACCAAATACTTTATCTTTAGGTAAAATCCAAATTTAGTTTCCTAACTTTAAGGGTTGTCCTAATGTGGTTCCTTAATTCAAAAAATGACTATTAAAGTCATCTAACTTAACTCGCGTGTCCTATTTTGGTCTCTACCGTTGGTTAAAACATTAGTTCGGACGGAAATTGCCTATGTGGCACCCCAACTGCCATGTGACATCATCTTTTATGACAATAAGTGATAAAACTGGAAGAATAATAAATTTTAGGGTAGAATAGATACAGATGAATAATCCTAAGAGCCCAAAACATACTTTAGCCCAAAACATCTCCTGTCCCGGATCTCATACCAGACTGGGACCAAGATTGGACATTCTCTTTCGCTGCTACTTCTCCTTAATGGAATTGACCTTCTCTAGCTTCAATCGGCCTTGAATCTTTTGATAAAGTTATCGGCCTTCATGTTCACAAATTTGGGCTTGGACAAAACAACATCATTGATGGATCAACTTTGTCAATCACTACTCCTAATCCCGAACTCGACGGACTAGATGCGTTGTCATCTGAATCCGGCGGCCACTATGTAGGTTCTTGAAACTCATCATTCTGATGAAGTCGTTGTGCACCTCAAATTTCTAGGGTGGCATTTTGAAAGGCGGTATCGATGGTGGTTGCGGTGGAATAGAAATCAATGGCCACTTATTTCTGCCATCGTTGTTTTTCTCAGCGTTACTAAGTCTGACGGCGAGTGTAAGTAGCGAGCATAGACAAAAGAGATTGGCGTAGACGGCGACGAGATAGATGGTGGCGAGATAGTGGCACTCCTACTGGTTGACAAAGGAAGAAGAATATTAGGTTAAAGTACATTTTGGGTCCTTAGGATTATTCATTTGTGTTTATTCTACCTTAAAATTTATTATCCTTTCAGTCTTGTCATTTATTGTCATAAAAGAGGATGCCATGTGACAGCTGGGGTGCCATGTAGGCAATTTCTGTCTGAACTAACGATTTCACTGACGGTAGAGACCAGAATAGGAGACGCGAGTTGAGTTAGAGGACTTTAATGGTAACTTCTTGAGTTAAGAGACCATATTAGGACGACCTTTAAAGTTAGGGGACTAAATTTGGATTTTACCCTTTTATCTTTATATGCTTACTTCGGTTTCAAATTTTATCATTATTTGCAAAGAACACTATTACCGAATTATCACAGCATATTTTTATAGGTTTCAATATAGAGTCAACAATCTTAAGGCCCGAGATAAAGTTCTTTAACTGCATAGTTTGTGTCACAGCTTTAGAACACACAATAAGTTCTACCTCTATTGTGGATGATGCTATAATATATTTTTTTACACTATTCTAAGATACAGCTCCCTTAGCAAAAGGGAATATATACCCGAAAGTAGACTTTAGTGTATCCTTACATCTACTAAAATCAAAATTTGAATATTCAACCAACTCCAAAAGATCAGAATGCTTATAGGTTAATATGTAATCCTTGGTTCCTTAAAAATGCCTGATGACATTTTTGGCAAATTTCCAATGATCCTTTCTAGGATTGCTTTGGTACCTACCCAACATTCCTACTGCAAATGCCAAATCAGGTCTAGTACAGGCCTGGGTATACAACAGCTCCCAACTGTACTAGCATAAGGGATGAATTTCATTTCTTTTCACTCTAATACATTTTATGGATATTGATTCTGACTGAATTTATCTCTTTTAACAATAGGAGGCACAGACAAATAACAATTTTTCATATAGAATCTTCCCAAAACTTTATCAATGCAAACCTTTTGAGATAGTCATAAAATTTTGCTAGGTCTTTCTCTATGAATCTTTATACCGATGACATAAGAGGCTTCACCTAAAGCTTTCATTTCAAAGTTTTGAGAAAAAAACTTTTTCACATCATGAAGTAAGCCCAAATCATTGGTTGCAAATAAAATGCCATCTACATATATGATCAGAAATATAATTTTGCTTCCACTAACCTTAAGGTATATACAGTGATCTGTGATATTTTCTGAAAACCATAAAAGGTTATGACATCATGGAATTTTAAATACCATTGGCGGAAGGCTTGTTTTAGCCTATATATAGATTTCTTTAGTTTACAAACCAAGTGACTTTTTTGCTTAAGGCAAAACCCTTTAGGTTAAGTCATGTGCACCTCTTCCTTTAAAGATCCATTTAAAAATGTTGTTTTCACATCTATTTGGTGTAACTCAAGATCAAAATGAGCTCCTAAAGTCATGATTATCTTGAACAAATCATTCTTAGATAATGAAAAGAAAGTTTCATAATAATCAATACCTTCCTTTTAAGTGTACCCTGTGGTAACAAGTCTAGTTTATATTGTTTGACATTACCTGAGGCATCTTTCTTAGTCTTATAGACCCATTTGCAGCTAATGGCCACAGATCCCATAGGTAACTCAACTAGGTCATAAACTTTGTTTTTAGCCATCAATTCCATATATTCTTTTTTTGCATTAAGCCAAAGCGAGGAATCTTTGCCACTCATAGCATGTAAAAAGGATTATGGATCACCTTTACATCCAATATCATAATCGGATTCTTGAAGATATACCAAAAAATCATAAATTTGCTAGTTTTCTTACCCTTACAGATCTCTTGAAACCTATCACTTCAATTGGATTTTTCTTCTTTTGGTGGTTAGGTTCTAGTGAATGCTCTTCTTCATGAGCCATTTGTTCACGTTGCTCTTTAAAAATATTAGATTGGTTGTTTTGAATAACAAAAAAATTTCTTGACTCTACAGGCAACTTAGTTAACTCAATTTGTTCTTCAAATTTAACCTTATAAGGAACAATGCTCCAATTAGTGCTAGAATTATCAAAGAACTTAGTATTTATAGACTCAACAATTCTAGAGGTATGTGAAAGACAATAAAATTTGTATCCCTTGAAATTTACTGCATAGCCAATGAAATAATGGCTAATTGTCCTTGAATCTAATTTTTTCATGTGAGGATCATAAATCCTTACTCCAATAAAACAACCCATACATGCATATGGTTTAAACTAGATTTCCATCCATTTCATAAGTCTAATGGTGTTTTAGGAACTGTCTTGGATGGAACCTTATTTAAAATATACACAGTGATTTTCAAAGCTTCACACCAAAGGGATTAATGTAGATTAGTGTTACTAATCATGCTTCTTACCATATTCATAAGAGTATGGTTCCTTCTTACGGCTACAACATTTTGTTGTGGTGTGTCAGGCATCATACATTGAGCAATGATACCTTATTGCTCAAGAAATTTTGTAAATGAACTTGACATTTGGCTCTTTTTTTTTCTATGTATCTTTCAAATTACTCGTCTCCTCTATCAAATCTAACAATTTTGATCTTTCTCTCTCTCTTTTTTTTATTCTCAACTTCTGTTTTATAAGACTTAAAAGCATTGAATGCTTCGGCCTTGTCAAAAAACAAATAGAGATACATAAATCTTTATTGTAAAACTCCTTAATTATCACATTTATTTTAGTAAATTAATATATTCATAAAATAATAATAGTCTTAATTACAAAAATAAAGTGGCATATGGGCACGCTGTAAGGAATTTTAGCAGATAAAGCTAAAAGAAATAACCTACTGATAACTAAAATGGCAGGAATCATATACCGAAAAGGAGGAATTATTTTTGTACTTAATGGTAAAAGGACAAAAAATAAAAAACAGTATCTATGTTTAATATATATGCAAGTTACAAGCAAAACTAAGGGAATAATATGAAATTTAACATGAATTCAAACAAATCAAACATGAATTCAGGCAGTTCACAACCTGTATATTTACACTTCAAAAAAATCGGATATTCAAATAATTCACAGAAACATTCAACTAATTACAAACATTATATGCATACCAATAGACTTGGAAAAAAAAAACTTAACATTTGGAATGAACCTGGTTTTGTAGGTTGAAGCTGTTAGAAGTTAGAACATGAGATCTGTGGCACCGTAGGTGAGAGCGACACGAATCTAAAGGGAATATCACATAACTAAAATATAGGATTCAAGCTTCATTTTCAAAACTGGAAGAAAAATATAAAATTCAAGTCTGAAATTGGGAAAACATGTAAGTTTTATGTACAATATGCTTTAAATGGAATATTACAAAATTGTAATATAGAATTCAAGCTTCAATTTTAAAATTGGAAGTGTTCAAGGTTTTTTAAAAAGTGGAAGCGATATGTAGAATTCAAACTTCAATTCTAAACTTGCTTCTATTGGTGCGTGCATGTTTTGTACCCAAATCTTAATCATTTTATGCTTCCACCGTTTACTTCCAATTTCGAACCATGGCTAATATGCTGAAGGCAGAAGCTTCTGTTGCGTGGATGCTGCACCAAACAACAAATATTTCTGCTCTTTCTGCTTTTTTTTTTGGTTGTATATTTCAGTCTATGTGGAAGAGGAAATAAAGAAGTTCCCAATTGTTGTCTCGTATTCAGCAATAACTTGGGGTATTGGATTTGGAGTAGCCAGATAAGTGGATATACGTGGAGTAACTATCCCAGATAACTGCCCAATAATTCGAAATTTTAGCAGGAAGTTAATATTATGGGCAATTCGAAAATAAGATTTTAAGGATTTTTTAATTGGATACGGAGTTTCGATTCAGGAAAAAATTTGAAAAATAAGAATGATAAATTGATTTGTACACGTGACATTATTCTAGGCTATTTAAGATACTTAAAAAATATAAAATTCACTGAGGATTACTTAACTTATTTTTATGTCTTATTCGAGTACTTAAATTTTATATTATCCTAATAAGTTACCTTTCCTTACATTACACGTCCCATTTAACTACTTTTTGTTAATTTGATGGTTAAGTTTGATAGAAAATGATAATGTGGCATTAAATTGCATCAAAATAAATTTAAATATTAACTTTAGTCTTCAAACTTTTTCAAACACTAACTTTAATCTTCATGTATTTTTAATTGCATATTTGAAGGAAAAAAAATGAGAGAAATATCCGATGATGGGAGCTCCCGCAGGGGAGCTGCTAATCTACCGTCCTCTACGTCAGTAACCCGCCTCCCGCCAATCCCACATTCGCCTGTCATCCGAAGGACCGAAGCCCCTTTGGTTTTCAATTTTTCACACCAATTGAAGCTTATATTAATTTCTCCTTTGCCTAGGAGAATTAGCAGACACATCCGAGAGAAAACCCAAACTCGCCAGAGGTGCAAATGCAACAAAGATGATGAGAAGCCCAGAAACAATAGGCCGTCGCGCGGAGATGCAGAAGCAGCCAATCAGCATGGGCAACGTGAATCTAATGGGGTTAGGGCGCAAATCGAGGCATATTTTTTACAATGTTTGGAGGAAGTTTTCTGGGGCCAATTAGCCTCGTGGATTTGTTGTTGCGGTGGGTACCATCATAAGCCGTATGTTGTCCGGCCTCTCTCCCAGCCCATCCTCAACGCCTTCTTCCTCTCTAGCTCTCTTCGCCAATCCAACCTCTCTAGTTCCCAACGTGATCCAAGACAGAGAGATTGAGTAAGCAGGAGAGAGTCTGTGTAGTGCCTGTATTTGTCGTGGAAGCTGTAGTGTCTGTGTTCCACAAATCATGGGATTGGATTGGTGTCCGCGATCCGGCGAAGTTTGGCAGTGTAGTGTCTGTATTCGTCACATTCCATCGGTATCTATGCTCCACGACTCGTTCAACAAAGTAGAGGAGCAATTTCGAGCTACAGGTGCCGGAACTGCTCTGATCTACTTTCGACGCCTGCTGCGGCATTTGCTCAGATCTACTGACGAAGATGATGGTGGCGGAGACAAGGGAGATAGAGAGGCTGTGGAGGCGGTAGCGGAGAAGCGGATTGGCATAGCGGATGAAGTGTGGAGCGAGGCGTTTGGGGGATTAGAAGCATATTCGGCGAGCGAGGGTCGGCGGTCTTTGAGAAGGAAAGATGCGAGCAGGGGCAGAGGGAGCACGAGAAGATAGGGTGGTTTAGGAGCATAAATTATATATTTAGAATTCTAGGTTTAAAATTGTTGATAGAAAAAGTTAGAGGATTACAACTTACAAGTGTTATTTTTTAATTTTATTAGTGTTTTTTATGATGCATTAGCATTTTTCATAAGACTCGATGTCGGAATTAACGGAAAGTAGTTAAATAGGACACGTAACAGAAGAAAAGGTACATTGTTAAGATAATTTAAAGGTTATGTACCTATTTAGGACAAGAAAATAAGTTAGATGACCCCTGATAAATTTTACCCTAATTAAAAATCACAGTAAAACAGGAAAAAGTCAAACAAAAATTTAATATGAAACTGACACGGGTTCTAAAGTATGGATAAAACGAAAAGTGTAATTTTTCAGTCACTAATGGCATTTGAAATATCGGCGATGAGTTTACAAAAACTCATAGAATTACACAAAAACTAAAAAACACAATACTGTAATTCTTCCTACTTAAATTTCAGATAATATAATTTATAAAAATAAAAATAAATTATTTTATATTAATTTAATTTAAGCTAAAATGAAATAGCCCAAAATTTATTTGTTAAAATCAAAATTTTAAAACTAAAAGCAATTGAATTATTGTGTTTAAATTAGTTCCAAACTGGAAAACAAGGCATCTGAGGGGTCAAAATATACAATTGATCTCTTAACTTTGTTAATTCAAACTAGTTAGTTCTTTAAATATGATTTACCGTGACTTAATCTTTTAACTTTAATAAATGTAGCGAGTTAGTCTATCGACATTTTAGGCAAACTAAAACCTTAGTCTAATCTTTTAACATCTTACCAAAATGTCGGTTATGTTTAGAAATTTTTATTCACACCAAACTCATTGATTAACAAACTTTGCCAAATTGTCAACTACAATAATTAAATGATTAGATTATTTACACATGATAATTAAAAAAAAATTTATAAAATAATTCAAATAATTTATGATGTTCTAATAATTTATGCTGTGCTTATTTTTTTTAAAGAAACCATTTTTATTTATCCAGTATAAGGCCAAAAAAATCATTTTTTATTTTCTTCACCTTTTCTTTAATCATTTATTTTTCCTATAAATTTCCACTTTTTTTTTTTTAACTTTTTGTAGGCAACAAAAATACCCATTATTAAGGATTTATCCATACAAAGAAATAGTCTAACCTTTAACTTTAGGAAAAATTTTCCGTTATCTTCTTCCTTAGTTTTTCTTTGCCTTCTTTAATTTTTCAATTTCTTTCATAGTAATATCTTCTTTTGTTTAATTTGAACCATTTGTTCAAATATAAATCCTAGTTGGAATTCATCAAAAGAAAAAAAAAAGGTTGCAATATTCTAATTAAGTGGCTAAATTAAAAAACCTGCTTTTATTTATATTTAGCAAGAGTAGATAAAGTCATAGCCAAACAATCTAAAAATACAGGAAAAATAATCAAGAAACAAAAAATGATCTTTTATAAAATCTAATCAAATAAAAAAGTTATTGAAGCCAAAAAAAAAAAGAAGAAGAAGAAGAAGATGACAAAAACAAAGCTCTATAGTGGTATTAATCAATAATGGTTTTTTTTTTGTTAAAAAAATTGAAAGTAGGAAAGCTAGTCCTAGAGATTTGATGCTCTAATTTTATATAGGTAGTCATTAAATTTCTTTTTCTTTTTTTAAATGTACATACTCTAAGTTTGAGATTGTAGTCTTTCTGTTACAATTTTTGTTTTTTTTTTCTTTTGGAAGATACATGTCTTTACATTGCTTTTTATTGGATGATTTATGTTGCAGTTTTTTTGTAGAATTATTAAGTTCAAATACTCAGTGCGAAAGTCTTAGCTAATATAGATAAAAGTGGGTAAATTTTACTATTTATTTTTAAATTTCTCATTGGAAACAAATGATAGAAGGCCAAGAAAATTATAGTGCTATCTTAATTAGAATAAGAATTACAAGGGATGAATTACTTTTAAGTAGATGTAGTACACTAAGTCTAAATCACAAAATATTAATATAAAAAAAATTAATATGAAAAAATGTTTAAAAACTAAATCTAATTAAAAAAAACTCCTCCAATAAAATGATCTCTAAATTCATAACTACCTAATATTGTACTTTTTTATGAAATAATGGAGTTCATAAAAGATAAATTGTTTTGCTTTTAAATAAATCAATCAAAGTAGTTTCTTAAAAAATAAGCAAAATGTTAAATTAGAATTTTTTTAATTATTGTAGATATTTTTTGAATTATCATTTGTGAGTAATTTAATTAGTTAACTATGTATTCAACAATTTAGTAAAGTTTATTAACCCATAAGTTTGGTGATAATGAAAGATTTTAAATAGAAGGGCCATTTTGCCAAGAGATTGAAAGTTAGGACTTAGGTTGTAGTTTATCCAGATAGATGAAGGACTAAGTCGCACAATTTTAAAAAGTTTGAGGACTAAATCGCATAATTTTGCAAAGTTTGAGGACTAAGTCATACTGAGTCAAAGTCAAGGGACTAACTCTGGCGAGTGGAGAAAGTTGGAGGACTCATGGTGAATTTAGGCCAAGGTAAAAATTAAAAGGAGATAAATAAAAACCGGGAAAAAAACACCGCAAGGCGGAATCGAGACGGTTCTCTTAAATGGAATTGAGAAAAGTAATTCTAAAATCCGTCCGAAAGGAGTCAAAGCCTGACACACTAAACAAACAGACGCACCGTACATCCGACCCAGCCAGTGTAAGAGTTTTGCCTCTCTCTATATCTCTCTCTCTCTCTCTCTCTCTCTCTCGCTCTCTCTCTCTCTCGCTCCAAAAGAAGCTTTCCCATTTTCAGAGGAGAAAGAAGTGAAGGAGAAAAGAGACGTTAGTCTCTGTAGTCTGTCCAACGATAAGTGTAACGTTACAAGTTCCAAAAAAGCGTCACTCCATACAGAAGGACCAGAACCCAATACACAAAGCGCCTCAGAAGCACGAAGAAAAGAAGAGCGATTCTTTGAAGCAATGGCCGAAAGACTCAAGCTTGTCTTCACCATTTCTCTCTTCTTTACTCTTTTAGGTATCATTTCCTCTAAATTCCGCCCTCTTCCTGTTTTTGGACCTTGCTTTAGTCTGAGCTCGATCATGTTCCTCTCCTTGTCTCAGCTATCCTATCCTCTGTTCTTCTGTTCACTGGGTTCTCCTTGTGGATTTCCAGAACTATTGTGTGTGTTTTTTTTCGGTGCTAAGCATGTCTTCAACAGTTTCTCCCGTGAAACCCTTCAACCCGGTTGATGTTTTGTTTTATTTGTGATGCATTTGAATGTTAAAGTTTGCTGCAATTTTCAGGACCTTTGTTTTCTTATTTCTATAGTATGCAGTAGCAACATCATTGATTAGCATTAGCTGTTCATGTTTGTCGTGTTTTTGGATGAGTCACATTTTGCCGCACTAAAGTCGGTGGACCCATTTTATACTTGATGCCTTATTGGTCTTGTCCTCTTGTGTGGTTTCTATTGTCCGTTACTCTGTTTTGCTTAGTTAAAGAGAATACCTTTTCTTTTCTTTTCTTTTTTTTTTAATTTTCTGGAAATTTCTTTGGGTGCGTTGACGCAGCCTCTAGATGCTGTAATGTGTAATGCGTTATAACTCCTATTTCATCTTGATGCCAACATGAAAAAAGGTGGAACACTGACTTGCCTTTGGACCCTTTTTTTCGTTGGGAATTGAACCTGAAAGGCTGAAACCTTGTGTTGATGGTTTTGGTGCTGTCGTAGCTGAGTGAGCTTTGAGAGAATCTTATTTCACTGGCTCTGATGAGTTTTTTGTACCTGGCACATGGTCAGACATTTGGATGAATGTATTGTATGTTGAAACTTTGAGAGGATTAGGAGTCTATGTTTTCTACTCTTCTGATATTTTTCATTGACTTTTCTGTTTGCTTTCTTGATTTGATTGCTCATGTCAAGTTTGGCCTCTCTTGCTAAAACCGTATGTCCTAATTTCATGCCAGGTTTCTGCAACGGAAGCAAAATTGGAGTTTGCTATGGAAGGAATGCCGATGACCTCCCAACACCTGAAAAAGTAGCAGAGCTGGTTAAACTTCACAACCTTAAGTATGTTAGGATCTACGATTCTAATATTCAAGTTCTGAAGGCGTTTGCAAATACCGATGTAGAACTCATGGTTGGAGTTACAAATTCAGACCTGTTGCCATTTTCTCAGTTTCAATCAAATGTAGACACTTGGCTGAAGAACAGCATTCTTCCTTACTATCCGGCCACAAAGATCACTTACATTGCGGTTGGTGCTGAAGTCACTGAAGCTTCCAATAATACTGCTGCGCTAGTGATGCCTGCAATGCACAATGTGCTCACAGCATTGAAAAAAGTGGGACTGCAGAAGAGGATTAAGGTTTCAACTACTCATTCTCTTGGGGTGTTATCTCGATCATTCCCACCGTCTGCCGGGGCTTTCAACAGCAGCCATGCATTCTTCTTGAAACCCTTGTTGGAATTCCTAGCAGAGAATCATTCTCCTTTCATGATTGATTTATACCCTTACTACGCTTACAGGGATTCTGGGAGTAATGTCTCACTAGACTATGCTTTGTTTCAATCATCCACTCAAGTCATAGACCCCAACACAGGTCTTCTCTACACAAACATGTTTGATGCCCAGGTTGATGCCATTTATTATGCGCTGATGGCGCTAGGTTTCAAAACACTAAAAGTTATGGTAACCGAGACTGGCTGGCCTTCCAAAGGTTCTCAGACAGAAAAGGCTGCTACTCCTGATAATGCCCAGATTTATAACAACAATCTTATCCAACATGTTATCAAGGACTCTGGCACTCCTGCAAAGCCTGGGGAAGAGCTAGATGTGTACATCTTCTCCTTGTTCAATGAGAACAGGAAAGCTGGATTAGAATCTGAAAGGAACTGGGGCTTATTTTATCCAGACCAGAGAAGCGTCTACAATCTCGACTTTACTGGTAAAGGTATTGTTGATGTTACAGTGAATTCAAGTGCTACCAATTCAAGTGGATCAACATGGTGCATCGCATCTAGCAAGGCCTCTGAAATGGACTTACAAAGTGCTCTAGACTGGGCCTGTGGTTCTGGAAATGTTGATTGCTCCACCATCCAGCCTAGCCAGCCGTGTTATGAGCCAGACAATCTAGTCTCCCATGCATCCTATGCGTTCAACAGTTACTACCAGCAAAATGGGGCTACTGATGTTGCTTGCAGTTTTGGAGGAGCTGGTGTCAAGGTTGACAAGAATCCTAGTATGTACTTCTGACTCCTGCATTTTGTTTATTATTCAATTTGGTTTCTCTCTCTCTCTCTCTCTCTCTCTCTCTCTCTCTCTCTCTCTCTCTCTCGTTTTTAATTTTACACACACATATGGTTCATTTCTCCACCTGGACCAGAAGTTGGGAACAGTAACTTGTGTGAAGGAGGCCCAAGCTGTCTGTTTGAACCCTGACATATGCAGATAATGTCGTCCCAATATCTGTAGTCTCTTTTCTTCCTCCAAGGGTTAGCTGCTGTCTATGAGTATTTTCATTCAGTTGTAGGCATACTTTTGGTTTAATTGAGGCTGGCTGTTACCTTTCAGGTTTCTTTTATATTACATGCTAACCTTAATCGTTTTTGCAGGCTATGACAATTGCCTGTATTTGACTGCTGGAGGGTAAGTTGAACCTGGTACTGAAGTGATCGTCTCATGTTGTATCTCTAGGGTTTTCTGCGTTGTATAACTTCTAACATCCTACATTGGTGCGTCAGGAACAACATAACAGCAGCAAGTAATACAACAGCAATGGCGTCGACTTCTCCTTCCTCCTCGGCACATAACCTATGCATTGGATGGAGTTGTAGTCCAGTAATCTGTCTGCTGATTATTCTGATCATCACTATAATGAATGAATTACCAAGATGAAGCAATGCCAAATATGGTGAGAGACTTACAGATATTGACTCGAGCTTCAGAACATTTTCGGGGGTAATTAAAGCATCGCCAGACTCCAGTACAGCCTAGTTTTGCATCATAATGATAGAGCTGAGCAACTGCTTCGATGACATGAATCACATCTTAAAATGTATAATACTAGAAGATGGATCCCTCCATGTTGTTTTTATATGATTCATGTGTTGTCTCTTTGGTAGGTTCTCATGCATTTGTTGGTAAAGATGAGCCGGTTCTTGTTGGTAAAGACGGTGAATTCGTTTCACAGCCCTTGTGATTGTCCCATACTTTGAACGTGTCCAAACTTATGTTGGTGATTTCCCTTTTAGTATCAAAACGTAGACAAGTACATGTACTAATGCAATGGTAGGTTAGAGGTAAACTTGGGTCAAACGATTTTTGCTCGTTTCGAGTTTTCAAGAAAACTTGCTTTTGAAGTTTCAATCAAATGATATCGACATGTTGACATAAAAATTACAAACCCTGATGGCAGCTTGCGAGACAAGGAAAACCATGCGCCATATTGCAAATTGAATACCCAGAGTCCAAGAGTTTGTCTTCACTCGACAAAACAACCATAAAAAGTTACCACTCCAATGCAAATAGGTACATAAAACAAGGAAGATGTCGTTTACAAATGCGAAATCTCGTTTCAGTTTATTTAGCTAGAAGACCAAAAGACATCAAAATACTGTAACATTATTAAACTGCAAGTAGCTAGCCACCAGCAAGTGGTAGATGCAAATTTTTATATAAGCCAAGAAGAATCATATCCACAACCATAAGCACACTTTCTAAAATGATTAAAGACCTTGATCAATGAGATAATCGCCAAGCCTTTCAACAATCACGTTGCACTGACCAGGAGTCATTGGCTCATCATAGATACCGATAATTAGGGCCTGGCCAGTCCTCTTAACAGTGGCACCTCCAGGTCCCTGGAATCGAAAAATTGGATGCAGCATAAGACAATGACTAATATAAGTTGCATTAAACGTTAGCATGTAGGAAGTATCACGGTTGAGCAAATATAAAACTTGCGCCCTCCTCAGTTTTTAGTTCTTACGGTGTCTTTCTACTTTTAGAAAGACCCCTTTAGAGAATAAATGGATGAAGTTACATAACAAATGAATGACAGAGAAAGATTACAGACAGGCAGAACTTTTTTGTTAAGGCAATCACTGTCAAAGAAGAGGGTGCATAACTAGCGTCATGTAACTACATGATTTGTTTGTTTCCTGAACTTGGGAATTGGAGGAATGATCTTGCAAAGCTTCTTTATCTTCTTTCACTTGCTTCCAAGTTTCGGCTAGATACATCATATAATTCATCAGAGCATAGTTTATGGTTTAAGCTAAAAAAGAGGAATGCAAAGAGCATCACCTTCTTCCCCCTAATGACGGCTCCTGGCTCGCCTTGAATTACCATATATTTTGCGCCACCAAGGTATAAACCGGTTGGAGCAAGGGATCCAGGATCAGCAAAGTCACTCATGATACCGGTAATCTCCTCAGGCTTCAACTACAAAAGGTAGAAACAGAAAAAACTAAGAACCGTGGGTTTCAAAGCAGAGCTTTCTATGATGAATTTCTGCAGTAGTCTTAATAGAACAAGAAAGGAAGTTGGAGTCCAAAAGCCACACAATTAACTTCTTAAATCAGGCCAAGAATTACGAAATATAATAAATTACACTATAAGACCATAACCGATCCCATCAGACAATATTGCTTGAACTTCAATTTTTGTTTCTTAAGTTTTAACACCACCTTTATACGGAAAAGAATAAAAGAAACAACTACAAGGATCAGCCTTCAATGGCTCTAATAGACTATTCAATTTGCATGCATCGAAAATCACATATGAAATCAAGTGACGATAAGCCATTCTCAGTCGACTCAAAGACCAAACTTTGCCGGACCCCAGATCAAAGAAGAACCAAATCTCATTCTTCGTCGCATAAAAGAAACAAATTCTATAAATTAACAGAAGCACATAACAATCTGACCTCACATCAGGCTCACATATCTTGTAACAGAGCCAAAGCAAGCGAGAGACAGAACGAAACCTGAGGGAAATTGGCACTCTGGGCCCAGACACTGCCTTCTTGGCCGATGATGGCAGCGGCAGTGAGGTGGTTACCATCAATTTCGCACAGCAAGTGATCGTCGACATAGGTTTGCCACGACATCTTCGGACTCTGGTTCTTGGGCTGGTAGGCTGGTTTCTGTTTAACAAAGGCTAGAGCTTTGTCTGAACACTGGCTTCGTGGCGTTTGGGTCTTGAGAGATTGACTAACGTGCGAATCGCAGAGACAGACAATGACCTCAGATGTTGCCCAATAGCAATAATTTCCCTCGCTACTGTCTTGCCTTTCCTCTTTCTAAAAGCGATTTTCTTGCTTTTTCTTTCACTTATGATGTTTTTAATATATAATTTATCTTACTATTTTAATTAAAATTTTTACTAATCAAAATCTAAAAAAGAAATATTTCCTATTTTTTAATCCTCTTCTGCTGTACCAAAAAAAAAAAATCCTCTTCTGAACTCTTACAACAAAATCCAGAAATTATGTTTTTCAATACTTTAAGGGGAAAAAATGAAAATAGAAACATAAATTACACACACAATTTATCTTTGTATCAATCAAATGGTTTAATTAAATTGGGACACGGGGAGTATAACTTAAAAATCTTCTTAATATGTGTTCTTTAAAAGCTTACTGCTATGTTGGGTAGAGATAAATAATGAGTTATTTAATATATTATTTTAAATTTTATTAATTTTTTAATTTATATATTAATTAAAACTATATGATTTAGAATTCTAAAAATTAATTTTTCAAAATTTTTTTAAAAAAAAAAAATTAGTAATTAGGAATAATTTTTTTAAGTTAGATACTGAAAAAAAGGAAAAAGTTAATTAATTTCTAGAAATATTTTATTTAAAATGATTATAAGGTAAATAGAATATTAACTTTCAAATGATATTGGTTCTTGAGAAAAAAAACTTATAGATAAAAATTGAATATAATTAATTTTTTAAGGAGCTATTATTTGGAAAAGAACATACCTACATCTCAATTTAATTTTTAAGTTACTTAGTATTCATTTTTTGTATATTACTACAAATATTTCTATAAAGAATAATTCTTTTTTATTTTTAATCTCCTGAATGGGAAATCAGATAATTTAAATATACTACGAGTAATGAATAAGAAAATTGATAGAAAGCGAACGTCCAGGCCATATATCTACTTTTGGGGCTATCCAGCCTATCCTGTGCATATTGGCCATTTTTCGTTTAAGAAAATTATTGACATGTGGGTCACCCGGTGCTTCACCAATCTATTTCTTTCCAACCCAACGGCTAAAAGGAGTTTTAAACAAGAAAAATATTAGAGGTATAAGTCTTTTTTGTACACAAATAGTTTTATAAATTTGTATTATAGATTGTTATTTGAATTTTTAAATTTAAGTAACAAAGCAGCTGCACACAATTTTGCATCCACTTATTTTCTATCACATAAATTATAAACTTAGTTTTAGATCAACATAAATTGTATATTTAGCATTTTTCTTTAAACAAATATTCGATGCCATAAAAAAGAATTGAGAAGAAAAGAGAAAAGGTTTCATAATTCCATAGAAACCATTGCACTGGACAGGTTGTCTGTACAAATCATAAACTTTATATCGTTGTCGCCTTTTTCCCAAATTCTTTTACACTTGTTTTTAAGTGTAGATTATATGTAATGGATGCTCGCCGAAATGAACACAAAAATATACTTTATTTAATATTTTCTTTATGTTTTTCTCTAAAAACTTAAAACAAAGAAATTCATTTGAATTTGCAAAATACTCCACCCTCCTAAATTTTTTGCAATATATTCTATTTTATTTCGTACCACATTTTTAATTTTATGATATTTTTATATTTAGTAAATTTTTTTTCTTTATTATCCCTTAAACCATTATTGCAACATCTATTTTTTCATCTTTTTTAGTTATGTGTAAGTGAAGGATAAAAGTAAAAACAACATATTAATTTTGTTTTCTTATTCTTAGTGTCTATATTAAGACCTTGTTTAGAAACAACTTTTATAATTAGTATTAGAGTTTTAAATAATTTATTTAATGACTGAAATAAAAATGCTGAAACTAAAAATTAAAACAACTATTGAATAGCTTTTTCAAAACTTTAATTTTAATTGCTCTGTCAAAAACAAACTGGGCTTAAACCTAAAAATGTTTCAACCGGGGAGAAAGAAGAATCTCACGCTTAGCGTTCTTTTCTCAAGCACTGCACTATAAAAAATGACAACTACTGGTAGCTCTGGTTCTGCAACGTTTTTCAGAGATCTTAAACTTCGATTCTTTACGGCAAGTCAATAGAAAACAACAGATCGTAGAAGTGAAGTAAACTGATGAGAGGAACCAAGCATCGATCTTATCGTGGATCTGGGAGTTTAAATAGAAACTAATTGTTAACTCGTTTAAAAGTTTTAGAACTCAACTAAAAACAAGTAAAGTTTAAAGACTTAAGTGGAGAAGTAATTAAAGTTTTATGACTGGATTTGTTCTTTCCAAAACATATACGTCGCTATTTTGCGCAAATCTTATTGGGTCATTATCCTCCAAATAATTATTTTTATTCTGCGAGAATTTTCGGACAATAATTCTTGAAAATAATACACTCGTCCTCTTAGCTGAGAAAGTATAGGTATTTGGATTTGATGCCTAGGTCACTTTCTTCAACGGATCACATGATCGACTTATCCCCCTTCGGTCACACACAATTTGCAAAATAAACAAATCATTTGACGGTGATGATGAGGCCTACCTATTCCTGTAGTGGGATGGCAGCCTGGTGATCCCACCAGCAGGCTCTCATTGACTAGTTTGGGCACGACATCAGAATTTCTTGCCAATGAAGTCCAAGTTGCAAAAAAACCTCGTGCAAAATTATTTGGAGTATATATTCAGGTTTCGACCTGCTTCAGCAGTATCTTTAGTTCCAGCCAAATTATTTTTTTCTCGGATTTTTTTTTTCTCTCTTGAGTGAGTCGAATTGTTTTGTCTATTATAATGTTTATAATGTTTTTTTCCCCTAATTCCAGTTGTTATCTTCAGTCCATGTAGGAAAACGTGCAAAAAATGGAAAAATATCTGCAGCGCATTATGTACACCGCTTGGCAACCTGAAATATGAATCGTATATAGTGAGGAAGCCACAAGGATTCTTAATTACTTGGGGGGAAGAAGAAAAGAAAAGGAAGCTTGAATACAGATCAAGAAAATTCAACAACGTCGCCCTCCCCAGAAAAAAAAAAAAGAAAGAAAGTAAATCAAAAGCCAGAAAAGCCATTTCAGTTCTCACATTGTTATTGTCGACATCTTCATAGCCAACATAAGGCTTTCATGGTGAGAAGATGCAGACGGGGAACTAGAAGACCACAAAATAGACATAAAAAGAACATAAAAGGAAACCATTACTCGTGGATCAAAAGGGGGATATCTCTTAGGGACACCTCTCTACAGGCCCTGTTCAACGAGGTAATCTCCCAACCTCTCAACCACCATGTTGCATTGCCCTGGAGTCACAGGTTCTTCATATAACCCAAAAACAAGAGCTTGACCGGTCTTCTTGATGGTTGCGCCACCAGAGCCCTGCCAGTGCCAAAACAAAAATTTTACGGCCCTGTTTATCGATTACACTGGTTAATGATCTCCAACTATGAGTCAGTCCAGTGCCGATGCCTCTAATTCTAGCTAGGTTACACACATCTGATGGAGAAAAGCAAGTTTCAAAACGACACAAAAACACGTACAGTTTCAGTTCAAACGTATCAGTTGTTTTGCCCATGTTAGATATGGATAGTTCAATTTAAAAGTGAAGATCAAAGTCGCCAGTTATCAGACCCTTTCCTTTGTGTGACTCCTAGATAGGGGAATACATCACTAAATTGAATGCGATCCAAGTAAATTGAGAAAAGCGGTTCAAGTATGTTTAGTCTTGGCATCACCTTCTTCCCACGAATAACAGCCCCAGCTTCTCCCTGGATTACCATGTACTTTGTGCCACCAAGGTGAAGACCTGTTGGGGCGAGGTGTCCTGGTTCGTCGAAATCCTTCATGATATCAGTTACCTCCTGAGGGTTTAACTGCAGAAGAAAAAAGAGTATTTCACTTTTTTGCCTGCAAAGTAGAAGAATCTAAACTCTCGAATGCAATTCTGAAACGTCGCCCAGAGCAGAAATGTCCAGAACGGATTAAACGACTATTATGAGTAGACGAGGACAGGAGTCGTGAGACGCAAGAAAGCCGGATCGATCATCGAGATCGTAAACAAGCGACCTGTTCAGCTGATGGCATCGCGCACCACTCCGGTACAAAATTCGAGCAATGGTGATCAAAATGCAGATCCGAAAGGATCGATCAAGATGTACCTTGGGGAAATTGGCGCTCTGAGCCCAAACGCTACCGTCGTGGCCGACGATGGCGGCGGCGGTGAGGTGCTGGCCCTGGCCGTCGATGTCGCACATCAAGTGCTCGTCTACGTAGGTCTGCCACGACATTGTGAAGGGATGATAGTAGAAGAGAAGGGGTGGCTAGGTTCTTGGCGATAGGGCGGATCTGTGCTTGGCTACTTTGGTTTCGTTCAAGTGACGAAAATCGTAGCCGTTTAGTTGATTATAATTAGAGGCGAAAATTAAGAAAAGGAAATCGACGATAAATAGAAGCAGGGCCGCTCTCCATCCACCTCCGCCTTTATTTCGGGGAGCATTCTCTCTCCACGTGGCAGAACTCCCGCCTTTTTCCCCTTCTATTATTCCGTCTCCCTAATTACGGTTTCAACTTTTTTATTTTTAGACTAATTTTTAACGGCTAATTGATCGATTGATTTCAATATTGCTGATTTGTTGGTCGGTCTCGTCTCGTCTTGTCCATCATAGCCATAAGGCCCATTAACTGTTACATCACGCCCTGCTGCCAGTGCCAAGCGCTATGTTTTGAATTTTGTTTATCTCTGTTTTTTCAGGTACTCGTATTTTTTTTATCTCTAACCTACATATAATTGGTCGCTTAAGAAATATACCCTAATCAATGCATGATGATTTATACCAAATTATAAAAGACCAGTATTGCAATTTATAAGTAACACCTCAAACATAATTATTCTACTTTGATTTGCCAAATTCGCAATTCTTGGAACAGGAGGCTTCTTGTTTGGCATCTAAATCCTTCGCTTTGCTCAAATATTTCAACTTTGAGATATACTCTCGTTTATTCTGCTCATTTCCCCCCAAAAATAAAAGAAAACTAAGCTGTACAACATTGGTGCAGAATCATCAATTTAATACAAGCGTCTGTGCTAATTTCCTACAAAAATGACTTTCAAAGCAATGAGGTGATTTCCAATTGATTCATGATTCATCAAAATCGGTCCATAGGGAAAGGCTGAAATAACAGAAGGTTATCGATCAAAACAATATCAACACCAGGTTTTCAACCCGCATCCAGAGAAAGAATCTGCCTAACTACGGCTACAGCATCAATTGTTCCGTTAGAAACCACACGAGTTTTGGTCATGAAGAAAGAAACATATGAAAAGCATTAAACAAAAACAACAAAGATCGTTCTGGAGCATTCCAACTTTGCGAGTCCACAAAAAACTCCAGTCCTTTGTAGGTGGCCAGCCTCATATCTAGAACATTGCGAGGCTAATAGTCAACATAAACCTGTACGGTAATGGAGACCATCCTCTGCTAATTGTTAAGCCGATATGATCTTCCTTGAAAAGCCACCCCCGTTGATCTGTCAGGCTGTGTGTTAGTTACCGGAGCGCCTATACGCCACCTCGCAACCACTTTATGTCTACAATACTGTTAAAGAAACAGCATGAACCCGGAAAGAAATGCAGATGCAGCTCTTGCTTAGAAAAGGACTACAGGAGACAATCTGACCATAATGGGTGGTGAATAACAAAGGCAGGCAAGGAAAATAACAGAGAACACATGCTTCAACAAGCAATAAGCATTTAAAAAGAATATGCAAGTGCAAAATGATGGATAACGTGCTTTGCATAATTCTATATGGAACCAAACTATCATAGCCATTTTCATGTAAAGAAACCAACTATAGTTAGGATACACCCACTTCGGTGTCTTCAGGTAGTACTTTCCAGTTGCAAGAGGGTGCAAGACTGTCAAGAAGTAATACAAGTGCCCAGCAATGATTCCCAGTAGGTCAGGTACAATAGGAGAACCAAAAATGACGTCCAGACCAAGCATGGCCCATGGTAGATAAAATGCCTGCACAGAAATGAAGATGCTCCATCTAGCGTTGGCACTGATTTGCCATTATGTACAGCCTTTGTTAAGAGGAAGCAAAAAGATTAAAAGGGAGATTAAAACAGCTTACCTTAAGGGTAACCAGCCCATATATGTTTATTTGGGCATTAGGAAATTCTCTACTCCAGACGTAGACCAGCATGAAAACCAGTGATACCCCAAGGAAATAAGACTGAAATATAGGAATTGCTGATAATACCTAAATTGACAAAATAAAATTACATAAGATATGAGGAGTTATAAAGGTGACTGGACCACTAGAATTGACAATTTCAATACCAAGAGGGACAATGATCCAAATATCATCATCCACAAAAAATCAGCTGTCCGCCTGTCGAAAGGTCCCTTCTCCAGTTGTACCCCATATCTTAATCTGAACAATGATTTAGGAATCATCAAACAAAACAACTATATGTGAACTGTTCACAGACTAAAAACTAAAAGAAACAATACCCAAACTTTTCAAAATTAGCGCTTACATCATTAGAAGGCGTATGCCAAAATTGATAGAGAATTTTCCAAGAAAAAAGAAATTTGTCACCAGCCTCCATACCTAAAATATATAATAATAAGTTTAGAAAACGTGTAAATAATACAAAATAATTATAAAGTTCCAAATGGGATTGAGATCTCAAGAGTTCCATGGAAGTGAGGGTCTTGCTTCTGTTATTCAACTGTCAGACACCATTGAATATAGATTTCTTCCAATCAACCATATAACACACGACACACACACAGACACACACATCAGGAACAATGTTGCTAAGTAAGGATGGAATCATTCAAGTAAAATTCCAATAGAGCATCTCTCCCAGTATCAGAACCTAAATCATGAAAATAATAACTTTCACTCGTAACTACATAACTTTTGGGAAAGGGAACTTCAAGTATTTTTTCTCTATGAGCAACATGTATAGTAACTTGCCTGAAAATGCAAGAATGCTTGCTTATGTAGCAAAGCAATATAGTAAAGATCCAATAGTCCTAAAGTAACTGTTGTAGTGAACAACACACAGACAGTTGCATAAGCCCTGGTAACGGGTGGAAGAGAATTGTAGAATCTGAAAAGGAAAATGCAAATACTGGTGAGGAGAATGAAACATCATTGAAATTTGAGCACAAGGTAAACTTAAGAAGAAAGCATACCACTTGAAATCATTATGGCATGAAGTTCATAGTGTTGATTAAGTGTTCAAAGTTAATTAACACTACAAGTTCATGCAAAAGTAAACCACTTGAAACCATGATACTAAAAAATAAAGAACAGCGCCAACATGGAGAATTAAGTACATCAGGAGTTCCTTGTTGCTGATTGCTGTTTCTTCAGTTTTTTATCTCCGCTCTGGCTGAGCTTTGTGTTGATTTTTATCCCATTAATTAATAAAATTCTCTATTGCTGATTAAAACCGGGAAGAAAACTGCATCTAGTTCTCCTACTAACATGCTCGACCAGATCAAGTATGAATAATTTGTATACAAAAAAAAAAACAAGCACAGATGCACCATATTGTTCTTGAAAAGGGCTTCATGTTCACCAAGAACAAAGATAGCAACTGAAACACCAAAAATTCCATAGTAGCATAAGCGCAACATGCACAAGGTTCTCACAATTTCTATATTTCAGAAAAGACCACCTCTAATTGCTTCTCGCAACCTTCGAGAAACTGTAGGCCCAAAAGGAATAGAAACAATTACTAAAACAAAGACATGAATTTTTCCATTTGGCAATCAACTAGGAAAACTTTGGTTTCAACATTACACATGAAATCAACCCATTCCAGAACATAGAAGCTCAAAATCCCCAAAATACAACTAACCGTGTTTCGCAACCTGACATTAAAATTCAGACCAAAACCCTATTGCTATTTGTCAAATCCTAAGTTCTCATCCATAATATATGAAGTCGATCTAAAAACACAAAAAAAATAATCAAATAAATTGAACAGAACTCAGGAATACAGGTGAATAATTGAAATCTATGAATCTGAAACCAAAGGCGGAGACTGGTCTTACTCAGCAGGAGACGACATTGGAAGCAAAGTAACAGAAAATCGAAGCACACAGAAAAATAACCGCGCAGTATTGGATTTCTAGGCAGAGAAATAGCAGGAGCTTGAGGTGTTCGCAGAAGGAATAAAGATCGACCGAGAAAGTTCTCAACCGTGCTGGTTTCTTCTACTCTTTTCTTATGCCAGAAGTTAAAGACACTAAAAATGAACGACCAGCCATTTGCGAACCTTCGTGTGTAACTCACTTCGGCCCGAAACCCTCAGCCTGACTCGTTTTGGGCTATCTTTGGGCTTGAAGTTTGACCATTGGATACCATGGCGGGATCAGCCACTGCGAACATTAGAAAATGGTAGTTATTTGAAAGAACAGGTAATAATAATTTAAAATCTTTGTAATTATGGAGGAGATAAAGTTTTACAATTTTAATTGACTTCTGCGAATAAAATATCTCAGTTTCAAATCATACTTTAATGGACTTTAATCACTATGCGACTTTCTTGTCCAAGTCAGACATAATGACAAATGAAATATACAAGAAAATGTGAGAAATAATCCAAGGCAGAGATAATGACAAATGAAATATACAAGAAAACGTGAGAAATAATATCCAACCATATATAAATTTAAAAAAACCAGGCTCTATTTTTTCTTAAGAAACATCTGATTCCATTTTTAATGGTTTGATAATTGTTTCAGCATAATGTGCGACAAACTTGTTTTCCCTGGAGGTTTAACCAGGTTTCACAAAGAATACTTCATCTATAATTGATTTTATATGCAATTGGAAGACACTGTAAATTGAATTAAAATCAAATTACTAAAATTTTGTGTTTCAATTAACATTTTGTACATTGAATTAAACATGTTAGATCCACAGTTATATGTCATGTAAATATAATTGGACACATTCTATATAGAATTGAATAGCTTGTACATAGAATTAGAAAATCAACTTCCTCTGCTAGAACTTACCCATAGCCTAGCATTGAGCCATATAAACATAAGACCTTGGTGGTTAGCTCCCTGGTTTCCAAAATAGTAATATGAGTACAAAAATCAATTTCCGTCAAGTAGAACCATCAATTGTCTTTCTTTAGTCTATGCATTTTTCCTCAACATTTGATTTGAAAAGCTCACACAGTTGTGCAAAAGCCCTTGCCCCTGTTCTTGCATTATTGAGTCAAAATCATCATCAATATGGTTTTGGTTGGAGTAACTGCCACATTTCCCATTGCCTCATACCAAACAGAGTCTTGTTGCAAGCTGCTCTTACCTTTGTTTCATACATTGACAAAGAAAAAAACAAATTACCATAGTTTTCTTTTTTTGTTTTTTGATGAACAAATTGCCATATTTTGTCTTTGCCACTTGTTAAGGATAAACATGTGTTTTATCACATGTGTTATAGCTAAAGATAACCTTATATCTTAAGTTAAGCTAAGATAACTTCCATCTTAAGTTAAGTTAAGATAGGCCTTCCTTGTATTATAGTTAATCAGAAACTCTTCTAAACTCATGTATGTAGACATATTACGTCTTTATTGAATGAACAACGTGCAAATTTAGCAAGCTTTCATGGTATCAAGGCAGATTTTGATCCCTACCCAAACCAGAACAATGAAATCACTTTCTTGACAAAATGTCTGATGACACTCCACTAACAAATCCTTCATTCCTTTTTTATCCCAATGATTCAAATAACACAGGAACAATTCTTGTTACCTATCTTCTTTAAGGTGAAAACTACCACACATGACATAGAGCCATGAAGAATGCTCTTCAAGCAAAGAACAAGTTGTGCTTTATTGATGCTACACTTAAGAAACCGAAGAAAGAGGACAGAAATTAGCAGGACTAGGAAAAATGCAGTTTCATGGTGATTTCCTGGCTATTCAATGCCTTATCATCTGAGCTTCAGAACACTGTGACTTATGCCGACATTGCCAGATAAATATGGACGGACCTCTATGAGAGGTTCTCACAAGGTAATACACCTAGAGTTTATGAACTAAAGCGTGATATTTCTCTTTTGTAACAGTAGAACTTGACAATGGTGGGATATTAGCCAAAACTCAAAAGTTTATGAGATAAGCTAACAGTTTACTCAAAGGTATCACCATGTATATGTGGCACAGCAAAGGAATTGCTTGACAAAAAAGAATGTGAGAAGCTATTTTCATTTTTTATGGGACTAAATGATAAATATAATGTCATCAGGTCTCAAATTCTCAACATGGATCCTCTTCCAAATTTGAGCAAAGCTTATGCCCTTATATTTAGGGAGGAGAAGTAGTTCAATGCTGCCATTACATGAAATGTCTCTAGTGAAGCTACTGCATTTATGGCAAAACAATCCAAAGGTCGTGATTCTTCATTGAATAAGAACCAAGACAAGAGCAAACTCTTTTGCAAACATTGTCGAAAGAATGGGCATTTAGCAGAAAGGTGTTTCAAGCTTGTTGGATACCCACTCATGGCAAACTAGAAAGCTAAAAGATTCAAACAAATTGGTGCAGAAGTCAAACAAAACTATTGTGAACAAAGTAGTAGCAGATACCCCTATTGGTGGCTCCTCAATGGCCTAAGTAACTTGAACATCATGCATGAGCAATTTAACTAGCTAATGTGTTGTTATCTAACCAGAATACTGTAGCACACTTTGCTGGTAACATCTTTCAACACCCCTTAAATTGGATCATTAATAGTAGTGCTTCAGAACATATGATTTTTCAAGCATCGTTGCTCTAAAATTGTAACCCTGCCTCGCCTTCTTCACCACTTAAATTACCAAACAGGGGTACATTAAAAATCCATTATCATAGTCATGCACGTTTATCCTCTAACATTGAGTTGAATAATATGCTCCATGTTCTCTCTTTTACTTGCAACTTGTTATCTGTTAGCAAGTTAACTAAGGTCTTGAACTGCTCAATAACCTTATTTCCAAAGCATTGTGTTGTACATGATCTGACATCAAAGTGGTTGATTGACATGGGTGAAAAAAATTATGATTTGTATTACTTCAAGGAGTTTAAGGCACATATGACTACTCCTAATAAATCCAAAAGCTCTCCTATTACTTGGCTTGGCCATGTACCATTTGAAAAATTGTCGTTAGCCACTCAACTTAGAGGTTTGTCTTTCAAAAATTTGAATAATTATTATGACTTTTGTCATCATGCAAAACAAACCAAACAATCATTTCCAAAAAGTTTGAGCATACTTTTTTTTAACAATTGTTGATTATTACAGTTGATGCACTTTGGTTTATTTGTTAAAACACAAATCAAAGGCAGTTAAATATTTTTCTATCTTTTATGCCATGATAAAAAATCAATATGGAAAAAACCTGCTTTAAGTAAAAAGTGACAATGCTAAGGAATTTGTAGTTGGCCTTATGTTCTTCTTCTTTCAACAAAATAACATACTGTTTTAAACTTCATGCATCAACACTCCACATCAAAACATAGTTGAGAGAAAGCATTAATACCTACTTGAAATTGCACAACCAACCTACCTACAAAGTTATGGGGAGAGTGCATATTGACAGCCACCTATTTTATCAATCATACTCCTTAGTTGAAATTGAAAGGTAAAAGTCCCTACCAACTCTTGTTTTTTAAAATCCCATCACTTGACCACCTTTGTGTCTTTGGTTGTCTAAAATATGTTCGCTTCAAAACTTCTAACAAATTTTAATCTAGATTTATACTGTGTGTGTTTGTTGGTTACTCGGTCAACCAGAAAGGAATGTACAAATAAGAAACACACAAAATTTGTGTCACGAGGATGTGATCTTCTATTAAGATAGTTTCTCATTTCAAACATCGAGTGAACATCATGAAGTACCTCAACCTATTTAGCCATTTATTTACTATGATGAAGAACCAACACCTGACGTAGCACTCCACCAAGATGATTTAGTTATACAAAACATATAGGCATTAGCTCCAGAAAATCTAGTCCTCAAACACTATCATAAGAATTGGTACCTAGACCTCAGCAAGACCTTTGCTCTTCTTCTTATCTTTATGATTATGTGCATGAGCTACATAGAGTAAATAAGTCATCAATACTTACTATGAGTCAACCTTCTTCAGGTAAACCATGTCCTTTACACTCTCATTTATCCTTTTCATAATTCACCCTTTGTCATTAGGCAATTCTTGTAGCTATATCATTCACGGAACCTAAGACCTTTGAGGAGGCCAACAAAGACGTTAAATGGTGAAAAACCATAAGGTAGAAAATCCTTGCAATAGAAAAGAACAAGACATGGATGCTAGAAAGACTATCTTCTAACAAGAAACTCATGGATCCAAATGGGTTTACAAAATCAAGTACAAGGCCGATGGTTCAATTGAAAGATATAAGGCATGTCTGGTGACTAAAGGCTTTAGCCAAGGAGAAAAAATTGACTACTCAAAGACATTTTACACCGTTGATTAAACTTACTTTTATAAGTTGTTTACTTGCTATCGCAATAGGTAAACATTGGCATCTAATTAACTTGACATACATAATGCCTTCCTCTAAGGGAAGTTACATGAAGAAATCTATATGCTGCCTCTTATAGGTTTGATCAAACAAGGTGACTATCATGTGTGCAAACTCAAAAAGTCTCTTTATGGGCTCAAATAAGCTCACTAGGAGTGGTTTGAAAAGCTATCCAGTGCATTAATTGATTTCGGCTTTATACAATCTAAAGCTGATTATTCTCTTCTTACACAAAAACATGGAAAGGCCTTCACCATCATTATAGTATATGTTGATGATATTCTTATTGTTGGGAATGATGCAAAGCAGATTGAGGAATTGAAAGCCTAACTACATCAATGGTTCCATCTAAAAGACTTAAGCAATTAAAATATTTCTTAGGGCTAGAACTAGCCGATTCTTAGAAGGGATTTTCTTTCCTAAAGAATGTACACGGTTAATCTATCAAAGGAGATTGGTATGCTAGCCATGAAGCCGGCTTTACTTCTAGTCTAACAACAACATAAGCTCGGCTCTACTGAAAGTAAAGAGTTGAAAAATCTAGGACAGTTCAAACGGTTAATTTCCCGGAAGTCTAAAAAGTAAACTATGGTCTCTAGATCATCAGTTGAAGCTGAGTATTGTTCTATGGCTTCAGCAACTAGTAAGCTCGCTTGGCCCAAAGCTATGCTTTTAGATCTTACCATACCTCAACTTGAACTAATGAAGTTATATTGTGATAACCATACAACAATACATATCATCACCAACGTAATCTTTCATAAACGTACAAAGCATGTTGAGATTAATTGTCACTTCATGTGTAACAAAATTCTTTCCAAGGAAATTGTGCCGAAACAAGTTCGAAGAAAATTTCAACTGGCAGACACCTTAACTAAGGCATTAGGATGAGCTCAATTTAGTTTCCTGGCGGACAAGTTAGGCATATTTAATCTTTATGCTCTAATTTGAAGAGGAGTGTTACGGATAAACATGTGTTTTTATCATATGTGTTATAGCTAGAGATAACTTCTATTTTATGTTAAGCTAAAATTGGCATTTTTTGTGTCATATTTAATCAGAAACTTTTGTTAACTCATGTGTATAGATGTATTATGTCTTTGTTGAATGAAAAACTTTCAAATTCAATAAGTTTTCATCACTCGCATGCCATTCCAGAACTCTCTCAATGGCAACCCTGGCACAAATGTTGTTGGCTAATCAATCACCAAAGAGAAAACGACGATCACCTTGACTCTTTGTTGGCAAAGAAGAATACAATCCTCATTTTAAGCACTATCGAGATAGTCCCATAATCCAAAGACAAGAATACTCACAATTTAACCTAACCCGCAATTTTGCATTTCCCTTTCTCGCACAACATTTTGTATCTTCTTTTGTTTGATCTCAGATAGTCAATCATTTCTTTTTATATTGTATGTGACAAATAGAAATTAAGAAGAATAAGCCTTAGTTACACCTTAATTCCATCACAATAACTGGCCACCACTAAATGGTGTGGTTGTGGCTAGTTGACAAGATAGAGCAGCACTATTTTGGGATAAGGAGCCGCTGCTTGGCAAGAGAAAAATTGCCACAGTTTTTCTTTATTTTTTACTCTAAGAAGGAAAAAGAAAAAAAAATAGAGAGGATGCACAGCTCACTCAAGAATAACTTTGAATATTACAAAACAGGTCAAAATCTTACACTGAAGAGAAACTTGATGTCTAGTATAAAATTAGTGAAATCAGGCTTAATTGGTTTTTATCTTGAAACCTGCAAAAAAAAAAAACATTCATGTAGTTGGTCAAAAACATGATATTTGTTTCAAATGTCTACACAACCCACTTGAGGCCTTCAAAAATTGCTTTTAGTTCAACTGCAAGAGAGGAAGATGCATGGAACTTTGAATCCTTCAAGGAAATTTGAATGGAGCCCTATTGAAATAAAACCACCATGTCAATGCTTTTGAGCTTTGATAAAAAATCCCATACCCTGTCCACTAAGATTACTACAAGGGGGGAGCCGTATTGTTTTGAACCCCATACTTTCACTAAGATCTTCAATAAGGTTCCATTGAAACTAGCATTTTTTAATTTATAGGCTACTACTTGATTTAAAAGATGAAGTCATGATCACGACAATACAAAAATTCATGTAGGATCAGACTATCTATTGTCAAACACTGAAGCATTTCAATCGAGCCAGATGGTCTAAAAAGTATTAGCTAGATCATTTGATATAGGATAATAAAAAGATGATAGATTTATTTTCTAGCATTCCGGCAGCAAGGGCAGGTAGTCACCATGTGACTTTTTTTTTATTTTTTATGGCTTTGAAGGAGCAAGTGTCAATTCATAAAAGTAAAAATAAAAAACAAGGAAAATGACCATAAAAGTAAAACCGAAGTTTATGTTTTCTTATATATTTATAAATTTGGTTATTCCCTATTTTCTTACATCGAAAACTATCGTTCAAATGCATCTAATCAGATGCAAATGGGGTCTATCAAACAAATGCTATCAAATTAAATTAACATCTAGGAGTAGGATGGCTGTCCGCTCATATTACATCTCTTTTAATAGAGGGCGCATTAATGAAAACATGATTCCTAGTATTTTTTTATCTTTTGTTTTTTATGTGTTAAACATGATGAGTAAATTTTACATGAACCTTGTTATTAATACCGTGCACCACTCTTATAAAATTTAAGAGTTGATATTTTGTCCCAAACTCTTAAAAATGAGGCAACCACGTCACTCTAACAAAAGGTTAAATAGGCAATTCGTGCATTTGAGACATCATGCTGCTTTTGGTGAACTGGCTGGCTACTTCTCGTTTCAATAATTAAAGGGGTATGAGTTTGAGCCCTAATATCTCACTTTTTGCTTCCACTCAGTTTTTTTTTCCTTCTAGCGCTTCATATTTTTTTTTTTCAGTTTTTTGGTTCTATATTTTTTCCCCGTTGCATTTGATTCCTCCTTCCATATTTTCCCTCGATTCCTATTTCCTTTTTTTTAAAAAAAAATCTCCTTTTATTTTTTTCCTTTTCCCTATTCTTTTTTTTTTTGCTTTGTTTTTTCCTTCCCGTTTTGCAGTTTTTCTCCTCTGTTTCCTTTTCTGTATTTTCCTAGTTTTTTTTGCCCTTCTCTTTCATTTTATGTATTATTTCTTATTTTCATTTTTTTTCATTTTGTTTTCTTTTTCTAGTTTTAATTTTGTGTTTTCCATTTTTCTTTTCAATTTTCACCTTTTTCCTCATGTACATGACTTTATTCTTTTTTCAATTTTATGTGTTCTATTATTAGTTCTTATTTATTATTTTGTTAGTTTTATCTATTATTTTATCATATTTTTTTTATTTTATCAATTTTATTTATTCTCTTAGTAATTCTTATTTATTATTTTTTCAGATTTATTTTGAAAGAACTGACAAATAAAAGAACAAAAAATAAATAGTTTATTGAAATTGATAAAAAAATAAAACTAATAAAAAATAAATAAGAACTTATAAAAGAATAGATAAGACTGATAAAAGAATAAATAATAAAAAAAAATAAATAAAAGTGATAAAAAAATAAATAAAAATGATAAAAGAACAAATAAAAACTGATAAAAGAACAGGTAAAACTTATAAAAAGAACAAATAATAAAAGAACATGTAAAATTGATTAAAGAACACACAAGAATTAATAAAAGAACAAATAAAAATCATAAAAAAAACTAATAAAAGGAGAACTAGATGTTAAGAAGAACTAGATGTTATTTTTACAAGCAATTGTTAAAAAACTAAGGAATATGGTACACTAGTATCTATTTGTTCTTTTATCAATATTTATTTGTTCTTTTAGATAAATTAGTTGTTTCTTTTCTTGTACTTGTTTGTTCTTTTTGCACAATGAGATATTTGTTCTTTTCAAGTGAAAAACAAAAAAAAAATAAACTGAAAAAATAAAATAAAATAAAATAAATAGTACAATCTAAATGATCTACAATATATCATCACCATTGCTTTAGCGTATTTTTTACATTCATTTTTTTTATTTTATTTTGGGCGGGGTAAAAAAACCTTGGAGAAAGGCTTGAGGTAGAAGAAAGTGAGAAGACAATCCCAAAAAGAAAAAAAAAGTTTACAAGCTAAAAAAATGGGGTAAAATCCATTCGGGGTCACCTAGCTTATTTTTTTGTCCTAAACGGGTACCTTACCTTCAAATTGTCCTACCGAGGTATCTTACCTCTTATCGCGTGTCCTATCTGGGTACTTTCCGTTGATTCCATCGTTAAGTCTCACAGAAATTGATGACGTGGCATTAATTAATGCTACAATAAACATAAAATAATAACTTTGGACCCTAAACTTTTCTAATAACTAATTCTAACCCTTAAACTTCCACCAAAATCATTTTAGCCACCGTCAACCTCTTCCTCTGTCGCCCACCATCCCAGCCGCCCTCGACCTCTACGTCGTCCTCCCCGTCCTCCGCAGTAATTGTCCAAAAATCACAGAAACAATTGTACAATTGTTTAATCGAACAATTCCAGAGCTACCCCTAAGCCAACAATTCCATACCATTCTTCCATTCCAGCCGCCATACGACGCCGCTGAACTCCTCGCCGGCGCCAACTCAACCTGGTGCACCTCCAAGAATCGCATCCAATCCAAACAAACATCCGCTATCACCACTCCCAGCGGGCTCTTCTCCCGGATCTGACAGAGAGCTCCATCTCTCGTCTTTGGATCCCCCCAATCCTCTCACCCTTTCTCTCGGTCTCCTACTCCTCGCCGAATTGCCCTCATCATCCTCCTCGTTTCCGCCACCACTGAACTCACCGAGGCTCGCCACTATCGGGCCCAGAATTTACGTTATTGCCGGGATTCGATGCTGAGAACGGCGACTCGACTACAGGCGATTCGCAACGAACTCTCCCCCTCTCCGGCACCTGTGCTGGTGCTGCCATTTCCAAGCGGCTGAGCAAGATGCGGGACTGGATCGTTGCGTTAAAGGCGCTGGCTCTCGTCCACAGGCTGCTCAACAAGCTACGAAAGTCGCGACTTTTCCGGCGACGCTATCGCTGTCAAACGGCAACAAAAATATATGGGTTTTGTTCCCCAGAGGTCGATTATCACAATGGAACAATTCTTTTTGATCAATTTCGCACACATAACACTTAATTTCAAAAATAAGTGTTAGGGTTCTTGAACCTTTTCATGAACCCACATTCGAAACGAATCAAAATTCAAACCAGTTGAAGCGAAATCAAGCCTCCAAACCATGGGGCTATTAACCTTCGGCCTTGATGCTACGAAACCGAGCCATCCACCGGTGACTTTCACGGACGGTGGTGGCCGGGGAGTCTCGGGATCAAATCGAGCAATTTTGGTTAGTTTCAAAAACTCAACCAGATCTTCTTTTTCTCAAAAACAAAGTTGTTTCGGTGTATCCATGTTCTCAACAAAAATCCAGTAACATCGAAACAACAAGAACATTCAAAACAGGCAAGGATTCAGATCCATGTGGGTTTTGTGTGTTTGTGTTCATCATATGAACAATACACGAAAATCAAGAAAATAAATTTTAAGGGTTAGAATTAGTAATTGAAATAGTTTGAGGACTGAAGTCGTCATTTTAAGTTTATTTTAGTATTATTTAATGCCACATCATCATTTTCCATCCAATTTAACGACCAATTTGACGAAAAGTAGTTGAACAGGTTGTGCAATAGGAGCAAAGGTACCTCGCTAGGACAAAATAAAGGTAAAGTACCCGGATAGGACAAAAAAATAAACTAAGTGACCCATGGTGAATTTTACCCTAAAAAAATGGGAAAAATAAAACGAAAAAAAAGCTAAAAATTAAAAGGAAGTAAAAAACCGGAACAAGAAAAGTAAGAGAAAAAATAGAACGCTACAAAAACTAACAAATAACCAAATCGAGAAAACGATAAAAACGAGAAACTATGAACGCAAAAACTAGAACGCTACAAAAACTAACAAATAACCAAATCGAGAAAACGATAAAAACGAGAAACTAAGAACGCTTCATCTGACAGGATTCGAACCTGCCACAATTACCAAGAATACGCTTCCGTTACTACTGATAGCTCTGTATGGTTTGGGGGCTTAGCAAAATATATAACTAGACTTTTCGTGTCCTGGCTCATAAAAACCCAAGACCTTCAAATTTAGTCCGAATATGATTCTTTTATGTATGGAATTACCTCGCAACCAGGTACTTTTAAGTGCTATAGAAAACATGATTGATACTTTACTAATTATATAGATTTCCATCTTACATTATATCAAAATTCATGACTTTGCTAATAATTTTTTAAAACAATGACACCTATGTACATACATACATCCAATCCTACTTATCTTGGTCTCTAAATAATCATATAGATAAGAACAGAGTAACAATAGACAGAGACAAAAAGAAGGTGTCAGGTCTTACTATTTACTGAGTTGGAACCGGAACATTAATTAGCGCTCTTGTTCCCCTCTCCATCACATCCTAAAACAGAATGAAGACAAATTTATAAGACGTGCCTACTACAGGGTCGTGCTGATACATACGAGCCTTATGGTGATGACTTATTTTACTACCATGTGAGCTCTCTCTATCCCACAGCAATGAACGAATTTCCAATACGCCTGTTGGTGTGCCATTCTAGAAATGAAAATCTGGGAGGCAAGGACTTGGGTAGTCTCTTTGGCTTTATTGAACCATATGTGGTATGTGTGTGTGTGTATTCTGGTAGTTTGTTTTAGGAAGGGAAACAGTGTCGTCGCACTTCCCGACTTGAATATATTAGTATATTAAACTGGTAATTTTATAGATACATAAATACACACGTACGCAGAGAAGCATAAGCTCCTTTCCTCCCTTGAGGGAGCTTCTATTCAGCTTTTTCTGTATTGCCCGGCCCCTTGACAAGGGAAAGAACATCATGAGTTGTTTGTCTCTAATATTATCCTTTTTCTTCCACCGTGGGAAAAAACGAAGCTGCTACTAGAGTGTTCTAGAAAAACACTTGTTCTACAAAGAAGTGTTCTAGAAAAAATATTTCTGTTTTTATTTTTACCAAATTTAGAGTTGTTCTTGATTTTAGGTGTTCTACAAAGTGTTCTTGGAAGTTGTTATTTTTCAGTTTGGTCTTCCTTTAATTTGAAAAAAAAAAGATAAAAATTAACTTCTATAAAAATGTTATGCAGGTGCTTTTGATACAAACGTAATATTTTTAAATATTTTCTTTAAATAACTTAAATGTAATCGAGAAAAACAATGAAAATGCAAACAAAAAAAAGCACTTTTTACACTAAGCAAAACCAGTTGGTTGGCTTGACTTTTTCTAATTTCAATAGTTTATCTTGTTCGGTTTTGGAGCGCAAAGAAACAGCATGGGGCCTAGTCATAGATTACAAATAAAAAAATAACTTGAAATAATAACCATGAAACTTGACATGTATACTTGTCAACAAAGCGTGATCAAGTGACTAAAAGATGACATGTAATCATGAACTGGAAGTTTGACAATTTCATTGTCATAAACAACATAAATAGTATTTTTTCTTTTCGTTGCCCGCTTTTGGGTCTCTTTCACCAAGGTGGCTTACTTTACATTCATTTGAGATTAATAAAAATGTTTAATCTATTCGGATTTTTTTTTTTTCATTTTAGATACTCTAAGTTGCATAAAGCTTTAGTCTCGGAAGTAAAAGTAGAAAGCAAGAGCAAAAAAATAATACTTTTTAATATTTATGTAAATAAAAAGATTATTAAAAGAAGAGCAAGAGCAGCAGGTGAGAGCAAAAATAGAGGTCCAAGAGTGAGAGTAGTGATAAAAAATAAAAAAATTATATAACTTAATAAATATTTTATTTATTTAAAAATCATTTGAGTTACATTATGAAAAAAAAAACTGTAACATTAATCTGTACCTACGGGCGGTCTTTGTGCACTAATCTTTGCTTTACATAAAAATTTGGAAATCATTGTGAAGAAAATGAAGTGAAGAAATTGGGGGGAAAATACTGGAGGGGAAACATGTACATTGCCGCCAAGCTCTTTCTCAACACAACGAAACTGTTTTTTTTGTATTTTCATATGTGATATGAGTTAAATACACTTCATCTCTTCCGTTAGTACACAAGGAATTCCATCACATTCGAAAGTTTTTTTGACAGTAAAAGAAATAATAAAAAGAAAATACCGCCATTTTTATTTATTTTGTATTTGTACTATAAATTAAGGAAAAAAAATTAATTATATTGTTTATTGGGAATTTTAAAAATCGACTAACATGTTCAGGCTAACAAGTAAAATGAATTTAGAAGGACTGACGGAAGGCGCCGCAGTGGCGAGTGCTACAAAATCATGGGCCAACGAAGCCGAAGGATTAATCTTTCTTGTAGGCGGAAGGCGGCAGTTGGAAGAAGCGACCGGGCCGCCACGTAGGCGATGATGATTGGGAAGTGTTTTTGGAGATGCAATGACAGATCCTCGCTCAATCGAAGTCCAGGTAGACTTCCCATATTCAGGAACATGGTGACAGCTTTCTCCAGCTGGAATGGGCCCACCTCCAGGGCCCAATTGAGCCCTTCCTCACCCAAATACTAGACCCATATCTAAAACCCTCAATAAATTTTGTTAAATAGGTGCAACTTATTTGAAAACTAACCGGATTCCAATAATGATACGCGAAAAAATAAAAACCTAGCACATATTTCCGCCTCCTCCAATATATTCCCTTCTGCGATCTCCCCATTATTTACTGTCATTTTAAGCTAAATTTAGACTTTGGTCTAGATCTGACTTATTTTTATTTTATTTTTTTTAATTATTTAATTGACTTTATCCAATGTTATTTATCAAATTTTATAGTGAATACATTTTCTTCCAAAATCTTAGTATTCAAGAGCAATTCAAAACTCTCATATATTACATTTTCAATTGAAGGTGAACAATGAAGGATCTAGGTCTCTTAGGTTCACCTAAATCTCAAATCTACTGGGGTGTCCAGACGATTAGCAACGGATATGGAGATGATTGTATACAATAAAATCCGTCATTATTTTTTACGTTTTATAGGTAATCTTTTTATTTTTGTAAATTGTCTTGTTCAGACCTCTGATACCTAATTAGTCTCTGATACCTAATTAGTTATAACATTACTTGATTATTGTTGGCTTGGTCTGGGTTTTCTTTTAGTTATTGTTGAGTGTTACATTTTAGATTTATTTTTACTTACTTGAAAGGTTTGGCTTTATCTGATTCTATTATTTTTATTCGTTGTCGCAGGAACAAATAGCCTTTTTATGACCAGTTTTATGTTTCTGTTGTCTCTTAGAGTTTTATGTCATCGTTGGTTTATAAGATGTCATTTGACATATTTTTAATTGAAATGAAGCATCTTTTGTGAAAAAAAAAAAAACTATCTGGATTTCACCTTTAGACGCAAAACTTAAGTTGGTGGGAGCAAATTAGTTTGCACTTTTTAATGGGTTACAAAATGCTACTATCTTTTTAATTACACTGAGCATGTTCAAACACTACAAAGAGGTACTAAAGTTCAGCATATACATGTCTTGGCTAATTCAACAAACTTTGAGCACATTGGAAGTCCTTCCCAATTGCTTGGTGATCATAATTCCTCGGGAACACCTCTATTACCCTATCCTATTTATTTGCTTTTTTCTTTTTATTTTGAATGTGTGCGTGTGTATTATTTTCACTTTTGCTCTTAACTCTTTATATCTAAATCGAGAAATTTAGAAAAAGTAAATATCAAAATGATAATTTTAAGGATAATATGGTAATGTAATTTATTAAATATAAAAATGTTATAAAGATTTGATACTATCCTAACTAAAAAATATTGCAATAGTGTGTGTGTGTGTGTGTGTTATAAGTAATTTTTTTGTAAAGTGTAGTTCGTTAAACATATAGTACTTATAAACAAAAATGTCAAGATAAATAATATTTACACTTTATAAATATCAAAAAGTTACTTATGCGCTATCGTATAATTAATAAGAAACTAAGGTCCTTGTGAGATAGCTCACATGGTAAAGAGGACATACTGTCTAACTTCTCGATTGAGTTTAACTCCTCTATAACATCACAATTTAATAAATTGTCAAGTGTAGTTCAATGTTCTCCAAATTTTATAAGGGAAACAATTCAACAATCAACTTTTAACATTATCATACTACTACTTCTTATATATATATATATGACTAAGAAAAAAATTACAAGAAAAATTGCAATTCATTTTTCTTTTGTTTTTCTTTAATATATTGAGCAATCTAGGATCCAAATTGAGACAAAGTGGTTATGAATGGAAATAAGTGAAATAAAAGTAACCAAACTAAGTAGATATCGCAAGCCACACTTCGCTCAACATGGTCCGAGCCTCCAAGGTTAGGAGGAATATGGCTCTTGTATAGAGAAAGTATGCCAGATAGCATATACATTTCTGGAGGCCTTTACACTTAAAAAAAATGATTTGAACCATATTTTGATATGAAAACTCGATAGACAAGACTGCTAGGATCTGCTGTAAATATTCTCCAACATGCTTTGCCTAGGAGGGCCAAGTTAAATTGACGCATATTTTTAATCCTCAGACCTCCAATACCTTTGTATAGCATAAGACTATCTTCTGCTTAAGGTGAAAACCCTTTCCATTGGAGGAACTAGACCACCAGAAAATGACATTCTTGGACATTGAATCGGACAGGTTAACTAAGATTGTTGGACATTGAAATCTTGGAATTAAAACAAACAATGTCGACTGTATGCCCTTGATTGGGCTAAAATTTTCCTTTTTTTTTTTTTGTTAAGAATAATTTATTGTTTACATTTTTACTAAATTTAAAAACTAATACTCTATATAATTAATAATGATGAATAATTTTGTTGTCTAAATATAAAATTATTTAAAAATAATTTTTGTCTAAAATTAAATTATTTAAAAAAATTTAGAAAAATCAATGAAAATATCTATTTTTTCAAAAAATATATGATTTTTTTTTACTTCTTTAAGTATAAAGTTTCAATTTGTATACAAATTCAGAAAATAATCAACATATATCAAAATAATCACTAATAATTCATTTGTCTATCACCACAGATATTTGTCTATCAACATATCAAGCTTTTGAAATTGTATCATTTAAGTCAACAAGTGTCTTGAGTAAATTTTATTTTGAAATTGTAGATCAATAGTATAATGTTTCCTAATCTTAAAACTCAAAAAATTAAAAAAAGTAGAACAAAAGATACTAATCTTTTTTCAATCTCAGTGACAATTCAATGTCTCTGTGAGTTATTAGATCTTTGAAGAATTGCACTTTTGGTATACAATTTCATACATTTATTTTTTTTAACGCATTTAATGGTAGTTCACAATTTTGAAAATTTGGTAGACGGCAGGGCACTGAAAGAAATTTAGTGAGCTAATGAACAAATTCTTGAAAGTTTTTTTTTGGGAATTTTCATATTTAAGCCATTTTCTATGAAAAAACTTGGGGTGTGTCAATTTAAGATGCATTTCTTATCCAGAAAAAAATGTCATTTAAAAGTTAATTTTATACTAATATATTTAGAAAGTAAATATGTTTTATGAATTTTCTTTTATACACAGCCTAAGAAAAAGTAAAAAGTAATAAAGAATAGTCATTTTTTCACAAAATAATAAAGTATTTTTAATTACTTTTAAAAATATCCTTCAAACTCACCTTTTAAACAATGTGTCGCAAATACTCCAATTACAGCGATGCAAGTAATACATGTGTGTTTGTTTGCGTACTACTTGGCATGTGTATGCTATACATATTTTTCATCTTCACTCTGTACTGAAATTTTTTTACTTGCAGCGACTTGTATTATTTATAAAGTGAATCGATGTTCTACTTTAATATGACAGAAACGAAAGAGTTGAATTGAGCTCTTTTTTTTTTTTTTTTTTTAACAATTGATTTAGTTGTTTTTTGTTTTTCTTTTAAAAAAAATCATCTATTCAACTACAAATAGATTATTATGTTTATATGCTTAGTAATTACTTCCTCTGTTTTATAAAAACAGACCATTTTACTATTTAAAGTAATTAATTTATAATTTTATATTTTTTTAAAATTTATTATAAAAATATGAATATTTTATATGAGAATGAAACTTTAAAGATTATAAGTTTGTCTTAACCTACAGTTTCTCCTATCTATTTTTTAAAACTTATACTTTGCCCCCTTTTACATTGTCTAATAACAAATTTCTAAAATTGTAATTTAAACTACACAATAGTTATCTTCTAGTAATTTTAATTTTTTTAATATTTTTTTAAAGTTAATAAATATTGTAAATTATCAGTTTTTCTTCTATAAATACATTTTTCTTCCTGTTAATGCATATCAGTATTTGTTAAAGTTCAGTTATCTATAAAGAAATATAAAAAATCTTGAAATTACTAAAATATAAATATTAACCAGTTTAAATTAGGATTTTACAAGTTATAATCAAATACTATAAAAAAATATATATAAATTTTTAAAAATAGAAAGAATAAAATATAAATTAGATCAAACCATAGAAACTTTTTTATAATTTATTGTTGGTAAAAGTCTCCTTTTCCTGGCCGCTCAGAAACGCAAGGTTCGACTACGTGGCGGTCGGCGGTAATTCGGCAAAGTCACGCAATTTGCAAATACAAAACGGCTCATCAACGATCAGTCTCTCCGGCCCGGAAAAAACAATGCACTTTCCCGCGAGAGTTAAAATGGGATTTAGGCCAAAAAGACCCGGGGGGGCCCACCTGCCCAACACACCACACCACACCACCCACCAATCCGCATATCTCTCTCTCAAGCGCTAAAATGGAACGTTAAAGTCTCAGTTTCAGAAATAACGCACGGCTACTCGCTCTAAAACCTTCTCCAATTACATAACCCACAAATGGATCCCTGCCCTTTCGTCCGTTTAATCGTTGAATCTCTCGCTCTAAAGCTGCCGCAACCCACCAAACCAACAGGTTCGGGGGTCTACCCGTCGGCGACGCCGTGTTTCTGCAAGCTCCGGCTTAAGAGCTTCCCCTCACAAACCGCTCTGCTGCCTCTCTGCTCGAGTGCCGGCGACTCCCCGCCAGATTTAGCCACTTCCGCCCCTGGTTTCCACCTTGACGCCGCCACGCTCCGCCGGCTCTCCGCCAAGCCCGTCACTCTTCGTGTGGAAGTCTACACGGGTCGAATGGGTCGGTCTTGCGGCATCAGTAGCGGGAAGTTGCTTGGCGGTGTTCAGGTTATTGTGGACTTCGGTTTGGCTCAGTCGCGGCCCTGCGCCTTCCAGAAAGGGTGGATGAAGCTGGGGAAGGAGCTCGACAAGCCCTCCGCCGGGCTCCATTTAGAGGTACGGGCCGAACCCGACCCCAGATTCGTTTTCCAGTTCGGCGGTGAGCCGGAGTGTAGTCCGGTGGTGTTCCAGATCCAGGGGACCATAAGGCAGCCAGTTTTCAGCTGCAAATTCAGTGCCGATCGGTCAAGATCTCTGTAAGTTGTCCCTTCATTTCCTGGCTGTGCATGTTAGCGGCATACAAGCAAAATTGCTAAAATGCGGTAGAAGTTAAAGGGCTGTACATTTTTTTTTTTTGGGTGTGGGGGAGGGTTCTACAGTTGGGTGAAATTATTGTTTTTCTTTCCTTTTTGGCATTAATTCTGGAGACGGCTGTGGTTACTGATAAAGCAAGCATGTGGGGTTGTCGATTTCTTTCACAGCTGTTACGGAACACAACATGCCATAATAATCATACCATGGTAGCCCAGCAGCTTCCCCTTATCGCTCCTTGTTTTGGGTTCCTTTCAGGTCCTCTGGCATGATTTTCTCTCTTCTTTTCCTTTTGATTTTGAACTGAAAATTCCAGATAAAAACCGAACAGGAGTGTGTTAGTAATAAGACTGCAAGTGCCACCCATTTGAGGATGGAAATTACTTGGGCCCTTGTCCACAGGTTGGTATCGCCCAACTTGGAATATTGCCATTCTAATTTCCATAAAGAGCTTCTCACTTGGAATTTTGAGAAAAAGTTCTTGATGGACTAGATTTAATTTCTAAAGTCTGAACAGAACATTCTTATTCTCCGGTCCAATCTTTTTGAGGGAGGGAAGTGTTGAAGGGTGAGAGTTGGGAGAGTTATTTCTTTGTGCACCTCTGGTAATTAATAGTCTTCATGTGAAAACAGAAAAGGACAAACATAAATGTACGTTAAAATGTTATCCTCCATTGTCTACTCTACCGGTAAAGTGAAGTGAAGGCCTGTCAAAATAACAGTTGCAGACTAATCAATTTAGTCAAACAGACAATCCCGTAGCTTTCTAACTTCCAGCTAAGCCCAACCACCTTTGATTCCCTCCCATGTGCAAGTGCAAGACTAATTGATATCAGTTTCGTATAATTTGGGCATGTTCTGTCAGTAGTTCCATATCCTCCAAATCTTTATATTAATCATTTACCTGATCCTTTAATCATCAATTTTGTTTTCTTCCACCAGGTACCTGCCGTCGGATTTGACAAGCAACAAGAATAATAAGATTCGTAGATGGATGATGAGAACAATTTCAGGGGAAAGGGAAAAACAAGGGAGGAAGAGAAAAGGATGGATAATAATGATCCATGATCTCTCTGGCTCTCCTGTTGCGGCAGCTTCGATGATCACTCCGTTCGTCCCTTCCCGGGGCACAGACCGTGTCTCTCGTTCTAACCCTGGTGCCTGGCTCATCCTCCAGCCCAATCGCTTCTCGGTCAGCAGTTGGAAGCCGTGGGGCCGGCTGGAGGCATGGCGAGAGCGAGGGCCTGTTGATGGCTTAGGCTACAAGTTTGAGCTTGTGAAAGACAATGGCCTCACAACTGGCATCCCAATAGCTGAAGGCACAATGAGTGTTAAAAGTGGAGGCCAGTTCTGCATCGATAAGAAGATAAAAGACTGTACTTGGAATCCAAGATCGCCCGTGAAAGGCTTCGTCATGGGCTCAAGCGTTGAAGGTGAAGGAAAAATGAGCAAGCCCGTGGTGAAAGTGGGTGTGCAGCATGTAACATGTATGGTGGATGCTGCTCTCTTCATCGCACTTTCAGCTGCCATTGATCTTAGTATGGATGCTTGCCGGCTTTTTTCACACAAGCTGAGGAAGGAGCTTTGCCATAACGAGCATGATGACATTTCTTGAGGGCTTAAGAAACGAATATGATATGAAGTATTTTTACTTTCTGCTGCTGTGACAACCAAGATGGTTTCTTCTAACTCTTCATGCGTGAAGACTGTTGGTTTGAGCTCCCGAAGGGTATTATTTTTTACAATTACATATTCTTCTGACTATTTTCATATTGTTTTTTCTCCCCAAATTATTCTCTTCATACTTTGTGAAAAAGTATTCCCGTCTCATGCTTGGGGTGCGCTGCTATTGATTTGGTCTGGTCAAGTCTAGCGGGTTGGTGTTTTGGGTGACTATGGTTGGAAATTGTATGCACTTGGGTTATGTATTTTACTTTTGGTTTTGTTACTTTTGTCAGAACCACATCATTTGACCAGTTTTTGATGGTACAACAATTAACTGTAGTGCCCAAAAATTGTATAGATACAGAAATGTAAAATTATATTTTTTCATATCCTTGCTAGTTTTTCATTTTCAGCAATCATCTAACTTGTTTAGCTATATACACATTACTTGTAATTACAACTGTGTCATTTTATAAAATAAAATACAAATTAAAATATTTGAATTCTAATTAACCCAACTTCTTACTTCAATTTTTTCAAAAAAGTCTTTTCTTAAGTGGAAACATTTTTTACAAGAAAAAAATGTATACCGAAAGAAAAACCTGATCAAAGGTTTTGTTCAAGATGTGAGTATGTATGTCAAATAATATTCTAAGGAAACCAAAATAAAGTTTATGGAATATTGCTACAGAGAGATATTAACTGGCCAAATTTCATTTGGGTTTCGCTAATCTAAAATCTCTTTATGAGTAATTAGGTTCAATAATGCCCTTTTCTAGGGCAGGTGCGTTTTATTTGTCAACCCATTTAAGAAATATGTTTGTTGTTTTAAACTTATTTTTTATATGTTTACGTAAATTTTTTAGTGAACTTATATATTTACAATTAATTAATATCTACAAAATCATAAAATAAAACAATATATTGTAATTTATGTTAAATTATAATTTTATTTTGAAATAAAATTGTACTTTAAATATAAATATATTGGGGGTGGGGCCACAAAAAATGGTCAATAAGTACAATAGATAATTCCTTTGTGACATATAGTTATAAACTTTAAAACCTGTAAGGGCAAGTTGCAAAATTGATTAAAGATGAAATAGTAAAAGTGTATTTTTCCTAGAACTTGGGGGGCAATTACGCCCTCTCACGTTAATGTGGCTTCACTACTGAAATATAGTATTCCAATATGATTAATTACACTTATACCCTCCCATTACTTCATGAATAGGGTCTGGTTTGGACTTAAGTGACCGAGATTGTGAAAGGTAGATCTGGATAGAATATTTTTTTAGCATTCCCTTATGGAAAGTTAAAAGTTCAAACCTTAATTGGATGAGCCATGACATTCCAACAAACAAGTCTCAAGTTAATTGAAGTTATAATCACATGATTTGTATGATAATAGTTGATAGAATTTTAACATCATGCCACTTTCTTTTTTCCATTTTTAAAAGGTATTACATTGTTTTCTGCTTGTGATGGAAAAATGCATGTATATGTTTAAATGGGAAATATTCCAATGCCAAAAGAGTTTAAAAAAACAAAGGAATTTTGGAATAGATGAGCACTTCATGCGGCTTGGGCAAAAACCTACATCATTTTGAGTATTGGCAGCAACACTTTAAAATGTCTTCTCACATTTTATGAGGATTTTAACACATAATCTCAAGATTAGAGTAGATGCACTTTTACTAGCTAATTAAGCTAAAGGCAATGATTTGATTATTACTACAGTTGTGGAAAAGATAATTAATTTTTTTTTAAAAAAAAGACAAATCATGTTCATAGTACTTCTTATAACTTGTTATTACTTACATTGAAAATGATGCATTTAGAAGTATGAATAACAAAACAAATAGATAGTATCATTTTCAAGTTATGAAACCTTCTCAGGACAATTATAAGTATAATATTATAGCTCAGTTCTTACATCATCTTGTAATTTATGTTCAATGATTTCAATTCAATTAATTCATTCAATCCATCCCCTGAAATTCAATAGAGAAGAGAAGGATTATGTAGTAGCAGGTAGATTACAAAACAATAATGTTTTCATTACTTGATTTAAGTAGTGTAAGCCTTATCGTTCTTGACGATGATCGGCATCATGAGTATGCCTTAGGGATCAAGTTGGCCGTAAAATTAAAGACTCAAAATGAGTGTTTGCAAATAGAATTTTATTTTGGGGCAAAGGTACGTAACTTTTATAGTTTAAGGGCCACAATAAGTAATTTATCATCTTTTAAGAAATATGATTTCTTTCCAATTAATGATAAGTCATACACCTTTTACAACTAACGACATAAATCACTCATACAATGATGAAATGTCTGCTACTACTTTAAATATCTTTTTGACAAAAGATGCTTCAATTCAATTAAAAATGAGTTAAATGAGATCTTATAAAACAATAATGAAACTACCCTAAATATCTTATAGTTCAACACTTCAGCATAATGAACCATCAAGTTGTTTTTTACAGTTCAACACTTCAACATAATAAACCATCAAGTTGTTTTTCATAGTGTTATTCTAATTCTATTTGTAAGATTGCTTTCTTGTGCTTTTCTTTTTCATTTTTTTTCAAGCATTTGTTAGAGGTTTGATAATTGTTTGTTGCGAATATCTTCTTTCACACCTATTTTATTTTTTATTGTAGACGTGTAATTTCTTTTTTCTTTTTTTTTCTTTTCTTTTTTGTAAGGATATATGTGGATATGCTTCAACTAGATAGAGGTGGGCAACAAAGGATAACAAAATCTAGCCCAGCTCACCTTTCAAGAGGTCCAGAAAATAAGCCCAATGATGAAGGCCTAAAATAGTTTAAAAAGGAAAAATATGGTTCAATACCAATGAAGTTAGATGCATTGTTTGCAGGAAAAATATTAAATATTGCTGCTGTATCCCATATATCATAGTTATAATGTATGATATATCTCATCCATATATATGGATGACGAGGAGCTTTGCCATAACGAGCATGATGACATTTTTTTAGGGCTTAAGAAAAGAATATGATATGAAGTATTTTTACTTTCTGTTGTTGTGACAACCAAGATGGTTTCTTCTAACTCTTCATCCATGAAGATTGCTAGTTTGAGCTCTGGAAGGTTATTATTTTTTGGAATTACATATGCTTCTGATTCTTTTTATATTTTTTTCTCCCTAAATTATTACTCTTTATACTTTGTGAAAAAGTATTCCCTTGTCTCATGCTTGCAAAATTTATGTCACTTGGCTTTTTGGTTATGTATTTTGCTTTTGGTTTTGTGACTTTTGTCAGAACCACATCATTTTACCGATTTCTGATGGTACAACAATTAACTGCAGTGCCCAAAAATTGTATAGACATATACATGTAATTTTTTTTTCATATCTTTGCTAGTTTTTCATTTTTTGTAATAATGTAACTTGTTTAGCTATATACACGTTACTTGTATTACAACTGTGTCATTTTATAAAATAAAATACAAATTAAGATATTTGAATTTTGATTAACCCAACTTCTTTTTTTAGTTTTTTCAAAAAAAAATCTTTTCTTAAATGGAAACATTTTTTGCAAGAAAAAAAAGTATACTGAAAGAAAAGCTTGATCAAAGGTTCTGTTCAAGATGTGAGTATGTATGTCAAATAATATTCTAAGGAAACCAAAATAAACTTCATGGATTATTGCTACAGAGAGATATTAATTGGCCGAATTTCATTTGGGTTTAGCTAATCTAAACTCTCTTTATGAGTAATTAGGTTGAAGGATACCTTTTTCCAGGGCAAGTATGTTTTATTTGTCAACCCATTTAAGAAATATATTTTTTTGTTTTAAACTTTTTTTACATGTTTACATAAAATTTCAAATGAATTTATATATTTACAATTAATTAATACCTAAAAAAACCATAAACTAAAATAATATATTATAATTTATATTAAATTATAATTTTATTTTGAAATAAATCATACTTTAAATATAAATATATTGGGGGCAGAGCCATAAAAATGGCCAATAGGGGCAATAGATAATTCATTTATGACATATAGTCATAAACTTTAAAACCTGTAATGGCAAGTTGCAAAATTTATTAAAGATGAAATACTAAAAGTGTAATTTTCTTAGAACTTAGTGGGGCAATTATGCCTACTCATGTTAATATGGCTCCACTATTGAAATATAGTATTCTAGTAGGATTAATTACACTCATACTCTCCCAATACTTCATGAATAAGGTTTGATTTAGATTTAAGTGGTCAAATTTATGGAAGGTTAAGGTGGATAGAGTTTTTTTTTAACATTCATTTATGGAGTGTCGAAAGTTCAAACCTTAACTAGATGAGCCATGACATTCCAACAAACAAGTCTCAAGTTGATTGAAGTCATAATCGCATGATTTTTATGACAATAGTTGATAAAATTTTAACATCACGCCACTTTCTTTTTCCTATTTTTAAAAGGTATTACATTATTTTCTGATTATGATGGAAAATGCATGTGTGTATGTTTAAATGGGAAATATTTCCATTCTAAAAAAGTTTTAAAAAAACAAAGGAATTTTGTAATAGATGAGTGCTTCATGTTTTTTTTTTCTCAATACACTGGAAGTGCTATACACCATATAATGGACAGTGATAACTTTTAAGAATAGACCGATAGATATTGGCTGCATAGTTGGCTCTCTTTTAGCTTGGGCAAAAACCTGCATCATTTTGAGTATTGGCAACAACACTTTAAAATGTCTTCTCACATTTGTGAGGATTTTAACACATAATCTTAAGATTAAAGTAGATGAACTTTTACTAGCTAATTACGCAAATGGCAATGCTTTGATTATTAATACAGTCGTGGAAAAAATAATTAAAAAACTTAAAAAAAAAAAGACAAATCATGTTCATAGTACTACTTATAACTTGTTATTACTTACCTTGAAAATGATGCATTTAGAAGTATGAATAACAAAACAAATATATAGTATCATTTTCAAGTTATGAAACCTTCCCAGGACAATTATAAATATAACTTTCTAGCTCGATTCCTACATCATCTCATAATTTATGTTCAATGATTTCAATTGGATTAATTTATTCAATCCAACCCCTGAAATTCAATGAAGATGGGGAGGATTATGGAGTAGAAAGTAGATTACAGAACAATAATGTTTTCATTACTTGATCCAAGCAGTGTAAGCCCTATCGTTCTTGATGATGATCAGCATCATGAGTGGGCCTTAGGGATCAAGTTAGCCTTAAAATTGAAGACTCAAAATGAGCGTTTGCAAATAGACTTTTATTTTAGGCCAAAGGTATGTAACTTTTATAGTTTAAGAGCCAAAATAAGTAATTTATCATCTTTTAAGGAAAATGATTTCTTTCCAATTAATGATAAATCATACACCATTTGCAACTAACGACATAAATTACTCGAGAACAACAAAAATATAAATCACTCATACAATGGTGAAATTTCTGCTACTACTTTAAATATCTTTTTGACAAAAGACGCTTCAATTCAATTAAAAAAAAGTTAAACGAGATCTTATAAAACAACAATAAAACTTCCCAAAATATCTCACAGTTACATTTCAACATAATAAACCATCAAGTTGATTTTTACATAATGTTATTCTAATTCTATTTGTAAGATTACTTTCCTGTGCTTTTCTTTTTCATTTTTGTCAAGTGTTTGTTAGAGGTTTGATAATTGTTCATTGTGAGTATCTTCTTTCACACCTCTTTTATTTTTTATTGTAGACATGTAATTTCTTTTTTCATTTTTTTCTTTTCTTTTATGTAAGAATATATGTGGATATCCTTTAACTAGACATAGGTGGGCAACAAATAGGTCAAGAAATTAGCCCAGCTCATATTTCAAAAGGTCCATAAATGGGCCCAGTTATGAAGGCCCAAAATAATTTAAAAAGGAAAAAGATGCTTCAATACTAACGAAGTTAGATGCATTGTCTGCAAGCAAAATATTGAATATTGTTATTGCATCCCATAGATCATAGTTAAAATGTATGGTATATCGCATCCATATAGTCATCGATTTTACAAAATAATATATTAGAATATTATTTTAAAAATGAATACATTGAATATAATTTTTTCACCTTTTTATATGTATTCTAATTATTTTATCATAATTTTTTAAATATAAATAAAATATATATGAAATGCAATATTTTTATGCTAAAAAATAAAAAAATAGAATATATAGAAAATAAATATTATTCAGCAAAAAAATGATCAATTGATACACGAGAAAAAGACAATACTCTAATTATAACGATATATTTCCTAATACCACATAAAGAATTGATTATATTTTGTCATTTTTTATATTTATATATGTTATTATGATGCAAAATGATAAAAAAAATGTACCTCACCCATGACTGTGGTGTGTACCTCACAAAAATCCTATAGTATACTGATAAAATATACATAAAAGGTTTGTGGTATGTGAAATATCACATATGTTGCAATATTTTGTGTAAAAAAATAACAAATTGTCAAAATTTTCATATTGGTACAACATATATGTGGTAAAAGAAGTTTTGCAAAATTAAAGACAATGCTTGTAGAGCACTTCTTACGTGCGCTTGGTGCATGGCATGCACCAGGACATACTATGTTCTATATATATATAAACATTCTTAAGCTTCCTAAGGCAAAAGTGACGACTAGGAGATTTAGTTGTAGCCACTCAAATGAAGCTTGACTACCTAGGTTCGAATCCTTCATGCCATATTTGTTTGTTCCTTCTTTTTCTTCTCTCAATTTTTATCTTCATTTTGCTCATTTTGCTTTTTTTTTTTTTTAGTTTTTTCCTTCTTTTCATTTTTCTATTATTCCAATTTTTGAATTATCTTTTTTCTATTTTTAACCTTTTCTTCTATTTCATATATTAATTTTATCTAGTTTTTCCCCTCAATTTTATTAATTTTTTACTTTTATATCATTCTTATTTCTTCTTGTCCTTTTAAGCCATTTGTCTACCCTTTTCATATTTTTATTATTTATTTTCACTATTGTTGTCTTTTCTTGGTGGATTCAAGATACAAATACTCTCCTATATTAAATTTGAAACAAAATAGCATAAATCTTTTTTCCTTATTTAAGCAAGAACTAAATAAGAGAATAAACTGAAAAAAGAACAAACCACTACTAATGAAAATACAAACTTCTACTAATAAAAGAATATACAACTACTTCAACTAAAAGAACATCCATGAACTTATAAAAAAAACATACACATACCATTAAAAGAACAAAAAACTACTAATAAAAGAACAAACATTAAGTTTATTTAAATAAACAAACATAAACTTATAAAAGAACAAACATATACCACTAAAACAACAAATAGTTACTAATAGAAGAACAAACATCGAGTTCATCTAAATGAACAAACTTGAACACTAATAAAAGAATAAACACATACTACTAAAAGAACAAATAACTACTATTAAAATAACAAACATCAAGTTCATCCAAATGAACATACATAAACTTATAAAAGAGCATACACATACTATTAAAAGAACAAATAGTTACTAATAGTGAAACAAACATCGAGTTCATTTAAATGAACAAACTTAAACTAATAAAAGAATAAACACATACTACTAAAAGAACAAATAACTACTAATGAAAGAACAAACATCAAGTTTATCTAAATAAACAACATAAACTTATAAAAGAACAAACACAAACCACTAAAAGAACTAATAGCTACTAATAAAAAAATAAACATCATGTTCATCTAAATGAACAAACTTAAACTAATAAAAGAACAAACACCAACTAATAAAAGAACAAAGAGTCACTCATAAAAGAATAAAAAATTGTCAGTAAAAGAACAAAAATAGTTTTTAAAAAAGAACAAACATAAATTTATAAAAGTACAAATAGTTACTAATAAAAGAACAAATAACTAATTCATCTAAAGAACAAATACGAACAAATAAAAGAACAAACATACACTGATAAAAGAATAAAAAGATACTTATAAACGAACAAGCATCAAGTTCATATAAAGAAACAATCATAAACTAACAAGCGAATAAACACTTACTAATAAAAAAACAAAGAGCAACAAGTAATAGAATAAATAACTAGTAATAAGAGAACAAAAAAAATAGCTTCTCTAAAAGGATAAGCAAGAACTTTTAGAAGAATTAATTGCTACTAACAAAAATACAAATTGCTACTGAAAAACCAAATAACTAGTTCGTTTAAAAGAACAAACTAGTTTCATCTAAAACAATAACATTAACTGATAAAAAAAATAAATATCTACTAATTAATAAAAGAACAAATAACTAATTAAATACAAAAAATTGGAAAGAGAAAAAAAAGGGAAAGTAAAAAAAATGCAAAAAGAAAAAAATGTTAAAAATAAAAAGGAATAAAATGAAACAAAAAAAATTAGAAACAAAAGGTTAAACCAAAAAAACAAAAAAAAAACAGAATACTTAAAAAAAAAAAGAATCTAGATGTAAAAAATAGCAAGGAGGGTTGGAAAAGAAAATTAGTACAAGGCATGAATTGAATCCACATCAAGTACCAACTCCGTTTTTAAATAGATAACTATTCATTAAGTCAAATTCGAGGTATTGTCTAATTTTAAAAAACGTAATTTATAAAGAAAATGTGGGTCTTGGTGCACACAAGCCTTACGCATGCTTGTAGGCTACAGCTGCCATATTTGGCTTAGTTTAGGTCATATATAATCAAATTTAGAACAACTTATTAGATTATGATTTTGATCTAGATTTACAGGAATTTAAAAATGATTCGAAGTTGAATTCTGATTTTGACGACATTGGTTATTGTGTGTAGATATTGTGCAGTTGGACATGAAATTAAAAGCTTAATGAGTATTTGGCAATTTAAGGCAAGGATTATGACCTCTATGTATTTATGTATGTAAGGGAACAAAAAATGCCATTTGGTTTTTACTAAAAACGAAGCGTTTTGATTAAACAAACACTAGAAGTACTATTTTCAGAAGCGAGTGACGTCCGCTCATCCAATCCAATAAGCAAAGCTCGTGAGGTGGATAATGGAATGTCACGACAGAAAAAGCGCAGTCGAAACAACTTCGTTCATGTGCGTTCAAATTCAAATTACTGCACACCAAAATAATCCAGGCTCTCGTCTATTTCCGTTCACCAATCGCCACAGGCCTCTCCTCTGAGAGAGGGAGGGAGAGCGCCAAGGGGGAAGAAGCTCCTTCTCAGAAGAGGTAGGGAAAAAATAAAAAGAAATCGAAGAGTCAAAGCTTGTACAAAAAAAAACACCAAAAAATGGCGTCGCGGATTCTTTTTCTCTTGGTCCTTCTCTCCGCTCTCGTTTCAATCTCTTTGTCCCAATCAGTCATCCAATTGCCAACCGCCGCCGCAGACCGGAAATCACGGGCCGATGACAGCGTCTACTGCGACAGCTGGAGGCTGTCCGTCGAGACCAACAATGCCGGAAGCTGGCAACAGTTCCCTAGCAGATGCCAGCCTTTCATCCAGGATTACATGACCGGTCAACGCTATCTCTCCGATTCCGTCATCATTGCCAACTTCTCCAAGGGCTTCGCCACGTCTGTCGAGGTCGCTGGAGACCGTAAGGACGCATGGGTCTTCGATATCGACGAGACTTTGCTCTCGAATCTGCCTTACTATCAGCAACACGGATATGGGTACGTACCTGTAATTTGGTTTTGTATAGATTGCTTTAGATTGGCTCCGATCAATGATGATGATCCCATGATAACGTCTTTTGGCTTTAGTTCTTAAAGAATATTATCTTTATACGTGATAAATTATTTTAATTGTGGGAACTAATCTCAAAGGTTAGCCTCTGATTATACAAATAAATGCTTCTCGTGTCGTGAATTCGTGATTGGGGGTTAGGTGGACATGTGATGCCTAACAAATTGGGGCTGCAGCTAATTAGAAAGAGAAGTTTTTGGGTCCGATGAAATGTGAAGATAGTGAATTCGAACCTGTTATTTGTACCCTTGTGTCCAATAAGTTATTGATCTTTTTGCTATGTATAATTATGCAACCTCAGCCTTCTATGATATGCTTATGGTTCCAGATATGCCTACAGCCAGTTGGTGCTGGAAACAGGAGTAACAATGTAAAATTTGATTGATATTTCTTCAGGTTCCTCTGCTTGTGGAAACTGGAGATCTTTTGTAACCTATTAACCGACTGTATCTGTGTGTAAAAACAGATCAGAGGCCTTTAATGAGGAGTCATTTGACGAGTGGGTTGATCTAGCAGAAGCTCCTGCTTTACCAGCAAGTTTGAGCTTGTATAATGAGCTGAAGCAATTGGGATTCACGATATTTCTGCTAACTGGACGAAGTGAACCTCAGAGGAATGTCACCGGGAAGAATTTACTACTTGCAGGATACACTGATTGGGAAAGGCTCATCTTGAGGTATTATGATCTTATGGCCCATTCTAAGCGTTGTTATCCATTGTTGAACTGAATTCTCAGGTCTAATGTCAATTTAAGATTGACTCGTCTGCCTTCGTAATGAACTATCGAAAAATTGCAACTGAAATGTATTCAATCAAGTGAACACATCATACGTTGCTCACATTGTTTGTGTATATTCAATCCAGGAGATTTTTTAGGCGTCACAACATATATATTCTGATAAAATTGTTAAATGATGCAGAGGACCTTCAGATCAAAAGAAACCTGCCATTGAATACAAATCTGACAAGAGATCAGATCTGATCAATGAAGGTTATAGAATCCAGGGGAGCTCTGGGGACCAGTGGAGTGACTTGCTGGGCTTTGCAATGGCCACACGGTCCTTTAAACTGCCAAATCCAATGTATTACATTGCCTAAACGATATTGTACATTTGTATGATACTCTGATGTTTATAATTCTTAGCTTCAATCTCACATGTTTTTGCTTTTCTTCTTCTTCTTCTTCTTCTTCTTCTTTTTCTTTTAAAAAAATGAAGAACTGTTCACATTCTGTCCTTTCGTTGTAGTGTGTTCAATCTTCATCGTGGTGCCTTCGTACATTGTCACATGCCACTGATATCTTCATGTCATGGTTTTGCATTTAGACAAATGTTGAAGGCCGCCTTCCAATTGGGTCATAGAATGTGGTTCAGCAATTGATGGCCATTTTCTATTTCTCGTTACATATGAGAGGCCAAGTGGGGATCTTGATGCAATGCAATTCGCTTGCTGGAACGTTAAAACACTCTGCTTTAGGTCTCTGCACATGCCAACCAGGAACACAATTCATTTCGAAATTGAAGTGGGTATGGCTGAGCATCAATCTCATGCACTCCGGACCAAACCCAGTGAAGAAATTGTCGAATATGGTCAGATCCTGCAACCTCCTCAGAGAACAGATCTTTTCAGGCAACATCCCGGACAGCTTGTTCTGTCCCAGATTGAGGACTTCGATGGTGTCTAGGCAGGCAATATTGCTTGGCAAGTGACCCACAAGCGAGTTTCGACTGACATCAAGAAGCTCAATCCCTTTGTAAAGCCCAATCCCCTCCGGAAAGCATCCTGTCAATCTGTTGTTGAGCAAAACCAGTTCCTTTACCTTGGAATCCGCTCCAATTCCTGGTGGAAAAGATCCGGTGAGATTGTTATTGGCCAAGTTTATAGCAGAAGCCGAGGAGTGGCCCAGGTTTGCGGGGAGCTGCCCGTTGAACCAGTTGTTGTTGAGAAAAATTGCGTCAAGTTTCTTGTCAAAGAGATCTCGCGGAATGGGGCCTGAGAATTTGTTGTACCTTATGTCGAAGAAGATGAGATTGGGGATACGTAAAGCAACGGACGGAAATGGGCCTGACAATCGGTTGTTGCTGAGGTCTAATTCTTTCAGACAAGACAGTTCCTGGAATGTTTCAGGAATTGTCCCTGAAAATCTGTTGCTGTTCAGATGGAAAAGAGACATGTCAGTGAGAAGAGAGAGCTCCTTCACGAGTTTGCCCTGGACGTTGCCATGGTTGAGATCGATGCCTACAACAGTTTCTCCCGAATCAGAACAAAAGACACCTTTGTAAGAACAGACATCGGGGCCGACCCATGTCCTGGAAATCCCCTGCGGGTCGTCCGTGATGGCAGATTTCCATGCTTGAAGAGCTATGAAAGCTGTTTCAAGTTTTATGATTGGAGATTCGGATGGAGGTGGGGCTTGACCAGACAGTCCGCCGATGCCGATGCCGATGCGTGCATCATCCACATTGCTGGCGATCTCAGGGAGAGTAGAAACGTTTTCTTCAGCAACATTATTGGCTCCATTGTTGATAACAAAGACATCATCGAGTCCCAAGGAAGCTTCTGCGACTATCATGTGGAAGAGGAGGACACGAGGCCGCAGGTGCCATCTGATCCTCCACATTTTCTTGCCGCACAACAAATCTGTAACTCGTAACTTCGCAAGCGTTCCAAGTTTTGTGAAGGCTTCGCTTCGATGTCTCCTTCACGTATTTTACAAACTCTTGGGATGTTAGTCAGTTTTAACTTTTAATAACAAACTCTAGCTAATTCGAGGGCATGGTGTAGTTGTACTCTATATTTTTGGCCTTCGAATGACGTCCAGAGTTCAATTCTGGACAAAATACGTTTGGCGACGTTATCTAAGAGGTTGCATGTAACTTACCTTCGTGTGCATGATTCATGGAAAGGAAAAACGAAACCTTGTTTTTGTTGGTAGTTTGTTACTGTATTTTTCTTTATCAATTGGGTTCAAATCTTTTGAGAGACTTAAGAAAACAAAAATAGATACTTGATTTTCTACTATCCAGTCCCAATGTGGAATAAAATACTTTCCTCGGAAATTGCAGTTATATAAATAGCAACGATAATTTGAGATGCTCTTGTCTGGGCATTGCCTTAATTTCATCATTTCTTTCTCATTCGATAGTTCAGGCAGCAAGCATAACTGTTGCGATGCTAGCAGCTAGCAGGTCATGCAGAGGATTATACTGGAGGCACGTGTTGCACGGATTCTATCATCTTCCTCCTCAACTCTCTCTCTCTCTCTCTCTCTCTCTCTCTCTCTCTCTCTCATAAATTTTAATATATTTGATTTTTTATTGTATTTTGACTCAATTTTATTCATATTATTGTTTGTTAAAAAAATTAAAAAAATATATATTTAGAAACTACATATTTTGAATTATCATTCATATACAAAGATTTTGTATTTATATATTAAAATGTTGAAAATAAAAAATCATCAATTAATTGCCAAAAATAAATGGAGCAAAAACTTTTGGGACGGAGGGAGTAATAAACAAAACCATGATTAATAAGTATTAATTGGATCAATACTTTAGCTGCTACCTTCCTCATTGATTTTAAAATTAAGTGTGATAGCTCAACTTACGTGGATGCAACAACAATTTCATATCAAACTCATACAAAACTGGTAATACTGTTATCGCAAAAAATTTATATACAAGTATGGTGTTATATGTTTTGTCTACATTCACAACAGTTTATGCCAAGATATGTTTGTATCTCTTCATCTTGTATCTTTTGTCACCATTACTTGCTGCACTCCGTTTGTAACTCTCATTAGTATATTTTTGCAGGACTCCCCATGCTATTTGCTTTTGAAAGTTTCGTTCACTTGCCTAGGTGTAATATACTATCTTGTCTCCTCTAGCATGGATATCATCGGTTTACTCCTAGCCCCAACAAGCACGTTGAAGGTCCCATAACAATTTTTTTTTCTCTATTTATTCACATCTAGGAGTGTTGCTTTGTGAGCATCATAGACTAATTCAACCTATGAACCTTTCTAACTGACATACCAACCATAATGCTTCCCTTTCATATTCTTCTAAGGATAGGTTAGAATCGAATTCTAACCATGAGGTGGGATCAACTCCAATGGTAGCAACACTTGCACTTGTTGCCAACTTGTTCAACTCCTTTAGGTTTTGGTGGTGAACCAACTCAAGGTGCCCGACTGGTGGGCATTGCAAACTTGGGATTGTTCTAAATGAGAGATTCTACTATGGGGGACTTGTAGGAATAGTGGAGGAGGATGCCCCAGGGTGTTCTCCCAGGGGGTAGTCTTCAACGCTTAAATGAGTTTTTGGTTGAGGAGTGCGAGAGCTCTAAAAGTTAAAATGTGTGTGCCATTATAGATGTGAGGATCCCTGTTATATGGTGCTCTCTAGGGAGATCATAAGCGTTAAGTCAACCACGTGTACCCTATTGTGGTATGTCTGCCGACATAGTAGAGCTGAAGGGAAGTTGGCAACCTTTTCCCCCTAGTACATATACAAAGCTTGGATGAGCTATGATCCTACTCCAGAAGTCTCCGAGCAGTGAGCCCTAAGAAGTTTTTAGGTGTGTCTCGAGTAACTTGGCCGTGAAGGGCTAGCATCCAGCCTAAGTGGTGAAAGGTTTCTGGCACTTAAGGATATCGAGTGCCTGAGAAGTGCTTTCCTTGCACGAACTTGAAGAGGCTTTCCAAGGACTTTAGTATTCTTGTCTTGGATACGTAACATTAGGCTTCTTTTAAAAGTTGGCTCATTTGTTAATTTGACATATGCATTTAATGTGTCCTTCAATGCTTCTTAATAGTCAAATTACCAAGGTGAGTGGTCTGACTAAATCTCCTACTAGGTGAACCAGGATGGAAAATTCTTAAATAGGCTAGGGTCTACATCTACCCACTATTTTTGTGACCATGATACCCTTTTAGCTTTTGGAACAATAAATAGAATTAAATAATTATGGTTCATAAAAAAGGCAATTATCATACATATATTTGGCAAGTGTATTATGTGTAATAAATTTGTATTCATTTGATTTGGAAAGTGAACATTATTACTATTTTATATATTAGAAATGCAAAGTATGCCGCAAGTGTATAATTTTCTATTATAATTGTCTATTTTTTATTTTGAAAATAATTAGAGCAAAAATGCAATTTATATTTTTTTTAATACACACCAAGAGCATATTAAAAGCTACCATGTACACAAACATACATATATAGATGTACTAAAAAAAGTCAAAACATATTTGTACGATTATGTACATAGAAATTGTAGAATATACATGTATAAATATATGCACAAAAATATCATATTGTACATGCATGTACAAGAACGTACATCGAAATTGTAAAACATAAATGTACAAATATGTACGTAGAAAAATCATACAATATGTGTATATAAACAAATATATACATGTAGATATAAAAACATATATGTACAGATAAATTTGTACAAGCCAAACACATAAATATATAGTAGAATATCAAAGTTAGAATTATTAACTTGTGCATAAATGTACATATGTATATTAATATATTTATGTAATAGTCTACACATATAATATCATAATTACGAATAATTTAAAATTATATATATTTGGAATCTATGTTGGTTGTTAATTCTCAAATTAATTCTTTATTTCAAGACATACTCTCATAATTTCCTTATTTCAAATTTTCACGTTAATTACATTTGTAACTCTTTTCATGTCATCTTATATTTTGGTTTGTATTTAATGTGGGGTAAATTGGTCATATTTCTAAAGGGCTCATGAAGACCTTGGTCTATGGTGGAGAGTCTCAACTAGGACCTATATCCTGTGGTCGAACATAGTGTTAGAGCCTTGAAGGTTATCTTAAGGGCAAATCCTCCAATGGTCACGTTAGCTCCTCTGATGATAATAGAAATAATGAGGGTTTAAGGAAATTTGTATTGGGTACCTTGTATGCTACAGGTCCCTTTTATAACATGTGCGGATGCCTATGCCATGACCTCTTAGAAATGTATTAAATGCCAGATGCTCCAAATTTCAGAATCCCCCCCCTTATTAAATATCTTTCTTAATGAGAGTCCTTCCTTAACTAGAAGTGGTACCATATTGGGCATGACCTATTAGGTCTGATACCAATTATCTTTCATAGATTGGGGCCTTGGTAGTGGTCCCTAATCGGTCATACCTAATATGGTACTACTTGTACTCGAAACTTTTTAGTCTATTTGGTGTAAATATGGCTTTGCAAATAATGTATGTTCAACTTGTGGAATGTATGTGTCACACTGTGCACTAATGGATAAATTATAATTTGAAGTTCTAGCTTTTAGTTATTGGTTAAGATTTCTCCTTAACATATGGATTACTTCATAATTATATTCCTTAAATGAAATATTATATGTTGTTCATTTTAACTTAATTTATTCAATTATTTTTTGTTAATTATTTACCATTTATTTATTTTATCTTTTTAGTTAATTATTTCTTATACATTTCAAAATTTTTAGTTTTCTTAAATTAAGGACTTCATTTTTATTTTTTTTTTCTAAATGGCTATTAGTCTTCTTTTCTTTCCATCAGCACTTTCTTCAAACTTTGTTAGTATAATTATTAAATTCAAGAACCATGATATGATGACGCATGGTCACGGTGACTAACATGTCAAGCATGTGATATCAAGTGCTTCAACCAAATAGGTGTTAACATGTTGTTAACAGTAATGATCCATCTTATTAGGATTTTCTAAAGCTAAACTGGAAGATATTTTAAGGGTCATTCCTAAAATAAGATGAAAACTTTAAAATTATTTTTTTTGAATTAATAAATGATTAGTGATTATCTTGTCATTTTATATTTATATATTTTTGACTAATTAAATAGTTTTTAAGAATGTCTTGCAAAATGGTTATCAATTTCCTTAAACAAAAAATGCACTATAAACCATAGATTTAGTCAACTCTTTTACAGTTACAATTTGCAAATTGAAAGAATATCTTTTATTTTCCAATCATCATCAAGTGTAGAAAATTAACTATTGTTCACGTTATATATTTTAGTATTAGTATTTTCCAAACAAAAAATTATCTTCCCTATGTATTGCAAGACTTGTTCTCATTAGTATTCACAGTAATTAATTTATGATTTTTTTCCTTACAAAATTTCTTATAGAAATCTAATTTTTTTATATGAAAATGGTACCTTAAAATCTAGAGTTTATAAATATAATTCTTAATAATTTTTTACAATATAAATTAATATAAATATATTTAAGTCAAATATTAGTAAACAAGGTAATAACAGGGTCAAGCTTTGTGAGACAAAGATAGTATAATTTTTCGTAATTAATTTAACTTTAACCAAAATTTAGCAACTACACTTCTTATTTTTGAGTATAAAATAAAACACTATAGGAACACCTTGATCTACCAAGTTATCAAAAACTAATGGAGGCAAAGTGTAGGTTAGGTTAAATAATGAGTTATTATAAGTTTCCTTTAAATATTGGGAAATTGGGAAACTTATAATAATCTTCTATGGTTTGGCCTAACCTACAGTTTGCTCCTCTTATTTGTGAAAAACTTATACTTTGTTCTATACTTTTTTTACACTGTCCGATAATAACTTCTGAAACTCTAATTTAAGCTATTTAATAGTCATATTTCAGTAATTTTAATCTCTCAAATATATTTTTTTAAAATTAATAGATATTTTAAATTATCAATATTTTATCTCTATAAATGCATTTTCCTCCATGTAAATTTAAATTAATATCTTTTAAATGTCAATTAACTATATAAAAAATTAAAATTATTAAAATATAATAATTAGATAATTTAAATTAAAGTTTTAAAAATTATTACCAAATAGTGTAAATAAAATAACATAAATAATATAAATTTTAAAAAATAGAGAGATTAAAGTATAAGTTAGATTAAATCACAAGGATATTTATATATTTTTTTCCCCTAAAATGGTGGGGTAAAAGGTTCTCCGTTTACATCATTGCTTTGCTGTTGCTTGCGCATGCGCGCCCCTGTTGAGCCCAACAGTCAATATACCAATTATGACCTTCCAGACCTTAAAGGACAATTCTTGAGTTAATTTCCTTTTGTACTCGTCATACGAATGTTACTAATGCAAGTATACATACATAACAGAAAACACAGGTAGATAAAGGAGCGGAAGAAAAAAATCATACTGTTACGGTTATGTGGCACAAAATTATTAACTTTAATAAAAATAGAGATCATGTTATGGTTTATCCTTTCCTTGACGAAAGTATACCAATTTTACAAAGGCACATTTAATAGTCTTATCCACGGCCCACTTGTTCTACTTTGCTCTCAAACAGGGTCCTGAACTCATTGTCCAATCTTTTAAGCAATTGGATTAGTTTTTAATTGATGAAATAAAGTGCAAAAAGCTAATACCAATTGCATTTAGCTAAGTTTGCTTGTGATTATATTAAACGCAACTAACAAGTTGGTGAGCACAACTACTACTCTTTTTAGACTAGAAGACAACCTTCCCTCAGACTATCCCAGCTTCTGTTAACCACCCACCTTTCAATTATGGGTAGCAATGAATGAATATTGAAATGAACTATATGCATGTTAATTTTCTGTGTTTTTTTATAAAATTCATAATTAGGTATATAAGTGAAGAATTTGATGAGGTATTCATATAGTATAAGGTCAAGGAAATTGCCTGCTTTTCTTCATAATTTAAAGACAACCAAACCAGCATTTAGTGATATTATTTGGAGTTGGGTTTCGAACTTTGACAATTATCAGGGCCAAGTGTCACCATTGCCACTTGGACTCAGTGGTGGTTATTACTTCATCTTTTTTAAAATACTTAGCTCTCTAACTTTATTAACACGGTTTTAGGATAACATGTCTTTTAATGTTTTTACAGGAAAAAAAAAATAATGAACTATAATTTGTTTTATATCGTTCATCAATATTCATTAGTTATATTTTCTACAAACACATTATAAGATATGACTTCCCGAAGTTGTGTGAAAATGAATAGAGTATTAATTATAATTACTGGTTTTTATCTCGTTTAGTTTGCATCATGGAGGGAATGATCATGTTTATCATTTAGTTTGCATTAGTTTCATTGTTAAAAAGTGTGGGAGTAATGTATTTTTTTTTTTACTAAGAATAAGCTATTACAAATTTAGGGAGTTAGGAAGAGATAATTACATTGTGATAAGAAATCTTAGCTTATTTGGACCCTCGAATGATGATTAAATTAACACTAAACAACATTGTGTGATATTGAGGGAGGGGAAAAGGGTTGAACTCAGGATTTTGGGTTCATATCCCTAGCACCTTTGTCATTTAAGTTGTTGATATAAGATTGGGAGTAATGGTAAAAACTTGTGAGGCATAGCCATATAGTGAAAAAGGACTCATCATCATTTAACTAAAATTTCGAGTTAAACCTTGTGAATGCATAGATCGTCCTCGAGAAAACTTTGCCTAACAAGAAAAGAACAAATGCAGCTAAATCCAAATTATTAATAGTAGAGCCCATGGTTGTTAAGATCAGGATTCTACCCAAGATTTTTTTTAATTATACAAGAGTGGAATCATAAAATCGGATCTTAGATTGTAAGATCCTACAAAAAAGATCAAAATTTCTTATAATAAATAATACTTCATTCATCCCAAAATAAATTATATGTTTTCCTTTTTGGGCTGTTCAAAAAAGAATGAAATGTTTCTTAATTTAGTAACCTTTTATGCCTAATTTCCTATTTTGCCCTTATAATCTCTTCCCCATCTCTTTGCTTTTCCTCATCTCTCTCGCCCTCCCTTGTACAATCACTACCACCATTGCCCATAAAATCACCTCCATCTTCGCAGCAGCCTTAGTCGCCGCCGCTTAGTTGCCAACGATTTAGAGATCGACAATTCAAGTGACACAATTTGATTGACGTTTCAGCTATCGATGACTTGGAGATCAACAATTCGAGTGGCACCGGAGATTTAGAGATTAACAATTTGAAGTCAAAAATTCAGAGTTGGTGCTGGAGATTGACAACTCTGAGTTTGTGCATGATCGACAATGGTGTGAGATCAACACCGAAGATTGACAATTTTACTAGCACTGGGGATTGATAAATTTGATTAACATTGGACATTGTGGATGGTGCGAAATCGACAATTTGCAATTGGCGCCGAAGATCGATGAAGAAGAAATTGAGTGCCAGAGAACGAAAAAATCGACTGGTGTTAAAGAAATCAATCGACGCTAAAGAGAAGGTTCACTTATGGGAGGATGGATCAAAGGGAAAAATAGGGAAAAAAAAATTTAAGGCCTTAAAAATTGTGCTCGAAGAAAGGTTTCAATTAAAATGGGATAAATGAAGTATAATTTATATAAAAGACTGATTATATTAAAAACTTAATAAAGTTCAAATGCCATAACAATAATACAATACAATTAATATCATAGTACAAATAAAGCTAGAGCCCTAGTAGAGCTTACATCAACATAACTAATACAATAATCAACACAAGTCTAAAAGAAATTTATGAACAAAAAATAACTAACACAATAACGATAAACTTATAGAAGTGTTTTTGATGTTTCAAATTTTGTTTCTTAAATAGAGAGAGATGAGCCATTTTTCATTTTTGGTTTATTTTATAATTTAAATTATATAATCACTTGCTTGGATAGCCCAACTTGGGCAATAATTGTTCAATCACTTAAGCTTTTTAATTTGAGCTAAAATAAAAGTATAACTAACTAAAATCAAGACAAAATAGGATTGATAGGATTGAAAGATCCTATCAATTTTAAAATCTTAATTGAGATTCTACTATATCATTAATTTTATTACTTTTTAATAAAATTTTATGATATTATTAAATTATAGAATCACAGGATCATAAAATCTAGATCAGGTTCTTAACAATCTTGGTAGTTGGTAGAGCCTCGATTCCGTAAAAGAAAAATGTGGGAGCACGCACGGCAAATGGGAATTAAATCCGAACTTGGAACAGAAGGGGCATATGACATATGGAGGATGGAATGTGAGGGCGTCCTCTGGCATTCCTCTCCTCTCCCAAACGAAACGCTCTTGAGGTGAGAAGGCTCCATTCCCCAATCCCCATAGTCTCTTCCTCCCTTCCCCCAAAATACCTGCTAAATTATTTAATCCTTTCCTTATAGCTGTCGTTTCGATCGCCGCCCCCAGAACCAGACACGAATCCGGAACTCCTCAATCATCGCTCTCGTGATTCCAATTCCGTTCTCGTGAGTCGCGATTTCCGCAATTCGCCCGAGGACACCATCACCTATTTGTCCGCCGATCCTACCCATGATTCTGCAATCCCTCAAATTATTTCTCTCTTCTCCGAATTCGGAACTTCTTTCGTATTGTTAGTCTGATCGTCCAATTGGGCCTGCATTCCCGGCTCTTTGGGTGCTTGATTGGAGGTTTTCCGTACACCTGTATGACATGAAGATCGAGGAACTTGAAGAATCGGAGAGCGACGGCAGAATCGCCGTCTTTGATGGCGGGAAGCGGCAGCAGGTAGCCAGAGTAGACGACGCCAAGAGGGCTTTGGTCGGAGCCGGTGCTCGGATCCTCTTCTATCCGACCCTTTTGTATAACGTATTCAGGAACAAGATCCAATCCGAATTTCGTTGGTGGGACGAAGTTGATCAGGTTCCTGATTCTTAGCATTACAGTTAATCGATCAATCTGTTTTTGATTGCTGTGACCTTATTGCTGACTTTCATTTTGGTTTATATTGTTGAAATCTGGGATGTAGTATGTTTTGCTTGGAGCTGTACCTTTCCCAAAGGATGTTCCGCGTTTGAAGCAGCTTGGGGTTGGTGGCGTGATCACTCTCAATGAGCCCTATGAGACGCTTGTTCCCAGTTCCTTGTATCAGGTGCCTCACTCTTTAGTTCACTCTACTGCTGCTCATATCATCGATACGCTTATGAGATTGATGAATTCTTTGCCTGTCTTGATCGAAAATGCTTTAATCCAACTTTGGTTTATTTGGTTTGTGCGGTGGATTGAGCTGCATCATGCATATCTACATTTTATTTTCTTATTGTTTTTCATATCTACCAAGTTGAAATTCCAAATCTGACTCTTTGTTTACTTTACCGTACTTTGCTGGAATAAAGTAGGAGGCGTTCCGGCAAAATTTTGGTTGTAATTCTATGGCTTGTTATTTGCAGGCCCATGGAATTGATCATCTCGTGATTCCCACCAGAGACTACTTATTTGCTCCTTCCTTCTTAGATATCTGCCAAGCTGTGGACTTCATTCACAGTGAGTAAATATTCTTTAGCGAAACTCTGACTAGTCCTGTGGCCTTGTGGCCATCTCCCGATAGCTTTGTTTTTGCTTTGCTGCTACAGAGAATGCATCTTGTGGTAGAACAACCTATGTTCATTGTAAAGCTGGAAGAGGAAGGAGCACAACCATTGTGCTTTGTTATTTGGTAATTATTGCTGTATTATATGAATTTTTCTTGACCACTATGCGCATCATTATGATCTGTCTAAGCATTCATTGAAATTTCTTTGGGCACAAGATGATGTGAATTCACCTGGTTGCTTCATTTGCAGGTTCAGCATAAGAACATGACACCTGCTGGTGCACTTGACTTTGTTCGGTCTAGAAGACCTCGAGTGTTGCTTGCCCCCTCACAGTGGCAAGTAAGTAATACACGTTCTTCTGCCTATTATATGCGGGATATAGAGTATTTTCAGAGGATTGTTTAGCTGTTGTTTTTGTTTGTCTGCCTCAATATGGAAGATCTGATGAGGTCAACATTAGATAAGGTAGATCTAGAGTGGTGGTAGACAAGTGGTGGGTTTGTTACCCTTCTGGTTTGAGGTAAATTCTTACAGTGATTGGCTGATTCTATGTTACTGGTAGCCTAGATAATTACAGTCTAAAGCTAGTGTGGAATAGGAGATGATGTGATCTCATGATGTCTACATCATTGATCAGCATAAGGTTCATTGCTAATTTGGTTTTCATCCTTGCCTATTTCTTACACGTCAATGTTTATAAGCAGGCAGTTCAGGAATACAGCAGATGCCAACACCCTGCTACAACTTTACATTCTCCCTCTGGCGATGTGGTTCTGATAACAAAAGCAGATCTTGAAGGGTATCATGGCACTGATGATGATGAAACAAATAAGGAGCTAGTGTTTGTACCCAAAACAGTAAAGGTGAGGGCACCTATGATGGCAATGTTGTCGTGCCTCTTTGCATCATTGAAAGTTTCTGGCATTAGCAGTCCTGTCTCCAGGAGGCTGCCAGAAGCGCGCGCTTGCTGAGTCTCATGTCAGGAGCATAGTCTTGTACAGTTAAAAAAAAAAAAACAAATAAGCAATCGACGCCTGATTGATGGCTATATATCCGGCCAAGTTGTGTTTATGAGAGAGATAACTGTAAAAGAAGAGTCGATGGGTTTGGCATTTTGTGTAACGAGATTATAGACGATTGAATAACAGTACCAGCAGCTCTCTACTTGTACATATCTTTTTGCTCCATTTTTCCGTGCAGCCGTTTTAGGGCATCTCGATGGCATTTCAGAAGCTGTAAAACGCTTGCAGCCCAGCTGGAGCGGGTTGAATGTCTATCTCCTGAACAGCAGCTGTCGACTCCGGCGTCCGTCATTTTGCAGGTGTTTGCTGTAAAACTGTAACACCATGGAAAACCCCTCTTATTATAGCAAGTAATCAGCTATGCTAAAAGATCCATTCATCAGGGTCGTTTGTAATTGCGGCTCTAGATTTTCCTCTCGGATGATGCCTGCTTAGTTCTCAGATTTCGGGAACAGCGATTACAAACATTTTGGGTCCATTTGAATTCGTACTTGCATTTGAGCTAGTGGTAAAATGTTTTTATCCAAGTAAACATGCTTGTGGTAATGTGTAACTTGTGACACATGCATATGCTTATCGCTATGCACATGGACTAGTGTTGGAGTGGGACGTGAAATTCTAGGGCCAAGATATTGTATAATTCTTTTAGTTATAGTTATTGGGGCATGGCCCCACCAGTTTTATTTCATGAACTTAAATGGGTAAAACCACGAGGCCCTGTGCTTTTTTTATTTTTTTTAAATCCTAAATTGGTATCTTATTTTAAGATTGTTATATAAAAGTTTCTTATCTCATATTGTGCTCAAGGTTTTAAATATCGTTATTGTTAGTTATATCATACTCCGTAATTTTAAGGTATATTGCATAGTGATTTCACAAAAATAAAAAATATTAGAATATTATTTTAAGATAAAATAAATTAAACAATTTTTTTGCACCTTTTTATATGTATTTTAATTTTTCTCATCATAATTTTTCAAATATAAATTTAACATATATGAAAGATTAATATTTTTTTTATAAAAAAACATAAAAAAATGTTATATAGAGCAACAAAAAAACTAATTTATTGATACATGAGAAAAAAAAAATAAATAGTACTCTAATAATAACAATACTCAAGGATTAGAAGACTACCCAAAAAAAAAAAAAAAAGTATGTCAAAGCAAAAAAGAAAAAAAAAAAGAAAAGTTAACATTTGTACAAAAAATAAATTTAATATTGAAGTTTTAAAATATGTGTATTAATTATATTTTACTATTTTACTTATTTATGTATGATATTTTGATGTCAAATGACAAAAAAAAAAAAAAATCTCACACATGTCTTGTAAAAAATAGGATACTGTAGTACGTACCTCGTGATATTTCATGGTATTATGACAAAATACACATAAATGGCGACTAACATGAGAAATACCGTAAAATATCGTGGTATATTATGATATTTTGTGTCAAAAAATGACAATATGTGAAAACATTTATATCATGTATTGCATACCCTAGGTAGGCAATATACCGCTGTATTAAAGACCATGATTGTGCATTTAATTGAGTCTTTTTCGTTAAACAGACCATTAAATCATATAGAAATTGCTAACGTGACATTAATTATGACAAATAAATTTAAAATAACAATTTTGATCCTTAAAATTTTCCAGTCAATAATTTTAAACCTTAATTTTGTCAATGCATTTCAAATTAGTACTCCTATAGCTTATATGTGACAAACATCTCATTGTATTTCAAATTATCAAACACTTCAAGAACTGCAACCGAACTCAAACCCACCAAAAACAAAATTCAAATGAAAAAACTAAACCTCTTTCTCATTATCATAGGCTTATGCTTGATCTAGAGAACAATTCGGTGTTTTAATCTGAAACCCCAAAATTTTCTCATTTGAAACCTCAAATCTCTTTCTCAATCTAAAACCCTAAATATTTCCCGAAGGAAGATCCTTCTGTCAAGCAAGAAACAACCTTTATTTCAATCTGAAACCCCAAACCTATTTTTGTCTTTTCACTCCTAGATTTGCTTGTTCAGCCCCTTCGTTCATTTCTCCCATCCATTGTTGCAGGCTTGTTGATGGTAGTGGCAATACACTTCTTTTCTTGCACGTGTCCTCGACGATGACCAATGGGAAAGTGAGATGTGGAGGAGGAGTAAGTAATGACTCAAAGGTGGAGTTTTCTAGCCCTGTGGCTATGATAAGATCTATCAGTGACAGAGGGTTCCATCATGCCATTTTTGGTTCGATCTGACGGGGGCTCATCTATCATCTCTGCCTCCGCCCTAAACTATGGAAAGACTTAGTAACAAGCTAATAGCATGTCTTCTTACTTGTTTGCTTGATTTGGTTTGGTTTCAATGTTTTCTTGCTTGGACTTTGAGGAGAGAACAAGAAGCTACAACACCCAAGAACAGAAATCCACATCATGAGAAGCTTAGTTTTATTTTGTTCTGGGATTTTTTTTCTTCTATGGAGGTTGATGGGTCTTTAAAGTTTTAATCTTTTTGTGTTCTTATGTTTATCAATATGCTTTATGCATGTTGCTTAAGTCATCGAACTAAAGTTATGATACTGATGTTAATATAAATTGGTAGTTATGATTCATCTTTGGTAAAAAATTGATCTTTGGTGTTGAATGATTGTTTTGAAAACCTCAGTCTTTTAACCCTGATAATTTGTTTAATATATGCAAATTTTCTAGAAGGTTATTTGTAATCAAGTTGTTTTAAAATTGGATTTGGATTTAGGTTGGTTAAGAGGCAGATCAGTTTGAGGGTTGATTCCTTTATGAGGACTCGAATCTTTGTGAAGAATCAAATGAGACTCGGAAGAAGAATGGATAAGATTAGGGGTAAACATTAATTTTAAAAGTTTAAAGTTTAGAATTATTGATTGGAAAATTTTGAGACCAAAATTATTATTTTACATTTATTTTAATATTAATTAATGTTATGTTAGTATTTTTTTATCTAATTTAACGGTTAGATTGACAGAAATGATCTAATCAAGATGTACACTATGAGATAAATGAATTTGATAGTACAACCTTAAAGTAGGATACTAATTTAGGACATGAAAATAAACTAATGACTCAACATAGAATTTACCCGAACTTAAATTATAGGTGACATTATTTGGAGAGAAATTATCTTTGGTAGATACTCTTCATCCCAAATTTTTTATCACACTTGTCATCATTAAATATTCTTTTATTTTATCAAAATTTTATCTTTTTTGTTTTAATCATCAAAATTACATGCAACAAAAGGGAAGCAAAATCCATATTGAGTGAGTTTTTTACATTCAAAAATATTTGAACCCTACTTAACATTTTTAATTTCAAGTTTGTCATTGAAACATGCTTGGGAAAAGTTCATTTCAACTCCTAAAACCTTATTTTTCTATTTTATCCTAAACCTTTTCACTTTTCTAAACAAGTTTAAAAATTTATAACTGGATAAACAGGTAATCTTAAAATTTTTTAGTTTCCTAAACGAGCCTGAAAACTTTGCAACCATATACATAATTAGTTCTAAAATCGATAGCTTTTTTAAACTAATTTTTTTATTACAATATAAACTATTTGATAACTATTTACCAAGAAATTCAAACAGTGAAATAACTTTTTGACCGCTAATGAATCATTTAAATTATTCACATTTTTCTTTCTATAAATTGTATTCTTTTCATATAAGTATCTTTCAATACGTATACTCTAACATTTACATTTAGCAAATTTTTAGGACTGATTTAAAAAGTTAAAAGTTTTGGGACTTAAACAAGAAATTAGAACAAGTTTCGAGACTAAAAGTAGTTTACCCTAGCATGGAGGCTATTGTCAAACCCTTAAGCGATAGAGCTATGAGACAAAAGGCTAGGGTGTGGGTAACCCTGAACATTCTAGAACCTAAGTAGTGAACAAAGTGCAGATGGCATGCAGGGTGCACAAGTATGGGTTATTTCATGGGCTCGAGGGGTGCATGATGTGTCACGTATATGGATGAGGGGCAAGTTAGATCAGGAAGAGCATTAATGAGGGCATAACTCTAGGCCCGAGCTTGTTGGGTAGGTTCTTAAACTTTTGATGATGTTGCTAGCTAAGACTCTGGGTGTATATGTTTGGAGCAGTACTCAAGCTGGGGTTATTATATAGGTCGTGTACCAAAGGTGTGGGCAACGTGAGTTAGGCCTGTGCCTAACCCAAGAGGGACACCAAAGGTATTTGCATCATAGATGGAGAGGTTGAAGGATGATTACTATATGGTTATTAACAAATAAAGCACATAGTGTTATGACTGTCCTAGTGGGAAGCATGCCCGATGAAGGTAAATTACTCTAAATTAAGTTTGGAACCTTAATTCAAGTTTACATAGCAAGAATAGAAAAGTTTAGCAAAGTTCGCTAAGTTCCAAGAAAGTTAAAGCGCTGAATGAGGTTTGGGGGCAAAATGATAATTTTGCATCTTAACGAGTCGAGTTAAGTCCCAAGTGGTTAAAATGAGTTTTATAACCTAACTTTTAACTTTAACCTAAACTTAGTTGAAATAAACAAAAATTGATCAAGAATAACTAAAGTTAACAAAAGAAGGGGGTTTAAGTTATTTGGGAGCTTGGGTTTTGGTTAGGAGTTAGTAACTTGATGTTTTGTGCCCATATTTGCTTGGAACCTAGGTTGGAGTTTGTGGAACTTGGTTGGCGCAAAAGAGTTGCATAATTCTTGCTTGTTGCTTGGAGTTAAGGTAAAGGTGTTATGTTTTCGAGTTCAATTAATGCTATTAGAATGAGTTTGCTTGATGAATTCGAGTAGTTCTAGCAATAGCATTAGTTAATGGCAAGGCTGAATTATGGTGGACTATGAGGTTTGTGATGATTGGAATGATGTTATAATGCATTATAGATTTGCTTGTGATAGTTGGTTGTGATCTATGCAACATGTTTTACATGCATGTGAAGTTTGGAGGCTAATCAAGTATGTTTGATATGTTTGGTAAGTGTCTAAAATTCATAGCAGCAAAATTGGGAATTTTTTGGGTTGTTGTAGGTATTGGCGCGCGTCGCCAATCGTCGCCAGTACCCGTGATGCATCGTTGTGACAGGAAAAATTGGCAGATCATTACCAATTGTGGCGACGCATCACCACAGACATGTTGGCTGAATTTTTCAAGTTTTGCTATGAAGGTCAAGGGGAGACCTAAGGGGTTCTTAGGGTACCTTGGGGTCTAAGAATTTTGGGGGTACTCCTAGACTTTCAAATGTCCTTCAAGACCTAAGAGTTTTATTGAGTTTGTAAAGCTTTATGGTTACTTGTACCATAAGCAAGAAAACTAGTTTACAAAGGATCACAACTAGCTATCACTAGCTTGGGTGAAAGGTTTAGAAACCTTGGTAGCCTAGCCATGCATTTAGCCATGAGGTTGCAAGGTGAAACCTTAGTGCACCTAGTCTACAAAGTCTTTATGGCCTAGTCTATAATAGACTATAACTGGTGATTTATCATTAGTTAGGATGGCAAGCTAAGCTTGCGAGAGGACAAGGCAATGCCTTGTAGTTCAAGAACCAAGATGAGGAGAGGTCCCAAGGGACCTAGGTATATGCATATATTCAACCTTCAAGCTGTCTGAGCTCACAATAGGTTACATATGTTTTCATATGTGGAGTCCTTAGTGACTTTTCTTATAGGTACAAGGAAGATCCTTACTGAGAATGTTTAAATTCTCAGTCCCTAGTTATGTTGTGCAGATTCTGAAGTTGTTGGGCCGGGTAACCACTGAGGGTTATCGCGGTAGTTTACTTTTGTTGCAGGTATTTCATTAGAGAATCTTTATGATTCTAGTCTACTTAGGTTACTTGTTGGTTAAGTCACAGTGCTAACTATAGTTTTCTTTTGGCTGCAGAGCCTAGTAGCACTTGGACAATGACTTTTGTGACTCGCCACTGTGACTTGCATCCAAGGTAGGAGTTAGTTCAAGAAGATCTTAGTTAGAGCTTGTCTATATAGTACTCCTAGTTGCCTCTATTGTTTATGTTTTGAGGAGTCCTATACTCTAAGGTTGCTCTTGGATGAGGGCATTAGTCTACTTTATGTATGAATGCCCCTACACAATTGTTATGTGTAGTAAACTTACATAAATGTTGATTTTGTATGCTTTGGCTATTTTGAATTTATTTTCTATGGAAATGTCTTGGCCAAGTTAATATTTTATGGATTTTACTAATCCAAGTCAAAGCATGAAGAGCATGCATGTTGCATATTCTTGGTTAATCAACTAGTATCACGGAAATTTTAATCCGCGCATATATACAGTTAGCCAATTGCAACCACCATGAGACCAGCTCTCACAAGCTTCCTACACAGGGGCCAAGGATGGCCGTGTCACCTAAAATGTAGCTTTGTGGGCATTCTCACACAAGAGGCATGTATGACGTGGTTGTAACTGGTAGTGGGATGTGTCTACTACAAACAAGTAGTTAACAATTGGTTATCTAGCAGTTAGGCTAGTAGTAGCGGTTAGCTACTATGAAAATATATACACGTAAATCATTTGAAAGCCCTGTTGAACATGAGGTGAAGCTAAAGACTGTATGAGATAGGCTAGCTTGTGAGTCAAGCTTAGACACTATGTACTTGGGCGTGTATTTTTTTTTTTTAGGCCATAAAGGGTTGAGAAAGATTCCTGTATGTGTATGTGTGCTATAGTGCATGTTTTTCTTATATTACCTATGACTTAGTGCTATCTAGTGTGGAAAAGGTGTTGGCTAGACTAATGAACAAGCTTAACGTCATCACAAGTGCATAGGGGTGCATAGCTAGGGGCCAATAAACCTTTAGGCTTGTGATAAATTAGTATCAGAGTGACATTATGTGAGTAAACAAACATTGATGGGTGTGTTGAGGGTTCAAGACAAAGTTTGGGCTTAACTAGTAGTATAGTGAGGTGTTGTGGGTTGGCAAGTTGTTGACTTGTGGCGAGTTGAGGAACTTTGGAATTTTGTAAGCTTGTTGAATAATGATTTTTAGGGATATGATTGTTGGCTTTTATGGGTGAGTTTCCAAATGTGGTATTCTTGGTGTTTGATCAGTTAACTACACTTGTAAACACAATGGTCGAGATGAAGCAAATGGTCGGGAAGCTTATGGTTCAAGCCACAATAAAGTTAGAATAGATGGTTTGTCATGTTGACATAGCCATGATGGGCTGAGCATGGTTTGGGTTGGTTTGGGTTTCTGGTGGAATAGAACCAATCTGAAATAAGCTCGAATTCAAAAATTTTCTACCCAACCCAAGAATGAAGAATCGAATGGAACCAGAACCATGGTTCTAGATTTTTTAGTTTTGGTTCTTGAGTTTTTTAGTTTATACCATATACCTATACCAATACCAAAATCCAAGAAAATTACACCTATAACATTTGCCCAATGATGGTCTGTAAAATTAGAAATATATTTGTAGAATGGGATAGAGGTGGTTAGGACTTAGGATTAGTTTTAGAATTAAAACACTAAAAATCCTTTGTAATATAATTTTTAATAAATAATTATATATATATATAATCATAAATTTTATAATATATTAGTACATATACCTTAGGTTGGTTCCATATGGAATTGGAACCAACAAAAAAATTGATAGTTTTCCCAGGAGTGGAACCAACCCTGTGAACTGTGATAAATTTTTACCCAACCTAACCCATCCCTATTATGTTGGGTAAACCCATAATTCTACGACCTATGCTCACCTTTAGCCATGATGAAGGTTGGGGTACTGAAGGTTATGGTGGCAAGTGCAGGTGTTCTTGAGAATACACCAAGACAATAGGTGTCAAAGCCTTTATGACGTGCAGTGGCACATTGTGCCAATGACTTGGAGAATTTTTTGTTGGACATGAAGTAGTACTTTGAGGCTATTAGGTCACAGAAATGATGAAGGTAAAGATTAATGCCGTATATATCATTAGAGATGTGAGCCTTTAGGTCATTCCATAGGAAATGTTGAAGAAAAAATTGAAGGACTAGTTTTCACATTTCAACCCTTCATAGCATGTAAGAGATATACTTCGCATTTCAACCCTTCATATCATGCAAGAGATATGCTGCAAAACCTAAAGCATAAGGGTTTGGTGCATAAATATGTGAAGAAAAATTCACTTCCTTAATGTTGGAAGTATGTGGGATGTTTGAGGAGGAAAAATTGTTTAATTTCATGCTTGAAACAATGAACATTTGCTAAGCTTCATAAGTAGGGAGTGCATGACTTGGCATCAACAATGGCTGCAGAGGATGAGTTGACAAACTTATGCAAAAAAAAAAAAAAAGGATGTGGATATGGAGCAAGGTGATAGCAATTGCTCAGAAATTAGTCAAGCTACAGGAAAAAGGATAAGACTACAAACAAGGATAAAGGAAAGAGCCTTAAAGGCTACTTCATCTGCAATGAGGCACATTTGGTGAGGGAGTGCCTAAGGAAGGAAAAACTTAATGTTTTGGTTGCTAGTAAAGATGAAAAAGAGTGTGGTTCAAATTTTGAAGCAAGATTAGGTCCATTAAAGTTGCTATGTTGAGTGCTTTAGTTTTAGAAGATCTTGAAAGTTTAGAAGATATGTGTTGCTCGAACGTTAATTCAATGTTGACATTGAAATCAATTAATGGGGATGGTTTGTCATACCTTATTGATAGAATTTTAAGGTAAAATGCTGATTTGTGCTCAATCTTTGACACACCAGGATCCAAGAAAAGGACAAAGTGCAGAAGGTTCAGACTTGGTGGCTTGCTGACATAATGGGCATGTGGAGTGCTCAAGGTAACTTGAGGGGTGTATAAGTGTTGGCTGCTCCATGTGTCCTAGGGGTATATGGCGTGGCATGTATGTGGATGAGGTGCATATGAGTTTGGGTAAAGCATTAATAAGGGCCTAAGGCTAGGCCAAAGATGTTGGGTTGTTGGGCTCATAAGAACATTGCTATTGAAAAGATTGGGTGCATAATTTGTGGAGCAATACTCCAAATGAACTTATTTCATATGCCATGTACAAAAGATGTGGACAAGGCTTGCTAGGCCTGTGCCTAATCCAATGAGGTGCTAAGGCATATGCAGCACACATGGAGTAATTGAAGGGTGGTTAGTCAATAGTTATCAACAAAAGGAGGTGTCGTGGACATGGCTTTGCACGCATTCTTACACATGGGACATGTGTGGGGCGATTGTAGCTAATAATGGGGCATGTCCATTACAACCAGGCAATTGGCCTAGCTAGCAATGGAGGCTGACTACCATGAAAATTGTTTTCTTAAGTCATATGAAGGCGGGGTTGGCCATAAGGTAGGGCTAAGGGGTGCATAAGATAAGCTAGCTCATGAGTCAAGCTTAGGCTCTACATATTTAAGCATGTATTCTTTTTATTGAGGTAATAAAGGGTTGAGAAGGGTTCTTGTAAATGTGCAGTTGTGTGCATGCTCTAGTGCATGTTTTCCTTATGTTGCCTACGACTTAGTGGTTTCTAGTGTAGACAACAGGCAAGTTAGGCCGATGGGTAGGCTTAGCGCTATGACAAGTGTACATGGGGTGCAAGCTTGGGGCCACCAAGCCTCTAGACTTGTGACAACTACCATATTAAGTTTACAATTATGGTTTAAATCTTGATTTGTGTATAAGAGTCTTTTCCTTTATAGTTAGTGGGTGGGTATAGGTAAGGTTGGGTAGAGAAGAAATACTTTCGTAGTAGTTAGAAGTAAAAGAGAAGTTATTCCAATAATGGTTGGTTAAAAATCGTTTAGTAATTTGAAATTAAAACAACTTTTAGCATACCTTTATTTTTTGTCGTTTCACTTATGGTCCCTTTCTATTGATTAGTTACAGAGGCATACACAGACATCAGATCCTCCGACAATCTGGACACAGCTTAAAATTTTTCAACATCTTGCCACAAGGCGGTTTGGTGGGGAAGTTAGGATTCTAGCAAAATGCTCCTGGAATTGTACTCCTTCGAAAGAGCCACAACGTGGTCATTAACTCGTGTCAAGTAACCATACGATTCACAAAGGATAACTCGCGAAACAAAAAGGCAAATAAATAATAATAATAATAATAATAATAATAATAATAAACCCAGCACACGACAACAAAATCGAAAGTAAGAGTTGTCGGTTATTTTTAAAACTCACCGAATACATTTATCTGACCTTCTAGCAACCAATCGAACGAAAGCGCTCGCCAGCCGAAACTTTCCTGCCGCGCGATCGTTGTCGCTGCAGGGAACTTCAAGGCTGTCGCGATTCTGATCGCAAGAGCCCATAATCGTGCGACCCCAAGGTTCAACGCACGAGAAATGGCGTTTTTGCTTCTGCATCACGATGGCGATGGAGTATTTAAGGATCAGCGGAGGAGCAGTGCTCTCGAATTTGCTCCGAATCTTCTCCAAGAACCCAAACAGAAGCGAAATTATAGGAAGCGAGGCAGAATTAAGAAGCCCAGCTTTTGAGGACGATGTGTTTGACTGTGAGTTGCGATGCTTTCTTTTTCTGGGCAGTGTTGCCTGGTCTTTGTTTTGAGTTGGTGTCGGTTTTTTCTGAAGGGATGGATTTTCGGGTTACGATTTTAGTGGATTCTTTTCTCTGTTGTTGGATTTGTGTAAGAGTACTTGATTTATGCTGCAAATGCAGTTTTTGCCTCGGGCCGGTTTTGGGATTGTATGTGTACCAGTAGGTTTTCCATAAATTTGACATGGATTTTACTTAATTTAACAATGTCAATATTTAAGAGCATGTTTTTCCATGAATAAATTTTAGCCTAGTCTCTGTTCAGCAGCAGCATCAGATTAGCGTCCAGAATCCAGCTTCTCAAACTGGATTGTGTCATCCTATTCTGATCAGTGTTTTTGCTAGTTCAATTAGTCAACATCCACCTAGGCTGTGTCATTAATGCGATCTGGGGAATGCCATAACTAAGTTCTGCTTAATTTCACATGATTCATAGGTATCAGTTCCCGGCTCAGTTGCTCAATGCTGCCATGGAAAGACCGACTTGTTAGATTCTATCACTGCGATGTCCATCAGTTCCAGAGACAAAGAAGCCAAGACCAGACTGCTATTTCTAAACACCTTGAGGAATCCCGACTCAGAGCTCACAGCAGCAAAATCTCTGAGTCCTCGAAAGAGGCTGTTAGAGAGATGTTTTAACAGATTGAGTGAATTAGAAGCAGTGGAGCCCGTAAGTTATACTTCAACTGTTAAGCATAAAAATCAAAGTCTGCACCGTGGATCAGACTTTGTTCCACTCGGTAAGTCGGTAGCCATCCACTCCCCACAATCAGAATACAAGAGCTTCCGGACAAGGAGAAGTAGTGCAGATTGCAATATTACTGTCAGGAGGAGCCGGTATGTAGAAGTGCCAGTGCTTTTAGATGAACCAAAAAATCATTTCCCTCATTTTCTATAGTCATTTACCCATTGAATTGTAGGTTAAGCAATGTACGCCTGGAGAAACATGAAACTGCTATTTCACTTTGGTTGAGAGCAAGTGAAAGGGCTGCCAAGATCGGGAGAGGCTTAGCTAGGAATGATAAAGCTCTAAAGCTTGCTTCTCATCACTGGCTTGAAGCAGTAAGTTTGTTGTTGCGCAACTTTTCTGTGTTTATATCAATTGTCTATTCCCCTAGTTTAGAGCTGACTTGAATTCTGTGTTTCAGATTGATGTACGACACCGACGTGGAAGAAATTTACATTTTTATTATGAAGAGTGGCTCAACTCTCATACTCGGCAACCTTTCCTCTGCTGGTAATTGCTTTTCCTTTGGCCTAAGTTAATAATTTTATGCATTATTTGTATCCTCATTCAACCAGCCGATGTGCAATATGGTACGAAACTTATAGGCTGGACGATGGAGAAGGGAAAGCACTAAATTTGGTGGACAAATGCCCTAGATCGAAACTTGAAGAGCAGTGCATCAAATATCTAACTCCAGTAAGTCAGTCTGTATACATCATTCTTGATCAGTCAATCATCAATGCTAATCCATCTCGAGAACATTTACACGATACTAAAACTTGTTTGCAGAAAGAGAGAAAGCCATTTGAGGTTATTGTTAAGGATGGAAAACTCTTATACAAGCAAACTGGGAAGCTCCTTCACACGACTGAAGATGCAAAGTGGATTTTTGTGCTCAGCACATCGAAGATCTTGTATGTTGGAAAGAAGAAGAAAGGCCATTTTCATCATTCCAGTTTCTTGGCAGGAGGAGCTACCATTGCTGCCGGAAGTTTGGTGATTGAAAGTGGAACCCTGAAGGTATATCCATATATCTTTAATATAGTATATGGTACCTATCGAGCTATTGCTTTCTTGTTTCACATCTCTCAATCTCCTGACGATGGTTCTTGTTATATATGCTCAACTAACAGGCAGTTTGGCCTCACAGCGGGCATTATTGCCCTGTGGAAGAAAATGTTGTAGAATTCAACAAGTTTTTGCGCGAGAACAGCATTGACCTTGCAGACGTTAAGGTAACCCTCCCCCCCGGCCCAAAAAAATAAAAAAAAACCTTAATTTGTTGAAGATTTGTTAACTATTCTTCTTCTAAATTCACCTTTTGCTCAGAATGCTTATGTTACTTTCTCCAGATGTTTCCCGTTGTTGAGGGTGGGTGCTCAATTGGCCACAGAGAAGAAGAAACGGTCTCGGACGCAACTCATGAAGCTAAGGGGTCAGCTTGGAATAGTTCTACCTTTATATGGCGAATTCGTTTTAACTTAAGTAAATTAAATCTAAAATGGCTGATTTTTGCTTTTATATCTTTTTTGTCCAGAACTAATTTCATTTGGAAGTTAGTATTAAGTAGATGTAATAATCCATTTGAAAGTAAATTTTTATGATGTTATTATTTTTTTAAATAAATTTTTCATTTTTTAGGTATTAAAAAAGAGAAAAAATACAAAAATTTAATAAGATTATAAAAAGTATATTTTAAATGAATTATTACACTTACATAATATTAACTTTCAAATAAAATTGGTTTTCAACCAAAAAAATATAAAAATAAAAATAAACTAGTTGATTCAAATTAAAACAAATTGGCTATAGATTTCACTCAACTTTGACTCAACTCAATTGAACAAAATTCATTTTCATGAGACATATTGTATATGGAATCACACTGACAGTGAGAGGATTTGCACCTGTTTCTGTCACCATGACAACAAAGTGAATTCATTCTGGCCTACCTTGGTGATTGCTTCTAAGTAAGGTTTGTGTCACTTGCAAGAAACATCCATTTTGGTGCACGGCCCCCTTGGGCCACGCTGGCTGTATTCGGCCAAGTCCGCCTCATAAATATTGTTAGGCCCATCCCTGAAAATTGACAAGTCACGAGGCCCAAGTCCAGAGCGAAGGGGGGTTTATGTTCAGGTCCAAATTTATCCAACAAATTTCGAGTGAGCGGAAAATACTATTGGATATAGCAAAAATTAATTAATGTCCATGTGGTACGTACTTGCATTAAAAATAAAGGGTAGTGGTACGGAGAGAAATTAAACTTGCAACTATAAATTGCACACATCGTCATCTGAAAAAGTAAGGAGCCGGCTTTGTGTAAAGAATCGAAAAAAGGCTGGTTTTGCCATGTTGTGATATTCCGTAATGCACTACCCGATTCTTTGCTTTATAGAACCAAAATCCCTGCACTGCCGCAATCAAAAGTAGGACTAACTAACTAACCTCAGAAAAATATTAAACCTATCCAGTGATTTATTAAGTTTATTTTACCAAATGTTATGTGAAACATTACCTTAATAATATATAATTGGATGTAAATTTTATTTAAACTGTTCACAGATTAATTATTTACAACATCGGGTTTTGCATAGATTTGATTTATACTTTTATTTTGTAAGAAAAAAAAAATACAAGCAAACATTACATTGCATGGAAAAGTAAATAACAAATCAATGCTGTTGTTTCAGAAAGCCAATAGAATACTCTGTGCCCATTAGAAGACTCTGTTCTCTTAATTATTCTCCCTTTTAAAAGCATATATCCAAAATCTTCCACAAAGCCATGCGAAGTCTATGTCCACTTTTTTGGATGAGAATGACGTTTCATTCTATTGTGAATCTTGTTGGCAATATTTAATATGGACATATATTCGAAAATAAATAATTAACACAGAAACCTTCTTTTGATAGAATTAACACTAAAACTAATAATCAACAATACACATTCACACGTATATATATATATATGTTGCACGGTATGTGGATAATTCCCAAGTGCTCGATAGAATACTCTGTTCCGCCATTGTTGGCAATATTTAATATGGACATATATTCGAAAATAAATAATTAACACAGAAACCTTTTTTTGATAGAATTAACACTAAAACTAATAATCAACAATACACATTTACACGTATATATATATATGTTGCATGGAATGTGGATAGTGACAATTCCCAAGTGCTCGATAGAATACTCTGTTCCGCCATTATTCCCACAAGGATGTTGCCCTTTTCGTTAAAAAAAAAAAATGGATTTGCTCAAAAGCACATCTAGCTAGCTAGTAGCGACACTACTAGCCAACCTACAGCTGGATTCTTTTAGAACAAGGCATAATTCTTTTAGAGGAAATTAGGCATGTACAATTTCATTGAAGAATCCAAGTTATATAGAATCTATCTATCAGGAACATAAAGTAATTGAAATTAGAAGAGCCGAAATTTCTCTATGTGAACAATAAACCACAAATTAAATCCCTTTCTTTTCCTAACATAATGTATACGAACAAAAACCAATTAGTTAGAGTATAATGCAGAGGAAAGCACAAAATTAAAATTTCTTGGTAAACATTCCTTGCATTTGATTCATCATGGTATCAATAACTCTCTGAATATCTTAATTCTATTTTGTTCCCTTCCCTTACGATCCGAATTCTATCTTTAATTTCTACTACTCTCACCAACTTTTAAAGTTTGATACCTTTTGCAATTTTCTTAAATGCATACACCTATTGAATAACGTTATTATGGAGGAGAGTTTCAGTTTGGGTTGGATTATTTTTAATTATGAAAATTTAGTTTTAAACGTTTCCTTATTTATTTAATTTCACATCTTCATTTCTTCTTCTCTTTTGTGAGTTTCAATAAATTTATGTCATCTCTCTCTCTCTCTCTCTCTCTCAATTATCCAAACATTAATAGTTTTATTTTGGAAACTTTATGAATTTGAATTCATTTGGAAAAATAATCTCAAGCAAACAATAAAGATAATTTGATAAATATGATAATTATTTGAAATAATTTTATAAGTATTCAATTTCGTATAATAGAAATTTATTTTGAATAATATGTCATTTTCTCGTGTAATGATTTTGACACACAGATTAATACATTTAACTTCCAGTTTAATACGTTTCATGTACTGTCTAATATATAGTCTACACAGTTGAATACATTTTACTTTTAGTTTAACATATATTCTATACAAATTAATACAATTCATTTTCAGTTTAACACCTATCCCACACAGATTAATACAATCCACTTCCAGCTTAACATGTATCTCACTCAGTTTCATACATGTCCTGCATTGTTTCCAGATTCATCATCGCTCGGATCATTTTGCATTATAAATTTGCTGCAACTTTTTTATTCCCGTACTCGTCTCACCACAATTAGCGAGCTTGTGAGAGGTATCCTACGTAGGCATCATCTTGTTTCATTGCCATATCTGCACATTATGTTTCAAAAAATTTACTTAGTTCAACACAAATAGTTCGTAGTACCTTATAAATAAACCTTAATTTCATACAACTCATTTCTACAAAACCTAGAAGCATACGAATAAAACCTAGAAGCATACAAATAAAACCCAGATTCATATAAATAAAACTAAGAAACATACATACATATGTGTGTGTGTGTGTGTGTGTGTGTGTGCATGTGTGTGTGTTTTATAAACTAGAATAATGTAAATAAAATCTACACACACACACACACACACACACACACGTATTTTTATTCTTTAGAAAATTAGAAACGTACATATAAAATCTAAAAGTATACACATATATTTTTGTTTTTAAGAACCCAGGAGCATACCTATAAACCCCAGAAACATATATATATATATATATATATGTATGTATTCTTTACAAAACTAGAAGCACACATATAAAATCCAAAAGCATACATATATATTTGTGTTTTTACAAACATAGAAGCATATATATAAACATTAGAAGCATACATATATATACCTATGTTCTTTACAAACTTAGAACATACATATAAGTCCTAGAAAAATACATATATATTTGTGCTCTTTATAAATCCAGAATATACATATAAAACCCAGTAGCATTCATATGAACAAATTCATGTTATTTTGCAATATAAAACACAAATCGTGGATGTTTTGCCCCATTTTCAAAGGTTTTGTAGTCCATTGATAGGCATATAAATTCCAGATCTGAAAACACACAAGCCCGAAATCGAACATTTTCTTTACTTTGAAACCTGATGGTTGCTACCCCATATATTGTCGGGTGGAATTTTGTTCGCTCCTCACTCATCCTTCTCCTCTAATCGAGTCAATTCATGCTCTCCTAGGGCTAGTAAGCTGCACCGATAATACCAATAGCGGTGGGGTTTTCCTTTGCGTCATTCATTGGTGACCATTGGTGTTTCTTTCCATGCGTCTCTTATCCGTCTCATCCGTGTTGGCTCCGTCTTCTCCCGTTCCTATTCCAACATTTGAACAGCCTGATTGTATGTTTCTGCTACTATGCGATTAACTATCACCAGAATGGGGGTTGGATTTAGGGTACAAGTTTATTTTTGGAATGAATTTGTATGGAAAGGGGGTATCATTTTTTATAACTGTCTGATTTTCTCCCTGATTATTCGCTCCCCATCTTTTTTTTAAAAAAATGAATAAAATGGTAGGCAAGCATCAGTATTCTAATAGTGTTATATGTGTATATTTTTAGAACTCATACATTTTAGGAATCCTTAATTACAATTTGTCTCCTGAATTAAAAGGGAAAATTAATGATGAAAAATTGATCATTCAAACTATTAAATAATTATTAAATAGTTTGAATGTACTAAAACACAAATAATGTATCCTTTTTATTGTATAATTTCAAAACTTGATGTTAGACAATGTGAAAAATGAATATCACATATAGAGGCCGGCCAAATGTAGTGCTCTAAATTAGGGTGAGAGGGCAAATTGTAACTATTAAAGATTTAAAAATTTATGTGCCTCAAAATAAATAACCTTTAATGCGTGTTTGTAATGAAGATATCTTATATATCAACATACATGTTATTCAATAATGAAGAAAATATCCAAATCAAAACTCATGATGTTGCACAAAACTATTACTACTCACTTCTAAAAGGTGTGGGATGTTACTGTTTATGAACAATGCAAAATCATTGTCTATGAACAGTTTTGCTCCTTTCTTTCTTTTCTTTTCTTTTCTTTTCTTTTTTTTTTTTTTTTTTTTTTTTTTGCTTTTCCCTTCATGCAAATTGAATCTTTTGAAGTTTGTTCCACTCTCTGCAAGGTGATTGTGTTTCTGAGAGTCTTTATTGTTATTTATCTATTTTCAGTCTGTTTCCCGTTTCTCTTGGATAAAAGGCAATTTCAGTTTTTAAATTTATATTTTTTCCCATTTCAATCCCTATGTTTAACCCATGTGACGTTTAAGCGCTAGAACCTAATAACTACTTAATTAGATTATTTCTATTTGCTTCCTTGGTCTCTAAAATTTTTTTGTTGTTTTTTTGTATACTATCTTCTAATGTGAAATATTGGCCATCATGATTTGTTGATTTATAAGTTAAATCATTTATCTTATTATTTATTTATTCAATTATTAAAATTTCCATATATCCTGTCTTAGTCCCCAATTTTTTTTTGTTATTTTTCTATATTATTATTTTCTAAAATAAAATTTCAATCATTTTAATTTTCTTACTTTTGGCCATACTTCAGGTGGATTTTACTTTGGTTAAATTTTTTATTTTAATTTATTTTTAGCTTTACTAAGGTAATGGTTAAACCATTAATTGGTTAACATAAATTAAATACAGTTTTATATTTTAGTTATATATTTTTATTATGGATGATTGAGATTTGTAGTATGACTTATTACTTTGAAAGCTTTATGGTTTAATAAAGTAGTTGAGTCCATAATTGCTAATATAAAAAATAATTTGTTTCAAACAAATTTCTCATCGACATTAAAAATTGGAATTTGAGTTGATAAAAATGTAAATTTTTAGTGAATTATTTTTTAATGAAAAAAAATATTCACCATTTTGAAACATGTGCATTCTTATGTTTCACAGTATTATGTTTTCATAATTAATTATTTTAATGATAAGAAAATAAAATAAAGGGAGCTCAAAATTACAATAAAATGATATTTTAATTAATGAACATAAATTTTTGGGTAAGAATTTTTATTATTATTTATTTTTAATATTTATTTTAATACTAAATTAATTGAGAAAAAAATATACACTACAATGTGTGGGTCAAAATTTTCCTCGTTACACTGTGAAAATAAGGTAATTTTCATTCTTTTTGAAATAGAGTCATTAATAATCCAAAATTTAAGAGCCAATTCATTTTAATTTAAGTTAACTCAATTGAAAATGACTTGTTTTTTTATTTTTACAGATTTTTTTGTCTGGAGCTAATTTTATTTTAAAGCCAATACTATGCAGATGCAAAAATGCATTTAAAAGTAAAATTTTATGATATTATTAAATATTTTTAATTTTTCCCCTTTTTAATACCTAAAACTAGAAAAAAATCATAAAAATTTATTAAGATTATAAAAGTTGCATCTCCAATGGATTGTTTTACCTATATAATATTATCATTTAAATAAAAATAGTTCTGAGTAAAAAAGACGTAAAAATAAAAATAAACCATTTTAAATTAAGTTAAGTTAAGTTCAACTGAATTTGCGTATAAGTCTTTTCAGTTATAACCAGCTACAAAGTAATTGTTTATATATAACCAATAACAATGTAACTGCGTACCGAAATAGGTGAAAACTAATTTCTCTGTATATACTGATTGTAAAATGGATGCTTATAAGACAACTTGGGGAGACTTTTTTTTTTTTTTTTTCTAAATAATTAACTTTTAAGTTCTATACTTGTGTGGACAGTGTATATATTAGTCCTATGTGTCTTTTGAGTTTGGGAAATTAATACATGGTGCGTATAGGTATATAAAGAATTAATATGAAGAATGACAAGAGAAACGACTCTTTACTTGTCCTTTAAAGGAAAAGAATATTTCCAATAATGTACGAGAAGAGACCTAAAGGTTATTCTTGTCTGATCATTCCTTTATTCCCTTGAGAAACTGCGAAGAAGCTGCTGCCTTCACTCTGCTATGCAGCCTCTTGTTTCTCAGACACTAATCTCTTCACCATGCACATCCCATGTTGATGTACCCAGGCCAACTTAAGATATATTTCCAATCTGACCTAAGTTACACAAAACATTTTAAAAGCGGGAGTGGAGAATAAGAGTAATAACGGGAATGTATCAATTTTTAAAATTTAAATAAGTAAAAATGTTGTAAAAGCAGAAGTGGAAACAGCAATTGAGAGTGAAAGTAAGAGTATAAGAGCAGAAGCAAGGACACAAAATGGAAAAATTATGCAACTTAGAATTTGGCTACTTACTCCCACTAATTGGAAATTAATAGAACATCCACGCATCTCTCTTGACTCTCTTGCACCATTCCCGGACGCAATCGTAACTTTGTTTACTTTTTCTTTTCCATGTTTGTTTTATTTTTGTATCACTTTTTTTTTTTCTATTTTTATGTCAAACAATCATGTATGTTGTACACTCAACCTAATACATTAGATATTCAATCTATTATGTTAGACACTCAACTTTTCATACTAGACATTCATTCATCATAATTTAACAATTAGACCCCACAATCATGTAAATTGTACACTGTCTTATAAGAATTAGACATTTAACCATCACACTAGACATTCAACCACTATAATCAAACACTTAGATGCTACAATCGAATATGTGGACACCATATAAGCTTAAAATGTATTCAAAAAAAGTTAGACAACTTAAGTCAACTGATTTATTTTTACTTTTATATAGTTTTTACATAAAACCAATTTCATTTGAAAACCAATATTATGTAAATGTAATAATTCATTTGAAAATAAATTTTCATGATGTTGTTAAATTTTTATTAATTTTTATTTTTAATGCCATAAACTAGAAAAATTTATAAAAATTTAGTAAGATTACAAAAAATAGTATTTTCAAATAATTATTACAGTTACATAATATTGGCTTTTAATTAAAATTAATTTCAGGTAACAAAGATGTAAGAATTAAAATAAGCCATTTTAAAGTTAATTAACTTAAGTTAAAATAAACTGAGTGTTAGATACTTAAATCTATTATATTGTACATCCAACTGCCACATTTAGGCACTTGGACACTACAAACTAGAAAAATATGGAGTTAGACACAATTATACATAATATAAAAATTAGTGGTTCAATATTCATTTCTATGTATAACATGTCTAATTAATTCTATGTATAAAATATCCAATTATACCTACTTGGTGTTTGGCTTTATATAAAAAGTCTCCAAGTTCTTCTAGACGTAAACAAGACACAAGTATATAAGAAACTATAAAAATATTACATGATTTTTCTACTTAAATATCCTTACAAAAAACAAGATTATCTTTCAACTAATTAAAGGTAAATTTTGAATAATTAGACTGTCTCACTTCCCCCACTTGCAAAATGACTTACAAACATTTAAAAACCGGAAGTAGACACTCAAATGTCAAAAGCAGACACTATTAACCCAATATCAAATACTCTAAAATAGGTACACTCTGAACTTATAATTTGGCAATTAATAACGTTAGTGCTACACTAATGGCAAATGTCTGCCAGTGAGGATGCTCTCCCACCTCTTCTTGCTCTCCAACAAAGCATTTAATTTGCTTTTCTTTATATAGCAAATAATTTTGTGTTTGTTTGATTGATAGACGTAAGAACCTATTTATTTTGGGTAAACGCTATATTGGGCCCCTTTTCTTATGTTCTTGTCCCAATCGGGTCACATACTTTCACTTTGTCTTCACGAGGTCCCATATCTCACATAGTGCATCTTAATTTTGGTTCTATTATGTGAATTGTGTTGTTAACTTTGACTGAATATAAATAAAAAATGATAACTCTAGTCCCCAGGTTTTTTTCATCCTACACCTAGCACCCTAAAACTTATTGATCTGATATGTCAATTGCCATCTTCACCTCCTTCACCTACGAAGGCGGCGCCACCCAGTCTCGAAGCGCTCCGCCACTGTCCACTTTTTTTCCCTTGCCACAACCACTACGAATTCAATCAGATATTCCCTACCAAACAAGCTCCAAAATGGAAAATGCCAAATCTCAAAATCCAAACATGAGCTTATATGAAATTGAAAAACAAATCCAAAACATAAATTAGATCTGATTCCAGTCTAATACTCCAAATTTCACAACACCATAACATGCAAAAAAACAAATCAAGAAAAGAAAAAAACACAAAACCAAAACAAAAAACAAAAAAGGAACGATTTTGATGCTTTCCTCACCCAATCCCTAGCGGGATCCCTATGCAGTTGATTTCCAACTTGGGAACGAACAGGGAACTAGAGAGGATAAAGAGGGAAATCAGAGTTGTTGAGATTGGCAGTGGGAGGAGATGCAGGTGGAAGATGTGGATTTGAATATGCAGTGGACGAGGAGGCATTGATGGCACTAAGGCTGGGATTCTCAATACAAATGTGTAGGAGCTACAATCAGCAGCAACAGGAGACGAGGAGGTTTAGTAAGCGGGATTTGACGGGGACTAAAATGGGGTTAAATTAGATGACAATGGCCAGCGAAATGTCACCATCGTTGCCTCTGGGTGCTTCAAAGAGGGTTGGATTTTTGCGATGTGAAGATAGTAGTAAAAATGTTAGATCAATAAATTTTAGGGTGATGACAGTTGGATGAAGAAAATCCAAAGACTATAGTATATATTTTTTATCGAAATTCTATTAAAGTTAATGGTGAAGGTGACAGAGGAGACATAATTAGGACGCATTATGTGAGGTGAAGGTATGTGATCTGGCTGGGACACAAAAAAACAAAAAAAGAACAAATGTAGTATGGAATTTACCCTATTTATTGATTTATTTTATCCTTGTGTATAGAACCCAACGAAGAAAAGGCTTGGTGTAGTTTGACTTAGTGATTACCTAACTCCATGGTGTGAAAGGAACACATATACTCTCCGTTTCATATTAATTGGCCCTTTTACTTTTTTTTTTTAAAACTAAAATTTGACTTAAATATAAAAAGTTCATATTTTGATGTTAAATTTTTTAAAAAATAAAATCATAAATTAATTACTGTAAATAGTAAAAATAACAACTTTTATGAGACAAATGGAATATATACTCTTTCGATCCTAGAGTAAATTATACTTTCTTGATTTGTGTCCTTAACCAATTGTGGTAGCTTGTCTGATTAGTAAAAACGAGGTTCAAAAGGTCCATGCGTTGCGGCGGTTAGGGGTGATTGTTCGGTTTTTTTGGTTGAAACCAAACCGAAATTTTTGGTTTTTTATTATAACAAACTGAATTAACCGAATAGAAATATGAAACCGAAGTAAAACCGAACCAAATTTTTTAGTTCGGTTCGGTTTTAACCAGAAATAACCGAAATACTAACTCTGAATTTCTGCTCTAGTGTATAAAATGTAAATGTTAGTATTTGTGTACCTTGTTAGACTATTTAAAGAGAAATAGAGGATCAATTTGGGGTTTAGTCAGGATTAATCTCCAACTGTGTTTACATCAATTCCAGCGTCAGTGTGACCAGACGACACCCGAGCCCTCCAATCGCAGCATACATCAAAGCTTTCTTCTCCTTGGTCAGTGCTGGCATTTTCTAGTCGGAGTCTTCGATGACGGTGGGAGTGGGGACGGAAGTGAGGTTTGATGGCCGAGGAGAGGGCGCTGGGGAATGGAGGGCAAGGGCAGATGGCGGGGGCTTGGGCGGAGGCGAGGTTAGACGGTAGGGGCAAGGGGGGAAGGGAGTGGAGGGTGAGTGCAGCTGGCGGGGGCGAGGGCGGAGGTGAGGCCGTAGGACCGAGTTGAGCGATGGGCAGAGAACTTGTGATGACAAAACCCCAAAAGAAGCCATCAATCTTCTATCTACCTTCTAATTAAACCCTCATCCTTTTAAACTTGTCATCTGGCCCACCAAAACCTCAAATATGACATAAAGAAATTTCAATTTTTTTGGTTACCGAAATAACCAACACTCATAACTGAAACCAATATTCTCTCTATTCAGTTTCAACCGAAACCGAACCGAAAAACCGAATTAACCAAACCAAATTTTCAATTTTTTTTGGTTTTTTGGTTTTTTCGGTTTTAACCAAATAGTGACCACCCCTAGCGGCGGTCTCATAATATCACAATATTAAGAAAAATAATAATTAAGAAAAGTAATAAAATTAGTTTGGGGGCCCAAAGAGAAAATGTAAAAATCTTATGTATTAAGAGTTTAATAATTAACTCAAAAAAAGTTAAGGAAAAAAAGCTTTATTTCACAAAAAAAATAAATAAACCATGATAACCAATGTTTTAGTTTAGAAACAACACACCATAAAAAAAAAAGAACAAAGAGATTAAAAAAACACTAAAATTAAGTAGTTACTAAGTTTAAGGTCCAAAACGTCAAGTTGATCAAAATTAGGGTATAATTTGAGAAACAGAAACATTACAGAGACTGAAAATGCATTTTGCGAAAAAGAAACGTGAATGAAAGTGGGAGAATTTCAAGAAAGGCCTTAAAAAAGATACTTTATTTCAAAAAGCTAACTATACTTTTAAACGAAACAATCGCGTTCAAAAAGAAAAAGAAAAAAGTCAGGCGAACCAACCCAAAACCAAAGGGTGAAACCAAAAAGACACTGTTTTTACTGTTCATTTGAACAGTGCTGAAAATGGTTTTTGGTATATAGTACAATTGGTTGATTTGATTTTGAGAGAGAAGGTGTTCTCCATTGCCAAGATCTTTTATGTTACTGAGTTCCTAATTATCTTTCCTAAGGATAATAGACACAAGGCAGCAAAATGTACGTAATATGATTGAGTGGAGGATGAACCCAATATGCTAGCAATTCAAAATTGGGTTCAACAAAATAAAGAGGGGCAGTTGACTGAATAGAAGTGCTAGGATAGTCCAGCAATTTGTTGGACGACTAAAGATATAGTATTGTATTGATGATCATGAGATTAAAAAAAATTGTTGCGCGCTGTTAAAAAAATTGAATGACACTAACCAATTTAATATAGTCAGGCTTTTAACTTTTACTAGAATTTACAAGGTTCAAATCGCCATCTTCAATTTTCCCCGTAAGAATCATGGAACTTTTATGTTTCTACGCACCAGTATCAGCTCATGATTTTTTTTCTTCTTAATTCCCATCTGCCTGTTGAACTTTTAAAGCTATACACTATAGGCTAATGGGTGCCTAAATTGAATTAATTTTTGAACTTTTTTGCGCCCAAAAATGCAGTATATACGTAAGATTGAAAACCATCACAAATAGGGGAAGTTGTTACAAGAAAAATCTCTCTGTAATTCTAAACCCAAGAACACGAGAATGTAAAAGATCAAGTCCAACACCGTCATCCGACGAGGTTTGATATTTTATATTTACCTAAATACCTAAATTTAGAGCAATTTATTTTAACTTAAGTCAACTTAATTTAAAATAATTTATTTTTATTTTACAATTTTTTTCCTGCAATTAATTTTATTTGAAATCTAATATTATGTAGATAGAATAATTTATTCAAGTTAAAATTTTTATAAAATTTTCCTTTTTTAATGAGTAAAAAAATTTCATAAAAATTCAATCATATCATATTTTTCAATCAATGGATTATTATATCTAAATAATATTAGCTTTCAAATAAAATTGGTTCCAGGCTAAAAAGATGTAAAAATAAAAATAATACATTTTAACATAACTTAATTCAAAATGACTTATTTTTATTTTTACTTAACCTAAAAATAATTTATTTTAAATCCAATATTATGAAAATGTGATAATTCATTTGAAAGTAAAATTTCATGATGTTATTGGACATTTATGAATTTTTCCTTTTTAATACATAAAACTATAAAAATCCATAAAAATTTATTAAGATTATAAAAATTATATTTTTAATGGATTATTACACTTGTATAATATTAGTTTTTAAATAAAAATTAGTTTTGGGCAAAAATATGTAAAAATAAAAATAAGTCATTTTAAATTAAATTAACTTAAGTTAAAATGAATTTTCAACATCGACAATCAAACCTTGATAAATGTGCTCCATTTTCCAATTCTACTAGTACAATAAGAATTTTTCGGGTGTTTTTTGTCAGTTTTTTTTTCATATTATTTCATCAATTTGGAAAAACCTCAGCCAGCCCATCATCCTTAAAAACAAAATAGTTTAACCCTTAGAACAAATTGTTCATGAGATTGAAATTCAACTCCAGATGTTTGATGGTAAATTAAGGAGGAAGCATTGTCTGTAAGATAATCCTAAGGCACACGTTGAACAACAAGATGTATGTTACAATTAACACTACTAAAAAATAGGCTTTTTCCAATGGTTTTGCGTTAGAAAATTGAGTTTTCCAATGGTCAGCTGTTGGAAATAGAGACGTTGGCAAAACATGCATTTGAAATTTTTTTTCCAACGGCTCTTTTTTTTGCCGTTGGAAAATGAGTCATTACAAATTTGCAACGGCCAAAGCTCATGTAATTATTTGGTTAGATTTTCCAACAGCTATGGCCGTTGGAAAATATGCCAACGGTTCATTTTTTTGCCGTTGGAAAATGAGCCATTACAAATTTTCAATGGCCAAAGCTCATGTAGTTATTTGGTTAGATTTTCCAACAGCTATGGCCGTTGGAAAATATGCCAACGGTTGAGGCCTTTGGAAACGTTTATACAAAAACAAAAAAAATATAAAAGATATATTTTATACAGTACTAACTTATATTATATATTTTATAATATGGAAACAATTTAATAAATTATATCTTATATTTACAAAACAAAATTCAACAGCAGGAGACAAAAAAACCACAAAATTACGAAGATGGGCTAATAATAACAAAATCACAAATTACATAAACTATGAAATATCAGAAAAATTATCCCCAAAACAGATATCCATAAATATAAAATAAAAGACAACTAATACAACAAACCCACAAAATAAATAAAATGAGATCCGAAAAATTTAAAAAACAAATTCAACAAACAAACAAGCAGATCTAAAAACACGGCAGCCAAAGGAGGGTGGTGCAGCGAGGAGCCAAGGTGAACGGCGAGCGGCAGAGCCACGGCAAGCGACGGATTTGGGAGGAGAACGCAAGCCGAGAGGAGAACAGACCTATCTGGTGCGTATATGGGCGAAGAACATAAGCCAAAAGGAAAACGAACCTATCAAGTGTGGATCTAGGCGGACAACGCAAGCCAAGAGGAGAACGAACGTATCTGATGCAGATCTGGGAGATGAATGGCAAGTTGACGGCAATGAACGGTAGAGCGGATGGACGGGCAGATGGCGATAAACGGCAGAGCAAACGTCGAACGAACGAAAAAGAGAAAACGAACGAAGAGCATAAAGAGGAGGGCAGAGAGGAGAAGAAGGGAAAAGAAATGAGAGAGGGAGAGAGCCAGGAGAGTAGAGGGAAAGGGAGAGAGACAAAACTGGAGAGATATGAAATATGTATATATAGCTAGGTTAGAGTAGGTTTGGGTTAGTTTTGGGTCAATTAGTTGGCCTAATAAATTGAGTTATATAGTGAATATATATATATATATATATATGTATTATAGTAAATACATATTATGATATATTATATAAATATGCACATATATAAATGTATGTGTGTGTATGTGCCATATGTATATCTAACATTTCAATTTTTTTGTTTCTAATGGCCTAGGCAGTTGGAAAAATTCACCACAATGTGGCTATTGGAGAAAGTCGCCAAATGTTTCCAACGGCCTAGACCTGGCCGTTGGAAAAATTCACCACATGTTTCCAACGGCCTGGGCCATTGGAAAAATTCACCAAAATGTTGTCATTAAGCTGTTGGAGAAAGTTACCAAATGTTTCTTACGGCCTAAGCCATTGGAAAAACTCACCAAAATGTTTCCAATGGCCTAGGCCGTTGGAGAAAGCCACCAAATGTTTCCAACGGCCTAGGCTTGGGCTGTTGGAAAAATTCACAAAAATGTTTCCAACGGCTTAGGCCATTGGAGAAAGTCACCAAATGTTTCCAATGGCCTAGGCCTGCGCCGTTGGAAAAAGTTACCAAAATGTTTCCAACGGCTTAGGCCATTGGAGAAAGTCACTAAATGTTTCCAACGGCTAAGCCTAGGCTGTTGGAAAACAAAATTTTTGCATCTTCCAACGGACAAAGCCGTTGGGAAATTTTTTTCACATGTTGCAATTTTTCTTCACAGTTTCCAATGGAAAATGGGACGTTGGAAAAAAAGATTTTTTTAGTAGTGTAAGATGTTTGTTTTTTTCTATTTTTCTATATTTTTCATAAGGTGCAAAGAATTTTATTAAATGCAAAAAGATACAAACATCATTTAATTAGAGGGTAAAATGATGAAATAAAACCCAAACCCCAATTCATATAAAGGAACGAAACCCAACATGCACTACAACATATTTAGGTTATAACAACCGAAGATGACAACTGTTTAAACAGTGGTTAGGAAGTTGGTTGCCCAAATGGTAGCCAAAAGTAGGAGCAGCTTTTTGGCAACCATATGGACACCATTTAGACCTAGTTGCAAACATGATTGATAGGTTGGTCGCTGTGGTGACCATCTTATTCACTGTTTCTAAGGACTTCAAGTTTCGGTCACCAGACGGTTGCTGAGCGAAAAACTTGATAGTGACTTAATCAGAAGTTTTTTAAGTTGAAGTGAATATTTTTGAACTATAAAAACTAATTTGACAAGTGGTACATAAAAGCTTGTAAAGTTGTAACACATTAATAAGTTTGTGAACCAAGTGTGTATATTAAGCTTAAAAGTTGTATAAAAGCACCATGTTCTTTTATTTTTGTTTCTTCTTCTTGCATATGTTTTGTTTGCCGCTTCTTTCCTCCAAATCCTAGCCAATGCTAGTTGCTGCGTGCCGCCCTAAGCGATCTCTGGCCACCATTGATGGCGGCCTCGAGGAGCCATTTACATGGTTTGATTCTTATTTTACTTCTCTTTAATTTTTCCTAAAGAACTATTTTCAAATTCCTTGTAGATGTTACTAGATTTGAGTTAAAGTTTGATATCCTTACCATTTCTTTTGTGTTTTTGGGTTGTATGTTAGTTATTTTTAGTATGGTCCTTTGGAGAAAGTTGTTCACGAGGTGAAGAGGAGTTTGGATCTGTCGGCGATTGCCTCACTGGAGAGATTTCCAATCGCCGTCAATGGTGGCCCTCGAGCAAGTGATTGTGTGGTTTAACTTTGATTTTCCTCATCTTTAACTTTTCCTAAAAAAGTATCTTCAAATTCATTTTAGATTTTTATATATCTTGAGTTTTAACTCTCTTAACTGTTTCTTTTCAATTTTTTTATTCTTTTTCTGGGTATGGACCTTTGAACGAAGTTGATCATCGGCTTCCAATGGTAGCAGCGGCTCTGCTGATAGGCATTGCCACCGTTGACAGCAGAAGATCAGAACAACCAGACTTCTAAAAACATGAAATAAGTTTGAAAATTTTGAATTAATTAGTAAATCTAAATTGTAGATTTGAATTAATGTTAAATTTAAATTTTGAATTAGAATTTAAAATCTGACCTGAAATATATATTTTTTAAATTCCAATTTGGGTTCTATCGCCAAAACGGTCACCATCCCTTGTTCTTTTATTCAGTCCCCAGATGATGGCCATCCCTTGGCAACCAGGCTTTTAGCCACCATTTAGCTATTGTTTTTTTCAGTCTCCTAAAAATAAGTTTGGCCATCGTTTGGCCACCAAAACGCTAGTTGCTCCAAATGAGTTTTGTTGTAGTAATGCAAAAACCTAACTCCGAAAGACAAAGAACAAAATTAAAGCACACCAGAAACCACCTCAAAACACAACATACAAAAGCCCCTTCATAGAACCTGCCCAATCCCTAAAGGTAGCCCTATCTTGGAAGGAAGAAAAACATTGCCCGACTTTCAATACTCCTTTTCAAATTTGAATTCTCTTGTTTCAAAGAAACATATCCCACCGCACAAGCTAAAATTTCTTTACATGAACTCCTTTTCTTATTGTTGTAATTAATCGGGCTTTCCAATCTTTTTAACTCCCGATTTACAGTCTCTTCTTTTCTCTTCACCACCTGTTTATTTTATGAAGAACCCTTCAATAATTCTCTTTTCCTATCCACTTCCTTGACAAATTTTATAGCCAGGTCTCCAAACTCTTCAAAAGAAAATCTTGCTAGTTTGCACACCTTTTTCAAAATTTTGTTAACCCAAGTAGACGAGCTCAATTGTAAAGATTCATTGCCAATACCACCATAGCCACCCTCAACCAGATAAAGCATACGTAAAGGATTCACCACAAAGCCTAATTTTAAACCATGGATGCTACTCTTTCCTAGATACCCAAAAACTAAATCTAAAGCAGAAAATAATGCCAAATAAGCTTCTTTTGACCTTGGTACTAGTATCTACTTCTAAGGCGTTAGCGTTAGCCCTAAACACAGAAAGAGATGACCCCCACTCCTAAATGCGATCCTAGCCCATCTTCCCCATCATCAGTATAAAAATTCGCCCCTAAAAGCAATAATAGTTCCTTAAAGACTTGAGGAGTTAAAATAGAAATTTCAGAAGATGTAACAGTATCCTGTTCCATAGAATCACAATTTTGTGAACGCTCCCAAAGGAATTGCAAGATACTTCACCAGTGATGGAAGGGGAAACAAAGCCCAACAAAATGCCAGGCTCTTCAGACATACCCATAGGCACAGTAGGAAAACCAATTGAATCAAAAGCAAATGGTTTGGACATAGTTGAAGGCACTGATGTTTTAAATCTAAACCAAAAGCAGGCCGATCAAGAGGCTCGATATCCCAAGTAAACCCAACTTTTTTAGTCCAATTTTCTGTTACCTTCTTTCCCAACCCTAGTCTAGCCGCCATTGGACTAATCTTCTTGAAAGAACAAGATGCCACCAAAAGCCTCTACTCCGATTTGCAATTCGGACAAGACAAATAAAACGCAGACAAAGAGCATGTACACAGCAACTGCTGGGCTTGATAGATAGTGCTTCAGTGACAGATTCCTTAACTCCACAAACACCTTTAATTTGCAAAGCCTCTATCCCCCAAAACGCTGGCCTAGATACAAAAGAACAATGCTCAAACACCACCACCCTCCTGTTTCCTTTCCTTAAGGAATAAATACCTTCCTCCTCCTTGCTCCTGTAAAGTATAAACATAGCAAGTTGAAGAAAGCGCCTCACATCATTTTTATCTAGTGCCAATTCAACAACTCTGTCCCTTAACTCGCAAAGCCGCCTTCATGGATTCTCCTCAATCTCAAACCAGTGCTTCCTCCACGTTACTATGAACCAATATTAAATCTCATCCGCCTCGATCAACATTGAAAAACCAAACCATTTACCAAACTTGGAAACACATAGCATGCACTCATACTTTCTAAAGTCCACAAAGAGGCAACCGCCTCTTATCAACCAAAATATAAACCCTCTTCCCCTTTCGAATTGAATCTGCCACCCCCCTACCCAATGAAAATCTGGCCAGGTATACCGCCCAGAAGTAGAAACCAGCCAAACAGAAGATAAAAGATGAAAAGCCTTCAAAGCGTTCTCTATCTAGCCACTCCCAACTAGGATGTGTATATATTTGTCTTTTTCATGATTAAGCTAACACACACAAAAACTAAAAGCTATAAGGCAAGGTGGAAAAGGAGTAGTGACAAGGCGGGCAATTGAAAGAAAAAATTGTCCTTAAGAAATGAATTGAAAATGTTGGCATGGAGTCTCAAGGAGTAATGGTGTCTAGTGGGGGATTTGAGGGTTTTGAAAGGAATTCTTAAGATGTAGTCTTAAGGTTTGTAAAGGGTCTTAAGTGGGGATATCTTAGGGGTTGGGGGTGGGGGCCATTGAGGGGGATTGGGGTTTTAGATTTGTTGTTGTATGGTGGGCTTTTATTTGTTTTAGCTCTTAGCTAGAACTTCTTTATATTTTTCCTCTTATTAATATATGTTTGCCGTTCAAAAAAAAAAAACTATAAGATAGATATATGAGAACAGAAAATCAATAATATGTTTGAATGACTAAACACATAGATACATACATACCTGACAAACGAGTGATCATGGTATCTGATAAAATGGAAATGGATTGTTAATTACCCTAAAAGCATACGCAAGTAGAGAAACTAGTATTACACAAAAGTTCTCAAAACCGTAAACCAATTTGGATAAAATTATGCCGAGGCAGTTTAGTTTTTCTTTTATCTCCATGAGCACCTTATTATCGAAACGATCTCACCTTAATTGAGTTAATTCTAATTATAAGGATCTTACAGTAATATATAGTTTTTATAATAGTTGAGATTGTTCATGAAAATAAGAAAACCGATGGAAATAAAGAACTACGACGCCACTGCATGTATATAGAATAATCATCCAAAATTATAGCCCTGGTCCATAAGATATTAATCCAACAAATTTCACTTAATACTAACACAAAAAATACCGTTGAGAAGCAAAATATATTTCCTCAATTATACCAAATTAAAAGGATGAAAAGAAGCACAGTAAAGAGAGTGACCAATGAAGTAATTAACAATTCTTTAACACATTTCCTTTTCTATAAAGGGAAACCATACAGAATAATTCCATCCATATGTTACTAAAATAAGTAAAGCTAAAAGAAAACAGCACTATTAACAGAGCTTTTTCTTGGCAATTTTGCACAAACTCTTTGGTAAAAAGAAGAAGAAGGAGAAAATATACAAATGTCTGGAACCAATTAAACAATAAAGAAGAGAGAATATGAATATATATAAAAGATAATACTGCAATGATAATGGTGATGATTTTCATGCAGAAGGGCTTTGCTTTGGGTCTTTGGTTCCTCTTCTATTAATCTGTCAGTAAGTGAGAGCATATAGCAGCAGCAGCCTTTTTTCTTCCCTGTGCCTTCTTTACCTTTCTTTTCCGGCCCTTGTTTTTTTCCCTCTCTTCTTTTCCTTTTGCTTCTTTCCTTTTTTTCTTTCTTCTTCGGCTTCTTTTGTCTTTCCAGCATGGACTGTTTTTTACAGTTAGTTCAGTTGAGGGGCTTGTGAAAAGAAGAAAAAAAAAAAGGAATAGAAGGTAAGGGTACTGTCTTTCTTTGCTGGGCCTTCCCAGAGGAAAAAAAAAGCATCAGTTACTAATAATGATGCTCCTTGTCTTGTAATAGCCTGGGGGGATTTTTCTTTTCTCTCTCTCTTTTATGGTCTTTTGGGTATAGATAAATTGATATTTTCTTTTCATCTGATATAGCTAGCTAGCTAGCTAGCTACCCATGATGATGATGGTCTTGGTTGTCTGAAGGGTCAGGCCAGAAGGTAGAGTATTTCAACCAGTCTGCTTCTTGTGGGTTTGTAATGGCAGCTGACTCCTGCAACAGCGGAGAAGGTCATGTGAAAACGAGAGAGCTTTAACCACAGCAAGCAGGGGTTTTCACAAAATCACACACACACACGCAGACACTACATATTAGTAAAAGTGAAGTAGTTAACAGTATGAACACAGATATGACATGATAGATTTATAACGCTTGAGATTTGGCAAGTATGACATGAATTGGAAATAGCAGTCAAATTCAATCAAATCTGTGTGTAAATTTATCGACTTGTATTTGTATGGTACAAGTTTTATTTCCCCCCCTCTTTTAACATAATAAGAACACAGAATGAAGCTTCCTTTTTTGTCCTTTGTTTTTCCACCACCATCAAGAATTATCGTCTTGCATGCTTTGTACCTATCTTACGAGGCACACGCGAGAAAAGGTTTTGTATTGCTATCATGCACCTTCCTCTACCTCAAAATAAAAACCCACGGACAAAACCAAATAAAAAACATGTATATTAATAAATTAATAATACAGTGATCTTTGATTTTAATCCTCCTAATCTTAGTATATATAAAAAATAAAAATTAATTAATTAGTATTCAAATGGAAAGCTGAGCAGCCAAAGCATATGGGCCTTTGTTAATTTCCGCTAGCCTTTTCGTCGAAAAAGAAGATTCTGCATGTAATTTTTTTTCTTTATATATATACAAGATATTGGAAAACTGCGAATTGAATATCGGTTTTACATTTGAACATGCGCCTTCCTTTTCTATTTTTTTTTCCTGAAATATTAATATAACTTACTACTGTAAAGGGGAAAAGAAACTACTTGACCAACATCATTATTTAAAGGTTACCAGTACCATTTCTTTAACTACTAGCAACTTATTCATATAGCGATCAGCTAGCACAGTTAGTTGTAATGGGGCAACTGCATTAGTTCTTGCTGGCTCTATCACCAGATTATATATTCTTCAATCTGAAAATGAATAATATATATATGTGTAATAAAAAAAACAGAGAGAGAGAGAAAAGGAAAAGATTCTTTTATCTCCATCTCTCTTTGGTTTAAAATAGTAGTAATAAAAGAATATTATTACATGTCTAGCTGCTAGGAGCTGTATAGTACATAGTAGTTTTTATATATATTTTTTTATTCGTTTTTAAAAAAATTTTACCCCCTTTTTTCTGCTTTTAAGTGCTTTTCTCTTATAACTTTTACTTTCTACTTTGCTTAGTTGGTATAATGACACATAATAAGGGCCATGGATTTCAGGGTCAAAAAGTTGATACTCACTTCTTTGATGTCACTTGAAGTGCAGCCCATTATTAGTTCCTCCAAACCTGATGCAGACCTTCCTCCCATTTTATGATGATGTTGCTGCTGCTGCTGCTGCTGAGGTTGCTGGGTTTATTTAAATTCATCAGTAAGAGCATATATATATATATATATATATATATATATATAACTATTAATTATTACCTATTTAAGATGTAATAATCATTATGTCTTAGAACAATGATTCAGATCAGAAGTTGGAAAACAATTGTCTGTTCCCAACTTAGTTGACACTTAAAAAAAAAAAAAAAGAAAACATTTCTAGATGCGTGAGTTAATTACCAGGTCTGCCACGTCTACACTTTTATGGTGACTTCGTAACATCAATTCACCCATAATTAAGTAGGTCCAATGTTCATTTACGTGCATGCAAGTCGACTTCACTCGTAACAGTAACACCCTTTCTTATAATTTTGACATATAAAAAATAAAAATACAAACACTTCCATGGCAATATATATATAAATTGACAGTACCATGTGACTTACCATTCCTATATGGAATAACTATAGTAATTTCAATGTTTTGTACCCATAAGATCAACATCGTGAGATAAATACATTATACGATCATCAATTTTGTCTAAATATATAAATTAACACTCTAATTAAATTAATTGTTCTTCAGTCGTAGCTCCCTCAAAAAAAAAAACAAAAAAAGTTCTTCAGTAGCTAAAAAATATATTCACGCAATGTCTGCCTAATGATTTAGCCAAATTAATATATAGTACTGCAGTCCTACTAACTATAAAAATGGCTCCCATATATTGGAAGTACATATTAGACATCTGAATCTACTCTATATGAAGACTAAAAAGATACCTCTTACATCTTATAATCTGTCAGTTTTCCTTTTTTTTTTTTTTTTTTTGTGTGTGTTCCTCAAAGTTTTCATAACTTCTTTTTTCTTCATATTTATGCATCTTCTCTTAGATGTGTATTTTATATTATTTAAAGTTTAAGAATGCTTCTAAAAATACACCGCACATATGCTTCGGTGGGCACACATCCATTTTTTTTTTTTTGAAAACATGATAAAATGGACAAATTGGGCTATGATGAGTATTTGAATGAAGTAATATTCAACCTTTAAAAAATTTAGAAGAATGAATTACAAACAAAAATTACTTTAAACTAATAAGTCGAATGTTCAGTGGAAAAAATTACTTTGAATCGAACCTTGCAATTAATTAGGTTTTCAACCATTTTAAGATAATTAATAGAATTTTGTGAAATTTACAAGTTTTCTTAAGGATAATAGCTAATTACGAACAAAACATTTCAATAGTACTCAAAATGTATGCATGGCGTGTTGATTATTATTCAAAAAAATAATTCAAAGGAGATAAGTTCTCCATCCCAAATTGTTTGCATTCTATTCTATTTCATGTTTGCAATAATTTTTATATTTAGAAATTTAGTTTACTATTTACCCTTCAAACTATTATGTTTTATATTTTTTTTAATCTTTTTATTTACCTACAAAAAATGAAGGATGAAAATGAAAACAATACAAACTTTATTCTCAAACCTAACCCAAATATGTTGAACTAATTTGGGACGAATCGACGGAGTACTGTTCAAGACAAATTGATTAATATAAATTTGATAATAAAAAAAAAAAGAGAGAGTAGTTTAGCTTTTACTAGTAGTTGATAAATAGCTACATATAGTATATATTTACCTGATAGCTTTCGGTGGGGAGCTGCATTAGTCTGGAAACATGGAAGGAATCGTCTTCAAGGATGATAGAGGTGTGGTGGAGAGGCGGCGGAGGGATAATGGCGGAGATGGGATGCGAGGGGCGGCTGATGTGGAAGGCGGCAGTAGCGAGGTGGTGGTCATGCGGCGTGACATGGTGCGCCCTGCTCTGCTGGTCCTCGCACGTGCCTTGGTCCTGGCCTTCCCTTGCTGCCGAAGCTTCTCCTATCCCCACCTGGGAAATCGACAACCCAATATTGCTTCTCAATCAGTTGGCTCGCTTGTCCCTTTTCTAGCTATACTCGTAATAAACTTGGTGTGCACATATTGTTCCATGACTAAATTTATATGCTAAGATAATTTCTCATATGGGTGTGGAAACAATAGTCGGTTTTAGTTAGCTCGCACAGATAATCAGTTAAGGTCTCATGCTGTATATGCAAGCATAATGTTTAATTTGACCTTAATTTCTGTTTCATTTTAATATAATTTCTTGTTTTTTTTCATGCATATTTAATTTTATAAAGTATATATATACTGAGGGAAAAAAAAAAGAATAAAACAAAAAGAAAAGAAGAAATCACGTACAAGCGTTGGGTCTGAGCATATAGACGCAAATATTATATCTTTTTTAAAAAACAAATTAGCATCCAATGAAACTTTTTAGCTCAATGCTCGGGAGATGGAAGTTGTTAATAAATAATATTCATGTAAAATTCTGACAGTTGGCACAAACGTAGATGTGGCTTTTAGGCGTAGGAACAAATGTGTACCTCATCAAAGCCTTTTCTGAAGTGGGGAAATCCGAAGTGGTCAGATTTCAGGTGCTGGATGTCCAATGCAGCACCATAAGATGACAAAGCAGCCGCCATGCCTGCTCCCGAAACTTCCTCCCTCTGGGGATTCATGTTCATTTCCCGGGAAGAAGAACAGCTCCCGCTACCGCTGTCCCTCCGGCTACTCGGATCGCTGGTCGCGTCGCCGACCACGTTGCTCCGGTCGGACCAGTTACACTGTCTGGGCTGTGTCTGATAGAATATCTTGGACACCACAAGCTCGCCCTCCTTCTCCTCCTCGTGCTGGCCCAAGTGGTACTGGTGCATTACCCAGTTAGTCTTTTCGGGTTTTCGGTTCTTGCCGAAGTTGGTGTAGAGGACGAGGATTTTCTTGCACCCCTTCTGCTTGCCGTTGACCATGACCGGTCTAGTTTTACCGGTCTTGTGCCACCGGGTTTCTCCTCCTTGTAAGTCGCATTCGGTTTGAATTTTCCGGCGCTTTCGTGTGCCGGTGGTGTAGGCCTTGGATGGCCTGTGGAAGAAATGCCTGCTCAGACCATCCCTCGTTACTCCTGCAAGAAATTGAAGCAACGCAGGCAAAAATCAAAGTTAGGTTGACTTAGGTGTAACAAACCTGATACGTAACAAAGTCAAAACAACAAGAAGAAATCTAGCATCCGTTTCTCAAACAAGTAATAGTGAGCCAAGGATCTTTTTTATTCTTCTAGCCTTACATATATAGATTTGTGATATTGGAAGGTTTTATCTTTTTCAAAGAAGAAGAAGAAGAAGAAGAAGAAGAAGAGGAAGAAGAAGCAGAAGAATATTGGTAAATATAATATACAGATCACCAGGAAGTTTCTCAGGATGGGTGTAACAAATCCCATCTTCTCCTTCAATAGTTGGGATGAACTCATCAATGAGAGGATGGGACTTCATGTCTTTGGCCTCGACTTTCGCTTCAAGATGGTCTATCAGCTCCTGGTCCGTTGGGTCGAATTTCACTCCCGCTGGCAGACCTAACCAGTCCTGCCAAATGAAAACAAAAAAAAAAAAAAAAGGATTCATCTCATTAATATTCAACATGAAAACGAAAAAAAAGCCGTTCATATCCGGAATCATCAACCCAGAAACCTAAGCCAAAAAGCTAGAAAGAAGAGTTAATTGGTGTTTACAAATTATAAAACATCAACATCATTCACTGGTTTGTGTACCTGTTGGTACAAAGAAAACGTTAGATAAATATGATTCTTCTTTTAGGGGAAAATCTTGAGGTTGAAGCAAGGAATATTGTTTATATATATCCTTACCGGCTTGCCTTCGAGCTTGTGGCCGCAGCCGGGACAGTGTTTGGATCCGCAGAGCTGATGCTCTTCCAGCTTCGCATCTATCAGATCTGCAGAGCTACTGCCAGACCCCAAATTGCTCTTTCCACTCATAATTAATCCCTCTTGCTCTCTATCTTCAACTTCTTTCGCGGAGCAGTAATTTCTTGGCGTCGCCCTCGGCCGGCTGGAAACGATCGCTCGCAATGGACGCTAACTTTTTTTCCTCAAGCCCTTGAAATCTTGAAGAAAATCAGGAGCTGTATATAGCACCAACTTATTGCTCATATCCGAGTCGTCTTCTATGGCTGCGCCGGAGAAGCCTCTCGGAGATCTGGTATTTGATCTCCCTCGCTCCTTTAACTAGAAAAGACAAAGCAAAGATTGCAAAAAAAAAAAAAAAGAAAGAAAGAAAGAAAAGAAAGAAAAAAGAAGAAGAAGAAAAGGAAAGGAGGAGTGATGGGTGTATATGTTCAAATAATATTCCTTGGGGATTTGACTGGAAGTATAACAGAACATTCATGGCTCAGAGAATTTAACAGCAGCATCATTGAGTTAAAGAAAAAACAAAGAAAGGAATCCAGAGAGAAATACATATCGGTTTGCAGGAATTAATGAAGGAATCAGAGACGAAACAAGAAAACCATGGGAGCAGAAGAGGAAGGAATAAAAGAGGGGGAAGAAAGAGGGAACTGAGAAAGGAGGGGGTAGAGCTATAAACCTGCTGGCTGGCTGCTGCTTTAACAGACGCCCGGATTTCCTCGCTCTAGCTACCTCACTTTAACTGAAGCTCTCTCTCTCTCTCCCTCCCTTCCTTTCTCTCTCTCTCTCTCTCTCTCTCTCTCTCTCTACAAGTACTGAGAAAAAGAAAAAGTTGCTCTCTCTCTCTCTCTCCCTATCACTTTTACGCCTTTGTTAATATAAGGAAGCTAGCTACCTTGGCGGTTTAATAATATATGTGCTTTTAATTTATTACTACATATTATTTTACACTAAAAATAAGTTTTAATAAGTCTTATCTATGGCACGAAAGGTTTTGATTAAATTTGTAACACACAATTAGCAAGTTTAACTGAGTAGTGATATATATATGTAGTCATATTAATTATTTTTTTATTTCAAATTTCTAATCGGTGATTGTTTAATTTGGATTTCTTTGTTCTTTTATTAAAAAAAAGAAAAAGAAAAAGAAGAGAGAGATTAGGAGACAAGGACATGGAAAAAGGGAAAATGAGATCTCAGTGCAGTTTTTTTTTCTTCTTCTTCTTTTTTATTTCTCTCTTTCTAGACAAAACTAGTACAGTTGATAAAGCTTGTTGTGTTGGGTTGGGGCTAGCTCGCTGCCTCACGCCTTTAGTTTTCGATAGAGCGATCGAGTTTGAGTAGAAAAAGCAAAACAAACGGTGAAACGGCCTTCACAGTCACAGCTGTTACTACCTACATTCAAAAGCCACGCCAACCGCTTTGCCTTGTCTTGCCTTGCCTTGCCTACTGCCAGTATTTATCATTTTTCTCACTCTCTGATTTTTTCTTAAAAAAAATATTTGCTAGAAATAATTAAGAAATATAAGTGCAGTGGTAAATGAGACACTTTTCTACCCATCGAAGATCAGGGAAGAGAACACCAACCTTACCAATCACAGAGAAGAATTTACGGTATTGTTAATTAGGAATCAATGGAATAAGAGGGAAATATTTCAAAAAAAAAATTAATAGTCCTATAATGAAAACAGATTTTTTTTTTTTTTAAAAACAGAGATAAGAACTCACATGCCATTGAGCTGAAGTGCTGATCATGATTTCTTTCTTTGCCATGAATATTGTTGAGAGAGAGAGAGAGAGAGAGAGAGAGAGAGAGAAGAATTACGGGATTGCTTGATGATCAAGGAAAATGAGCAGTGTACTTGATGGACCACCTCCACCCCAATGTTATTTACTAAACTCCACATTAAAAAAAAACATGTTATATATAATTATAATAAAAATCTAGCACCGAAACTTCTAGCAGAAGTACCTCTCTTGCCCAATGCCCTCACTCGTGAAATATCTGTTGTAATTATTTATTTTTGCCTTAAAAAGAAATACTCCACTATATATATATTGAACTGCGGAATACTTTTTGGCTGCTCTCTTTCATTTTCTGTACAAGGGAAGTTTTAAAGTACGAAAGGGCGCACAGGGTCACGACGTGCACCTACCTGTCAGGGCCACGACCGTGTGGGCCCGCTGAGGAAATTCTGTTGCAAAAGCATACATCCGGGGATGATGGTTTTAGGCTTCACGTTTATAACATTCTTTTGGGGCGGTCAAGGATAGTTCATCAGTCCCCCCGGATCTGGTTTATACAACACCAAAAATTACATGTGCCCATCATTCTTCTTCTTAAAAAATTCACAATCTTTTCTTTTTTATATTTTATATTTTTTATCTTGCGGGGAAATAATAATGTTAAAAGTAGATTAAAGAATATTCATAAAGGTGAAATAACATATTTATGTGTGTCGTGGATGGTAATTGAAAACGAAATTATGTACATACGGCAATTTATGCAAATGTGGTGATGATAAGATCCAAGAATAAGACAAAGTCACTGCATGGGAATTATAACATTTGTAATTAATCCTCATTCTCATTTTATGAATATGTAAAGATAATTTCCCAAAATATTTTTTTTCGTAATAATTGAGAAGCTAACAATAAGAAATCCTAGTAGTAGTCGTCAAGACATCGGCTTCCACCAATGTGTTAAATCCTGCTATTGTTAGGTATATTGTAATATATGTGTGTGTGTGTGTGTGTGTGTGTGTGTGTGTGAAATGCAACACTTTTTATGCCAAGAAACATAAAAATGAAATATCTAGAAGAGAGTTAATACAATTCAGGAATTTTTTTTTTTGATAAACAATAGAAAAAAGAAACAATACTCTAATAATAATAATAATAATATATTTTCTACTACCACATTGAGTATTAATTACATTTTATCAGTTTATATATTTATGTACAATACTTTAATGTAAAATGATAACAAAAAATACTTCACCCATACACCACAGTACATACCATGAGAAATACTGTGGTATAATGCAATTAACTGAATATATATATGTGGTGTGTGGGTGTATGTGTGTGTGTGTGTGTATGTATATATATATATATATATATATATATAAGTTCTATGGTATGTTAAATATGATATGTTAAAAATTGATAAATTGTAAAAAATTTTATATCACATATTGCATACATGCAGTAGACAAAATTTCACAAAACTAAATACCATCACTACTAAAAAAAACACAATTACCAACAGCTGTTACCAACCCGCAATCTTTGGTAGCGACGCGTTGGTAATAAACACACTGGAAATTTTTTTACCAATGGCCTAATAGTAAGCCGTTGGTAATTTCCAACGGCTGACCGTTAGAAAATTGGCCGATTGAAATTATTAATAGTCTAAGTTTATAAGTGTTTTACCAACAGTTTAACATTTACCAACTTGCTAGACCGTTGGTATTTACCCAACGTGTTTGGCCGTCGGTAAATTTTCCAACATGCTAAACCGTTGGCAAATATTTTTTAATTTTAAAAAAATTAAGCAGTTTCCAATGATGAGCCGTTGGAAACTAAAATTTAATTTAAAAAATATGAAAAAAAAACTAAAATAATTAATATTAAAATTTCCATTAAATTTTACCGAATGAATCTATGAATAATAAAAAATTGATATTAACAAAACCAAAAAACTAATATTAACAACATCGATAAAATTATATTGATTAGAATTTATAATAATAATTAAAAAATTCAAAAAATTTCACAAAAATCATGAAAGTTTACCAAATTTAATAAAAATTTTAAAATCCCCAAAAAGTGGAAAAGTTTAAAATAAATTTAAAAATTAACAGAATTAAGAATATCACAACAATTAACAAAAAATTCACAAAATTTGACAAAAATTAATGAAATTCATATTAATTAACTGAAATTAATAAAAAAAATTTTAAAATCACCCACATTTCAAAATCTCAAAATAAATTCAAAAAATTAAACACAAAAATAACTAACAATTCATAAAATCAAAACCTAATCTACAATCTAACAATCAAATCTACCAAATCAAAAGGAGACAACCGGATGTACAAGTTCATATAGAAAAATCACAACCAAATGTACAAAATCAAACATCAAATTATTCACAGAATCAAAATCAAAATCAGTGAGCAATGGAAAAGACCTAAGGTGGTGGGCGAGGTGAGGAGGCGAGGCAGTGAGGCAAGGTGGTATCGGGCCAGGCGGTGTTGAGCGAGGCCACGAGTCGAGGAGGTGTCCACGAGGCAAAGAGGCAAGGAGGCATTAGGCGATCCGACATCCGGCAACGCGGCAAGGCAAGGAGGCTAGGGTGAGGATTGATGAACGAAGAATGACGGCGGATGGAGGACGAAGGGCAGAGGAGAAGGAGGAGAAACGAGCAAAAAGGAGGAAGAAGAGTGATAGGCAACAGAGAGGTGAGGAGAAGTGATAGGCAACAGAGAGGTGAGGAGAAGTGAAAGGCAGCAGAGAGGGAGGAGAAGTTAGGGTATTTATATGGGTTAGGGTTAGGTTAGGGTTATCGGTTTTTTTGGGCTTTTACCTGTATATATATAAAACATATGAGCTTTTAATATAATAATAATAATAATAATAATAATAATAATAATAATATATTAGAGAGATTCAATCTCACCATATACATTAAAACCATAAATTTAAATTTCACTATATAAATATGTTCATACACATTATAAATTGTACATATATATCATTCTAAAATTATAAAATAAGCATGATACATATTACATAATACATATGCTACATTATATTAGATAAATGGGCTTTTAATATAAGATATATATTATATATTATGAATCATTATGATACATATTATGGTACAGTATATGATTCTTAATCTCCTTTTTGTTGTTTTAGTCCATGTCTATGTTAAATTTATTTAGTTTCATGTGTATTTTTGTTATTTGTAAAGTTTCATACAATTGATAGTATTCTATTGAAACATTTAAAGACTTATTACAACTAAAGAGTTATAAATTAAGAGAAATTATTATCATTAACTCTTCAATTAAAAAAAGTGAACCAATTGACTGCCAAACATAATAATTAGTTAATTAATTTGTTTGAGTCACTTAGACACTCATTATATGATAATGTAATGTCAAGCAAGGATAATTGGTTTATTATATACATTAAAACCATAAATTTTAATTTCACTATAAAAATATGGTCATATATCTATTCATACACATTATAAATATATATATATATATATATATAATATAGATTATATGTGTATATGTATGTGTGTGTGTGTGTGTGTGTGGTGTGTATAAATGATATAATTGACAATATCAATATGAATATATACAAAAATATAAATATAAATATACATATTATTATTATTATTATTTCTAACAAAAAAATATATAAATATGATACATATGATACATTATTTAATGCATGTATGTATCATACATTTAATTTATATATATGATATATTCTAAGTACATATTCTTATATATGATACACTATTATTATTATTATTATTATTATTATTATTATTATTATTATTATTATTATTATTATTATTATTATATTGTTTGATAATATTATATTTTCGATTATAATTATTATTTGTAAAAATGTTTTAAAAATATTACTTTACTTTCTAAAATATATAATTTTGTATATGATTATTATCATTATACATTATAATATATATGATATATTTTAAATATATATTATTATATTTTTAATAATATTATTATTATGATATATAATGATTACCAATGCGTCAGACCGTTGGTAATGTGTTGGTAATTATTCACAGTTTGACGTGTTGGTAATTTGCCTGTTAGAAAATAGTTGATTTACTAATGCATTGAACCGTTAATAAATTACTAACGTGTTTGACCGTTGGTAAATTTTAATTTTTTTACCAACGGCCTAATACGTTGATAATTACCAATAGTCGGGCCGTTAATAATTTACCGGTTAAAAAAATTAGATTTTTTAGTAGTGCATGGATGCTTCTGCACCATATCACGAGAACGACAATGTTGGAGACTAGCGAATTGACTAAAGAGTCTTGGAATTGCCTCAGCAATGACCTGATCTTCCAAGCAACAAAGTGAATGTGCAGGCGCCAATAGAAGGCTCCGACCGACTGGTCTGATCGACGCATGCACTGTTACGCTTCATCCATTTTGTTGCTACAGAGGCATCTGCTGAATGTGAAGCCCTATATACTAGGAAAACATGTGGTCGTTGCTGAGAAGATATATAAGTGTTATTCGATGGGGCCATTAATTACAAATTTGGAGCAGGAGAATTAATAGAACACCGAGGAGAAAGGTATATGGATGTGCCGTCGGCAAGCTTTAAAAATGTCATGATGAAGGGCAAGCACAGTACCAACTTGAAATGAGATCTGTTTAACACGAACACCATTTTGCCCAGGCTAGATAACTCACTTCGTAGCAACAAAGATGTCAAGGCTCAGGCAGTTCCAAAACATTTTATGTTAAAAACTACGACTACTAAATTTATTTCCACATTAGTCACTAACATTATTACTGAACCGGGCTTAGAGGAGTTTCAAGGTCTCTTTGAGTTATGTTAAAATTACAATTACCAACGAGATTTTAAAATACACACATGTCGCTCCTTTAAATTATATAATACTTTATTCATGCTAAATTCTTTACACTACTTATTTTTCAATAATTAATCTATAATTTTTATTAAAAAATTTTGTATATGAGTGATGAGTCTAAACCTATATTCAAAGTTATTAAGAACGCGACTTAAAACATAAAATCGTAACCGTAGAATCATACAATTTTATGTTTCTAGAAGCATAATCCAACTTGAATCGGGTTAGAAACATAAACATTGCACAAAAGGACAAAAATTCGTTTGTCCACGCAAAATCGTAAATGTTCACAAATAAAACCCAACCTTTGACTAAGAGCCCAGCTGCCCAATACCCAGATTGACAACATTAAGCACTTCGCTGGACCACAGTCGCTACTGCCAAGCCTTTTATAGCCTCTCCTCATTCGTCTTTCTTTGTCCAGCTCCAATGTGGGACGCGTTTCTTCTCTTCTTTCCTTCGTTCCCTGGGTTCATGTATTCGTTCCTTCATTTCTTCTCTCTTCTTCATCTACAATCGTTCCAAAATCTTGGCTCAATTCATTGATGCTTACATTTTTATTCTTTTTTTCTTTTTTACGTTTGCGTCAACACCTATGACATATAAATATGCCAAATATGATTTTGTTTAAGGTAGTTGATGGAACCAATCAAATGCTAAAGCAGTCATACCACATGTACAAGCTCATATAAGCCATCCACCATGTGATTCATTTTACCTCAGCCACCAATATTTTTTGCATTTTCAAAAGTACCACCTAAAATGTTTATAAAAAATTTTCAACTTCCATCTGAATTGACAAGAACACATTTGGTTCTTGATTCTTATGTTGTATGCCTACGGTATGATACTTATTGGAAACTTACTTTTGTCAAATATGAACTTTCTAATATAACTTACATTATTTTTTTATTTTTTTTTCTAAAAGTTTTTTGGTAAAATATTATGACTTTATAACTTTTTACGATTTTACAATTATAGAAAGGTCAAAATAACTCTAGATAGAATCTCGACTTTAATAACCTTGCCTATAGTTTCTAAATATATATATTTTTAATTTTTCTAATAAATAATAATATAAATAAATTCAAGTCAAGCTAGCAAAAAAAATGTTAAATGGAGCAAAGAAAGTGGGACAGAGGGAGTAATTGTTTTCCAACATATTTAAATTTTTCAATAACTTTTTCAATAGATTATGAAAAAAATTCAAGTAATTGTTTTCATCTCTATAAATAAAAGACCATTTTCTTTCCATACAACATTTAAGAAACATGTCCGTAAGTGTAGATTCTCTAAAATACACTTAATTACATGAGTTTGGGAACAACTTTTACAATTAGTATTAGAGTTTTGAGTTAGTGTTAGCGATTATCGTTAGAGTTTTGGAAAAGCTAGCTAATGATAGTTTTTAGCTTTAACTTTAGCATTTTCATCTCAATAGTTGAATAAATCATCTAAAACTCTAACGTTCATCATAAAAATTTGTTCCCAAATGGAGCATTAACAATTGAGATGAAAACGCTAAAGTTAAAAGCAACTCTTGAATAGTTTTTTCAAAACTTTAATACTAATACCAAATAGGACCAATTTCCTTGGCATTTTAGGCTCTTTTAATCATTGAATACTATTTTTCATGAAAACGCTTGCCCCGGTTTCCCCTAATACTGGATTGCAACCTGGCCTTCATGACTTTGTGGATTGCTAAATGATTTCCTTATATATTTAACAATGGGTCTCTCGAACTAATTATTATAGATCTATGTATAATTAGACATACTAATCTACCTCTAATTTCCCTATATATATAATTGACAAACCAGTAAAAAAATTGAATAATTTACCCTTGAACCAAAACTCACCATCACCTTGGCAAAACTTACCTCGTTACTATTGTCACGTCCATAGGCAACGTCACCGTCGCCACTGCTTGCTCTAACAAAACATCATTATCTCAAGATTTTACCGTCATCATCGACCTTTAGATCTCGCAGCCATTTACTTTCGGATCTTATCATCACTCGCCGCCCCTCGCCTCCAGATTACATTGTCACTTGCATCCGAATTTCACATCGTCATTCACCTCTAGATCTCAGCATTGTCGCTTGCCGAATCACACCAATCATTGCCTTCAGGTTGCGTTGCTTGTTGCTTCCAAACCACAAAAGTGTCTGCAATAAAATGTAAATGTGTCTAATATAGTATTTGAAAGTGTTTGCAAAGTACTCCATCTGTCCCATATTCTTTGAAACACTTACTTTTTAGCAATTAATCTATGATTTTTTATTTTTTATTTTTAGTATATAAATAAAAAAAATTATATATAAATGATAAATAAAAAACTATAGTTTGCAAATATTTTTTATTTTTTTTCTAACAACCAATAATATAAATAAATTCAAGTCAAACTATGACCAAAAGTCAACTGTTTCAAATAATATGGGATGGAGGAAGTAATATAAAAATAATTTATTATAATGTAAAATTAAAAGTGTCTAAAATTATAAAAATAAGTGTCTAATTGAATATTGAAAAATTTATAAAGAAATATGTAAAAGTATTTGAACAAAATATGTTTGAATCAACTTATGAATAATTTGTTATCTTCAGAAAATAATAATTTGAAAAGAAATAAAAATAATTGTCTAAAGCTATAAGAATAAGTGTCTAATTGAATATTAAAAAATGTTTAAAGAAATGTGTAAAAGTGTATGAACAAAAAATATCTAAATCAACTTGTAAATATTTTTTTATTTTTAGAAAATGATTGTTTGAAATAAAAAAAAATATTTGAACCAATAAGAAAAAATGTCTGGTTGAATATTGAAAAATGTCTAAAGGCATATGTAAAAGTGTCTTACTAAATAACTTGTGAAAAATTTGCTATCTTTAAGAAATAAGTGACTGAAATAATTAAAAAAAATTTCTAGCTAAATATGTTAAAGTGTTCAAATAAAAGTATAAAAGTGTCTAAATATTTAAAGAAGTGTTTAAATAAAGGAATATAATTCAATAAATAAAGAAGTATCTAAATAAATATTTAAAAATGTCTAAAGTGTAGTACAAAAGTGTCTAAACAGTAACTAACAAAAAAAATTATTTCTCTTTTAGAAAACAAATGAGTCTTGCATCTACCTCTTCTCCCTCTCATCTCATCTATTCTCTGCTGCCTTCCCTCCACAGCCATCGGCTTCACAACCGCCCTCCCCCCACAACCTGTTCACCCTGCCCATCTACCTCCTCGTCCTTTCCTTATCGTTCGCCTTTCATCGCCGTTACTTAGATCTTTCTTTTTCTCTCCTTCCTTCACGATCTCACTCATCGCCACTTCGATCTCATTTCTCCTCTCACCACCACTCCGATCTCCTTTTTCTTTCCTTCGCTCGCAATCTTGTTTGCCACCGCTCCAATCTTGCGATCTTTCTTGCCACTTCGCCCTCCCTCTACACCCGTCTGCCTCCTTAGCCTTGCCTCATTGTTCCCTTCGCCTCGTTGTCTATGGTTCCTTGGTTTTCTTGGCGTTCGTGGTCCCTCAGACTTCCGTCACTCACAGGGTGTTACTCAGCCTCCTTGGCTTCCTCATGTAGATCTTCTCATCACCGAAAAATATGGCTCTTCAATTTCAAGTTAAATCTAGTAAATATGTTGGATTTCATCGGATTTTGTGAAGAGTGGCACCAAAATTGAGAGAGAGTGTTTGGGGAGGAAAAAGTTTGAGGGTAAAAATGTAAAATAGTACTAGTATGCAATTAGAGAGGATTTAAATATTTAAGTGATTTCATTTCTCTAAAACATCTTCATTTATAATTGAATTTGCTGAATTTTCTGCAGGAAAATAATTTTTTAAACGCATATTTACAAATTTTCACCCTGAGTTAGAAAAACGTATGAAAGAAAGAAGAAAAACAGAATATAGCCATTCAAGAATATATCCTCTGATTCTTCCTTTTTTTTTTTTGTTTTTGTTTCGGAAATTTATAAATAGGTATCGAAGAAATGTGGGCAAGATGGTTTGGACTTGGTGAGCAAACTTAGGATAATTACTTTATGGGATAATTATAATTTGTCCTCTGAAGTTTAAGTAAATTACATTTTCTCCCTCCTATTTCAGAAGTATACATTTTTCCTCTTACTTTTTTAATATAGCTCGGTAGTAACTTTTGAAATCTTAATTTAGACATTATAGTAGCCATTTTTCAATAATTTTAATTTGTATGCTATTTTTTTATAGTTAATGGATATTTAAAATTATCAGTTTTTCTTTTTGTATTTCTTCCAATTTTTAAAACAGTATTTTTTAAATGCCAATTAATTATAAAAAAAATATTATATAGATTGAAATTACTTGAAGACGACAATCGTATAATCTGAATTAAGAATTCAAAAGTTGTTGTTAGATTGTATTAAAAATGTAGGGATAAAATGTATATGTTTGAGACAGGAAGGGGTAAAGTTTAATTTTACCTAAACTTCATGGAGTAAATTGTAATTAACCGTTACTTTATTAAGTCTCTCTCTCTGTAACGTACCAAAGGGGTGAGAGTGCGAGAGAAATCAAATTATCCCAGAAGTTGAAACTAATCAAGCAATATGAGAAGGGTCGACCAAACACACTGTATGAAGATTCATTGCATTTCATGTTGCCGTATTACGTACGTCTTTCTTTTGATTTGTTTGTTTATTTTTGTTTTTTTTTATTTATTTTAATTTTTTTTTCTGGGATATAGAATTATATATGATATAAATGAAAAAACCGAAAGTTTACTTTTGCATTTGAGATGATTCACTACACCGTAAAGCCAACTAGGACCGGTTTTCACCAGCTGTTTTAAATATTTGAACCAGTCATTGATATGAGCGTAAAACCATAAGATTTGAGGTGACTCTAAAATTTTATAATTAACCAGTTGCGACAACTGCTTTAGATTTATAGAATTGTCATTGTGAACATGTTAATTAGCTCAAATTCCAACCACTTGCTTATAAGAGTGGCTCTACGAAATGCCAATTTCAACCGGTTGATAGCATGTGTTCATCTGTGCACGTTTTGAACTAATTAACTAATTCTAGTTAGTTGGGTCCGATTTCTTTCCGTTAGCAACAGTTAACGGGTTCTTATTTACTAGTTAAGCTTTTTATTTATTTATTTTTTTTATTACTGGCTCATATTTATTGGTTCTGTGTTTTTTCTTTTCTTTTCTTTCTTTCTTTCTTTTTTTTTATAACAATAATAAGAAGTATATTTTTAAAAGAGAATTAGAAGTAGAAAAGAACCCCCAGCAGGTTGGCGGAGAGTTTGTCCCCTGTTTTTATAGTGTGGTCATAGGTAATTCCTCACCGCTGTAATCAGATTCACAAACCATTGGAAGCAACCATATTTCAAGCTTTTCTCTTCACTTACAATCCATATATAAAGGGCATTATTATCTCACATCCAAGTCCAACCTTAATTAATTACCTGCGTTGAAGGCCATATCTTGAAGCATATTCTTATTTGTCCTGTTCCATATTGTCCAAGCTGTAATTTGCAAATTAAAACCGCTTTCCACGCTCACCTCTGTTTAAAGTTAAATGTATGGAAGGCTGCTTCCTTAACATCTGGAGCTAAATTGAAGGATACCTGCCACCATTTTTGTACCCATCTCCGCACTGACACTGCCAGAGGAGAGGACAACGAGCTATTAATTATCGCACGATCACTCGTGATCCTCTATTTCGGACATCTAGCCTTTTGTTGTGGTGATCCTCTTTTATGTGCCTATGTCTTCATCCATGTAAGCGTAGATTATTTCCCGCTTCGAAAAACCTAATCTGACTAGCTAACTAGCTTTTCTTTCGGTGAAAAAATCTAACTAGCTTATGACTATACATATTCCCTCCATCTCTAAAATGCCTATTCTAACAAATGTGGAATATGTGTTGCAAACAGAATAAAATGGGTTCATGCGCGTATTATAATTTGGTAGCTAGAATATGTAACTGAAATTATTATATATATACACCGCTTCCAGGTTCAGAGCTCCTGGTTGCTGTAGTCAACAAAGACTCGTGGAAGAGTTTCAAGTACCCTAATCATGACCCATTTTACAATTCTGGAAATTTGCAGGATTTTATAAAAAATGCTAATGATTACGGTTGGATATATATTAAAAGAAGTGACGGAGTAACACTCAACAATATATATTAAAAGTGCAAATTGTTTGTTTATCATTAACAAGTTATTATCAAGAATTTTGATACTTATAATATGGGATTTCACTACATAATACTCAATCAACTGCAGTAACTTACCTACAAATTACACTACAAAAAACTTACAAGAAAATGACTAAGGATGTTAGTCACCTTTTATTATAGACTCAGTCATTTTTGTGCATTTATATTGTAGTGTTAAGATTTGACTTCATTACAAAGTAGACACCAAATCGCATATTATAATTAGCCGTATGGAAGTAATTTAGTAGTATATATTTTTCTGCCAACCAAGGAAACACTGACGATGCTAATTCTGCTAAACTGAATATTTACTGAGTCGAGCTTAAACCTTGAATGTTCCGCTCAACTCCTCTCATTTTCATCCTAGTAGTAGTGGTATATTTAGGCAGCTGTTCAAGATTTTTTGTAGTTCAATTTTTTGTTCTTATTAATCAGCTCCTCATCCCAAGCCGACTGGAACCATAGGCCTGACCAAGTAGGAATTCTTAAGCAAGCAATCTAAAAGTCAAATCCGTTTAAAGAAATTAGAGACTAAGCACGAAAAGTTACAAAGAAGATTCTCCTTTTAAAAAAAATATATATCTCGACAGAGGAATGTCAACGGAAATAACTGCCGCCAGACCCAGACGCACACGCACATAAATCTGCACCAAATTGGGACAAGAAGCCGGCGACCATGTCGTCCGTCCACGAATTTGCCGCCTGCCCTGTACCTGTATATTTTTCAAAACCGGACCAAAAAATAATAATAGGAGTAATAATATACCGTTCTCAGGCCCATCTCATCCGATAAATATTAACCTCATCTAACAACGTTCCTTGAATCCAAGCCTGCTAACAGCAATATTAAAAATATATATATATGAAGGTTGGGCAATCTCTAAAGGAACTTGCTCATCGTTCAGAATTTTCCACTAATGCATCTTTGCTTCGCCTGAACAACTTATTTTCATGCATTCCCACACCACTCCAAGGAAAAGAGCAACGACACATGAAACCAAAAAAGTGCAGATCGAATGCCAACAGGCCCAGCACAGTTTTTTACAAGAAAGCTCCCTGTAGCATAGCTCAGAATGTTGTCATACCTGCAAAAATCATAATACTCCAAGAAATTGACAAAAGATTTATCTATTTGTTCAATCTCCCATTAACTAGTCAACACCACGAGCTATGGTAGAAGCTTTTTGGCAACTAAAGTAATATGTATAAGGTCTAAATTAAGGATATCCATTAAGCGACATACCATATATGGTCATAACCTCACACATGTTCACAAAAGCTTAAGCTGATGGGACAAGAAATCACTACTACATATATAAATATATTTCATTCCGAACAATTATCAACCATGTGGAGTAAGTAACTTGCGCAAATTCAGCTAACTCTATAATGTCCAATATGGAAACAATCATTCAGCTAACTCTAGTAAGTACAATATAGAAACAAAAGGAGGCTAAATATCAAGATTAAGAACAGCCTGTTGCAAACATTCCAAAGTAGCTGCATCTCAAATCACACATTTCACCAGATGCCCAAGCTTGTTGGTCTGCTTCTTTTGAAGCAACCACCTGCAGATACAACTCCAATGTCAGAAAAATGTAAGTGATAATGATACACATTCAGCACGTACTTGCAACTCAAGAGTATCAGCATTCCTGCTTTTGTTGGCTGTTTGGCACATTGTAGGAGTCTGTGGCTGCCTCCACAAGTCTACGAATGTTATAGCCATGTTTTTTTTTTTTTTGTCTTTTGATAGTCAGAATAAAATAGCCATGTTCAACACTGGTAGCACTTCTGCACCTGGTGTCTTTCTAGATGCAGTATAATGTTCCTCCCATTTTCATTAGAGACCACCTTGTAATTTGAGAGATAGACACAAATATACAGGCATCTAAGGTAAGAAAAATTTTGCTCGGGATTCTGAACCTCACTTAATTTCTAGAGTTTAATTTAACCCACATTGACATAATCCCTCCTAAAATGATGCTATTCAAATGGTTTAGTGCAGATTCTTGGGGTAGGAGAGCATTTGACAGTGCATCTTGAATTAATTGCCTCCAAAAACAACCACTGGGGTTTGTCAATTAGCAGCTTCAACCATATGAGTTTTCAACTACTGAAACTGCAGAATACAAAATGACAAAGGGTTAGTTTCTTCAGTGTTGGATAGAATAATCAACGATAGCAGCAGCAAAAATGAGAAAGTGGAGCCTGAGAGGAACCTGATTCATTGACATCCTAACCAAGGAAAGCACAGCTCCTCACGTAGTTGGTAAGAAGCTCAACCATTTGAGGTATGGAAGCCCTCAAAGTACCAAAGATGCAACCCAGTTGCTCCCTCGATGCTTTGCTGGCACTTAGCCACCAGTCGCCTTCACCACCCTTACAATCCTCAAATCCTATTTGTTGTGAAGTGCACTTAAATTGCATGGGAGGCATAAGATGAGAATGCCGGCAAATATCTTGACCTGCAGGGCCGAGTCATGCAATCAAATTGTCATATTCCCTAGCAGAAAAAACGAACGACATAGATATTCTAATGGAACAGGTCCAGGAATTCATACACATGCATACCAGAGACGCCCATGAGCCAACTTTGATGCAGCTTTCTGGAATGCGGAGGTAGAAACCCAACATCTAGAAGGGGAAATTTTAAAACCAGGTTGAGACTTGGACCGGCCCCCCCAACCCAGTCAGCTAACTGAAAAACCCACTAACAGAAGATGTAATTCAATTAACAGGCACTAAAAATTACCCATCCCTAAGCACATACAATAAAATCGTATAATTCAACTGGTGTAGCACATTTTCGATTTCCACTCTCTCAGCCTTTCAATCACTCAATACAAGAGACCAATTGGAGAACAATCACAGAAGAAAGAGATATACAATCAAGTAAGGCATTACTACTAAACTGATCCAACGACTCAGACGATTGAGAAAGGAGATGATCACAAGACAAGGCCCGAAGCCGGCAGGGTTCAAGCGCCAACATTTATGTCATCGATATCAAATAAAATGAAACCCATAAATTTCCAGAATCCTAGTTGTTCCACTGTACCGACCTTAAGCCGGCGGTGGAGCTGAAACCGCGGTTCGATGTTGATAGATGACCGGAGCCTCGCGGGGAACATTCTTCATCGGACCAAAGGTTTCGCAAGTTTGAGAGCATGCATCTTATTTTCGTTATCCCAACTCAATGGGCCGGATTTGGTCGTAAATGAGTTTGGATAAATGGGTTTTAAGATAGGCTACAATGCACCAACCAACCCCACCATAAGGCCCATTTAATGTGTTTACTGTATCTTTTTTCTATGAGATTATATTGATCTTTCATTTTTTAGAAATTTACAATTACCTATTTGTGGTTTACCTAACCTATAATTTACCTTCTCTATTTTTAAAAACCTATACTTTACTCCCTTTTTTATATTATCCGATAATAACTTCTAAAATTGTAATTTAAACTGTACGACAGTCATCTTCTGATAATTTTAATCTCTTTAATATTTTTTTATAGTTAATAGATATTGAAAATTATCAGTTTTTTCTTTCTGTAAATGTATTTTTCTTTTTGTAAATGTATATTAGTATTTTTCAAAGGTCAGTTAGCTGTGAAAAAAATATCAAAAATTTTAAAATTACTGAAGCATGAATATTAGTCGGTTTAAATTAGAGTTTCAGAATTTTTTGTCAGACATCGTAAAGGAAAGAGGGGGCAGAGTGTAGGTTTCAGAAGATAGAAAAGGTAAATGTAGGTTAGGCCAAACCTCAGGGGAGTTTTTGTAATTTTTCCTTCATTTTTTATGTACTTCCATATGCTGAAAAATAAATCTTAATGAATAAGCAACATAAAAAATTGAGAGAATATGCAACGTACCGATAGATTCTTAATCAGCAACATATTATCAAACCAATTCACAGAAACCTAAACTAATTCCAAAATTATGTAATTACAAAGATAACATTAAAAAATAATAAAAAAAGCACGATAGATTATTTAATTATTTAATTACAGAGATAACATAAAAATAAGCTTGATTATGTATGTGGTTTTCTTATCATGAACGGATGTTACTCTATGAAAAATTACGCATATAACATGATAAATGTAGTTTGACGGTAAAAAATTGTTACTTAATACGTATATAGGTAGATAGAAGTCTCAAATTTCCCATCAATACTTTGAGTTCTGATCAAATCTGACACTTCTGTTTTTTTATATCAATAATCCTCACTAATATTATAAAATTAGCTCAAATTAGTCACAGTAAAAAAGCTAATAGAAAAAAAAAAGGTAAAGGGTTTTGAAATATTAGGATCTTTGCTCCAAACTAAAAGAGGTTAAAATAATACTCCATCTATTTCATAAAAACCGATTTTTTACTATTCACAATAATTAGTTTATGATTTTATTTCTTTCAAAATTTATAATAAAAATATAAATTTTTTATATGAAAATTAAACTTTTAATATTATAGTTTCTAATTATCATTTAACAAAAACTAATACAAAACAGATTGAGTACTTATAAACATAGTGCTAAATACTGCAGTACTGTGGTATACCACCCGATATACCATCTATTGCGAGTATACTGTACGTAGTACAAATATTTTCGCTCAATGTATCATAGTATTTTGTGGTATACTGCATACCGCTCATTTTTTTGTATGTATTTTATCAAAAAATCATGGTATACCACAAATACCGCTTGGCACATACGACAGTATTTTATTTTTTACGGCTATTTTTTTAATTTTACATAAAAAATATTATAAATATATAAAACATTAAAATATAAATAATATGCATATCATAAAATAAACATTTACTTTTATTTGTTTTATTACTTTTCTTAATTAATATAATAATTTAATGGATGGTAGCAGCTTGAAGGTTCCTATGGTGTTGAACAAATATCCCCCAATTGGATTTCTAGTGCATGTTACCCTAATTGAATATCTTCTATCATATATATTTTATTTATACTTGATAAATTATGATGAGAAAAATTAGAATACATATAAAATGTGTAAAAATAAATTATTAAACAAATTATGTCATCTTAAAATAATATGTTAACATTTATTTTTTTTACGAAAATGATAATGATATACGGCGCGATATACCATACAGTATACCTTAAAAATTTCGGGTGCGGTATATTTAACGGTAACAGTATTTAACACCTTACTTATAAATCAATCTCCCACCCCGCATTGCCGTTGACTCATTGGCATCACCCCGCCCTCATCCTCCAACCAACATCATCTCTCACCCATGATTGAACCCACTCCCTAACCACTCGGTTTCTCTCACAACCTTTGACTTTGTCTTACTGCTTCATTTTTCCCTTAAATTGTTTCAATCTTGACATTGGCTTTATTGTCACACTAACTTGGGTCATTGAATTCCATTATCATCATCATCATCATCGATTGTAGCTCTTGTTAGTGGTATGGCTTACGAACATTGAGCTCTTAGTATTTTCTATATTAGCTCGTGAAGGCAGCTTGCCTTCTACGTTGAGACTCAGATCTAACAGACTATTGGCACACAATGGGGTAAGACGGCTTTGTGGATGGATTGAATGCGGGGCAAGGATGGGCATAGAGAACTGATGGTAGCAAGAAGAAATTTAGTGGCAAAGAAGGCCTAGGATTTAGATTGTGACCATGATTCTAGTGTGGCTGTAAGTAAGTGGTAACAACTGTAGGGAAGCCATTGGGGAAGAGGGCTTTTGTGGTAGTTTGCAAAGTATAGTGTATGAATGAAAGAAATTTAAAATTCAGATGGCTAAGTTTTCAGTTTTCCCCTCAGTAAAAGTTAAAGGCTAGATTGAGAGGTCAATAGTATTAAAATTTGTTAAAAGTTATACTATCACCCTAAGATTTCAAAACCTATTACTTTCCTCCTTGTCAGTTAGTTTTTTAGTAGTGAGAGACTCATTTAGACATACTTTACAATAAAGGTCAGTTTAAGCCGATTTCAAAATATTAATGGGAAATATGAACCAGAAAAAGATTTAGAGATTTGTTTCTAGTCCCACCCCAAAGCATTAATAGGAAATTTTAGATTTCTACCTACATAAATAAGTAATGAACCAATAATCCAAGTGTCAAATAATGGTAGTGTGCTCCCTAATACTTCTCTCAAATAATAGTTGTTGCTTTCTTGTTTTTCAAAATTGAATCTAACTTCGTAAGTCTTTAATAATTCATGTGAGAAAGGGTAATAAAAAGAAAAACTCTCTCGCTTGATGTCTCCTTCCAGCCTCTCCTTCTCTCAAAGTATTTTTATTGGAGTTGTGTTTTTCAGCCTGGATTAGTCTTTAGATTACTTCTAGTTGATTATCTTTTACTATTTCTTTTATATATTTTGATGGATGTCCATCACTATGCAGGTTATTTCTTTTCCATTTTTTTTTTCCATGGAGATCGTGGTGGTTTCTTTAATGATAGTTATTGAATGGCATCCGAAGGTTCTTAAAGACATTGGATGAAGGTCAATCAGTAGAGGATATGCAAAACGGGTTTAGGTTCGCAATTTTTAGTGACTTGATTAAAATAAATATAAATGCAATTGTTTATGTTTCTATTTGTTTTTAAGGGTTCTATGTTTTGGCTCACTCTTAATTTAAATGAAGTTCTTTTAGTTAATTTAAATAAAGTTATTTTATTGAGAAAAATATTAAATCCTATTTGATACTTATTTTATTCCAAGTTCTTTGTATTATCCACTATTCACATTAATTAATTTATATTTTTTTATCTTCAAAATTTTAGTATATAAATATGAAACTCTTATATATAAATGATAAATAAAGACTTATATTTTCTAAATAGGCTAAACTATACATTTGACCGCTGAACTTTTGCAAATCGAGCGAGTTAGTCCATAACTTAATACTCATTAAGTATTGGCCCTAAACTTTACAAAAATTTGTAAGTTAATCTGAAACACACTGTGCATGACTTGCAAAATATCTCTGCAGCCCCTTTACCTTTTCTTTTAAAGCTTAAACACCCATAAACTTTTGAATCTAACAAAAACATTACCTTCCTCGATTCACCTAAACCCAAACCCAATGACGAGTGTGCTTGTCGGCAACTTTATCAGTAAGTAAATAATTGTTCAAGAATTTCCATCGAGTTGCCCTCCTTATAACCATAAACGCGGAGACTATAATACCCTCATATCCCACATGGGTGAATTGTGGGAAGTTTTATATGGATATATAAGCTCCAGTTCCAGAACATAAGCAGCCAACACTTATTCTTTTCACAAAGAATAGCCCATATGGTATAGGCAGGTGTTCAGTTGATCGGTTCTGGACTTAGGTTATTTCAGATGGTATCAGACCAGACCTAGGACCACGATGATGTGGCATAGTGAATGTGCACATGTATCATCTGCCAAGACTGATCCTGGATTTGGAAGGCTACTTGGCGAGGGGCTAAGTATCTGATTAGAGAGATTACTTGATTTGAGGAACCAAGTAATCTAACTGACTCTAACAAGGATACTGGATATATAATGGGGAGTTTATACCACCCTCATATCTCATATGGATTAATTTTGGGAAGCCTTATGTGGATATATAGGCTTTAGTTCTAGAACATAAGCACCTAGTGCTTATATAGCCCGTGTGGTGTGGGTAGATGTTTTGTTTACCGGTTCTGGACTTAGGTCATTTCAGAGGCAATGGGAGAACCTTATTTACCATGATAGGAATAACTTTGTTGCCATGCCCCATTTCATCATCCGCCATTGTCGCCTCTAGCTCTTCTCCCTATTTTTTACTGTTTCTGCTTGTCTGCTCATTGGGTATGCTACATTTTCCATCTTCTAGCCCCCTCTTTCCACCACAGCTCCTTCTATCAGCCTCCACTCATATACAAATATTACAAGTTTCAATACTTATTTAGTTGACATTTGACACCTGTACTAATGAAAATCATAACATTAATGTGGTCCCTCTTTGCCTTTCGTTGCCATTTAACACGTATGCAAATATTGCAAGTACCAATACTTATTGAGTTAACATTTGACACCTGTACTAATGAAAATCATGGCATTGATGTGGTTACTCTTTGCCTTTCGTTGATTTAGAAAATAAAATATGTATGATTCCAGAATATTTTATGTATTTTGCATTCTCTGTCATATACAACATTTTGATTGAGTGGTAAAAAATGTTATGCACTCCAGAATCGTTTTTCATACTTTTGTATAATTTTTTACATTTTTCAATTTGTTTCATGTTCCAAGAGGAAAAAAAACAGAGAGATTTCTTTCTATTCAGTTATTATTTGATATATAAGTATTCTTATAATTGATCTGCCTTGACAATTTCTATGGGTCAAGCAAGCAACGAAGGTTCCTCAAAGTCAAATTTCATCTTGGATATGTTGTTCAAAATTTTAGTACGAGATTTCAGGTGAATGGTGAATTGAGGAATATAGTGTTTCCAGCGAATTGAGGATGATAGTGTTTTTGGTAAATCTAAAAATTATGGGTGTTTAAGATATAAGAAAAATAAGTAAATGGGTTGTAGAGATATTTTGGGCTAACCTCATCAATCATTTGCACTACATTGTGAATTAACTCATAAACTTTTACAAAGTTCAAGAGCTAATATTTAGTAAATAGTGAGTTATGGACTAACTCACTCGAGTTGTAAAAATTCAAGGATCAATTGTATTGTTTGGCGTTCTTAATATAACTTTTTCAAAAATTTTCTAGTGAATAACAATATAACTACATAAAAGACAAACTTAAATAAAAAATGAAATGTATTGAAGAACATAAGATAGAGAGAATATATTTTTTGTAATTAAAATCATTGGTACTTGCTTAGAGAATAAAATGCATGCATTGATCGATATTTATCATGGTAAATTTACCCAATGAGTATTCCTCTTATTAGGGATGTAGCCACAGTGGGATAGGGAGCGGCTGTCGCCCTCCTTAAATTTTTCAAAATATTTTATTAGTAATAGGTAATATGATAAAAATTGTAAAAATATTAAAGTTAGGTACTTATTTGTAACTTTTAAAATTAACTATCAACTTTGGCATATTTTATCCTTATTTTTTTTAGTTTTAACATTAACCAGAAACATGCAGCCAGTAGAGTCATGATTCGCGAACCAGCCCATCCCCCTGCTTTCCATTCAACAACGACTACAACTATGAGTTCTTCGATTTGGCCTGCTGGCAACGACCCAACCAGCTTGAGCTTCTTCTTTCCATCGTCGACAACACAAACATCCCACATCTGTCCATCTTTACCTCAAACTTCAAGTCTCAATTTTTGGAAAAAGCATCGACAACCAAGTCGTGACAGGTTGGGCATTTTCTCAATTTACTTTTCTTTTCCTTTAATTTTTAGTTTTTTTATCAATTGCTCACTCAATTGCTCACTAATCAATCAAGTTATTGATCATGCAGCTCATGCCAATAATATTGCACACTTGATTACCATTGATGACCTTGAAATTGGAACTGGTGTCAACTAAATTATTTGATGTTTTTTTATTATTGATCATAAATTCATATTTGTTAATAACCTTCCCACACTCACGTTTTCATCCTGCCCCCTTACCATAATTTTTGGTTACATCCCTGTATCTTACTCGTGGTAATTATTTAGTTATGGACCCAACATAAATCAAATGAAATAGAAACATGGATAATTGGTTGCTATAATATTGGGCCCAATCGAAGCTATTTCTGATAATAAACAACATTCTTAAAAGTGACTTGGCTGGAATAACATCAAGTAAGATGAGCATAAATTACTGCTGGGAAACTGACATGTTCCTCTAACTCACTAGAAGTACAAATTAAATATGTACTTGTGGGACTGGGACCTAACATGTTCCCCCGACTCCCCAACTTATTAGAAGCACGAATAAAATAAGACCCTAACATGTTCAATCAAGTTAAATGAAGCTCAGCTAATCTAAAAATATTGATTTATTTGATCGTAAGAACACTATGTGGCACATTCCTCTACTATAACTCTATCTGAAAAATTGTGAAATAACTCTTCAAAATTTCACCTTCAAATTCTGAGAATTTGGACTCTATTATTTGATAGGCAATACATTAGCCACCTTTAGCACAAACCAGGGATACAATTTGGGACTTCAGAAAAAAAAATAAGTAATTCTTCTTAACTTGGTAAATTACCTCATGACACCTTCATTATATCTGGATTTCTTAAATATCTTGAAAAAGATATAGGCCTGTGATATTCTCTAAAAATTCAAATTTTTTCTTTGGAAATGATTATCCAATACTCTTCAAACAGCAATCAACTTAGCAACTCATGGAGGTATGTCAGATTCTTTATGCTTATGATGCAATTCAACACCTAAAACTATGATGCATCTGTTTTGAGAGTGATAAGTCCTGGGTCTAGGAAAACGTGGGTTGAGTTTGTCTAAGTTGATCCACATAGTTTTAAGAGACTGGTGGAGCCCGCGACACTAGTAGGTGATCGACCGAGACTGTTGGTACTCATGTTTGATCCCAGTTAAAGGGCCAATAGGAAATAGTTAATAATATAAGCCGCAAATTCCACATGGCTTATAAAAGAGGTTGTATAGGTGCTTATATGCTCTTGAACACTCTCACCTCAACAAGTTAGCTTCTGGGGATAAATTCTACTCAAAGGGTATGTAAGTTGGCTCATATTCAAAGGTTTGATCCCAAGGTTCCTATTAGAGATTGCTCAGGATCTCATGAAGTGTGAAGTATGATTTTCACCAAATCATCAATAATCACTTTTTTATCTTTTCAGAGTTGGTTACCCTCACTTATTGCTGGCAAAAATAAGTGGCAAAGTGAATGGTTCAATAAATGGCAAAGTGAATGGTTCATTTTTTTTAAGTCTTGACACTTTGGATTATCTTGTTAAGTAGAAATAAACGTGTTCTCCATAATGCATAGTTTTATACCCAATCAATATTAATAATATCGATGAGGGATGACCTTATTCGACAAATAGGCATCTATAGAGGCTACCAACTACAACTATCATTATTTTTCTTTAATCCCCTTAATCCTCTCTACTACACCTAAGGGCTCAACAGATTTTATAAGCCGAATCATTACCTAGAAATTGTTAATGATGTCTTGCAACAAACAAGTAAGGGTGATCAGTATTTAGGTTAAACAAAAAATCCAGTTTAATCAATTGTTCGGTTTGGTTTCTGTGGAAACTGAAATCGTATTTTCTTCAAATTTTCATTTTCAATGGGTTAGGTCATTAATTGGGTTGGCAATGACTTATTTCTCACTGGGCCTATGTCCAAAAGCAAAACTCAAAATTGTCTACACTACTCACTCACACACACATGTGACAAACAACACATTAGCTCCAAACTAGACATGCACACAAAGATGAACTGCAGACACCCCTCCCTTGTGCTTTACTGACCTTTCCTCTCTCAGTTTTCTTGCCCTCGCTTCACCTATGTGTCTTACTCTCGTGGTAGCCCCCACGTCTCATTTCAACTCCGGTCTAGTCACTCCATCTCTGACATGTCGTTATTCTATCTCGGCATCACCGACACTCTTAGCCTATAGTCTTCACTTCTCCGGCAAGTCTCGTCCCTTTTTCTGTTGGCTCTTTCGCATAAATCACAGTCAGCCACTCCCCACCAAGCTCAAATCAAAGCAGGTAACATTGGGTATGTTATTTTTGTTGATTATTTATTATGTTAATATTATATTTAGGTAGATTTAGTTAGAGGAACCAATTAGGTCATGAATAGAGAGAAAAATTGTAAATTTTGTTAATTAAATATTTTATAAATTTTGCTAATTAAGTATTTTGTAAGAAAATGTTGATAAGTTATAACGCTTAATGTTTGGTTATTATGTTTGCTTATGTAGCTATGTTATGGACTTTTAAGTCATACTTGTTTGGATATTATTTGGTTGTTTTCAGCTTTAGCAAGAGTTTAATTTTGCCCATTTTTCTTGGGTTTATTCAATCCAAATGTATGGCAATTTCGGTCCAGGATGAGCTAGTTTCATTCTCTTCTTTATATTTTTTTTCTAGTTAATTTGGATTCACCTGAATCGAATTGAAATATTTCGGCTTGGTTTAAGTTCGGTCCCAAACACTATTTCGGGTTATTCGGTTTGTAACAATAAAAATTGAAAATCGAATAAATTAACTTTTTTTGTCCAGTTTAAACTGAACAAACCAAATAAGCACCTCTACAATCAAGTGGTATGAGATCAGTTCCTTGAGTTTGGATAAGAATTAATGCCCCTCGTATCTTTCGGTAGGACATATTCATTTCATAATGTTATTCACCTCTAAAAGCATAACTTCAACAATTGTTGGGAGCAAGTCATGTTACATTTTATTGTAGGTTATAATCTATTACTATCATTTCTGATAGCACTCAAGTTCTTCAAGTACTATGAGGGTTATTGATGCTTAACTCACAAATGTCTCAGCTAATTCAATAAACTCTATACATATTAAAAGTGTCCCCCACTGCTTGGTGGTCATAATTCTTCAAGAGCAAGTAGATTCAAGTCATGCTTTGGTATCATCTTTTTTGACCTAACTTATCTAGCTACTTTGTACTTTATGCTTTTGATTATCAAGAAAAAAAAACTTGCATGGATAAATAAGATGCCAAATTCCATGGAGTACCTCACTTATGCCAATAGGATTACAACTCCACACATACATGCCCAACTATATAGTAATAGTAGTAGTAATAGTATATTTTAAGCATCATCTCAACCTTCACATTTCCTTCAAATTAGTATAAGTAGATGGTGACAGAATAATGGATACATCACAGCTTACCTAATCAAAGTGCCTGAAGTCACATGTGTTGATTGGATGACTGGTAACGTGTCCATTACGAACATGGTCACCATATAACATCCTTTTAGATTAAGACTTAATTACATACACTAGTAGCACTAATATTGGCAGGACATTAATTGCCTGTCCTGATGGCCTTTAGTTTAGTGGAATCATGGTAAGGCTGTGAGTAACCTCTGTTCCTCATGGCCTTCATTCCTTCATTCTCTTGGAATATAATCTAGTTCCAGCTTCCCTATCCTTATTATTCCTTGATGATGTATTTAAATAACTACTTTATCACCAAAATTATTGCAACATATTTTATTTTTAACAGTCCAAAATTTTTACAACATTTTCATATTTAATAAATTATTTTACTATACTATCCCTAAAACTGTCATTTCAATTTTCTCGATTTACATGTAAAAAGTTAAAAGCAAAAGTGGAAACAACATATAAACTTTCTCTACTTTCTTAATTTTTATGTCAAACCAAATGACTCAATAGATATGAAATGAAGGGAGTACGAGTTAGTTGTTACAGATACTATAATATTAGCATTTTAATACTTCATTCGTTTCATAAAAACTAATCCCTTTACTATTCACAACAATTAATTTATAATTTTATTTCTTTCAAGATTTATTGTAAAAATATGAATATTTTATATAAAAATCAAACTTTAAAGATTATAGTTTCTAAATATCATTTTTAAGAAATTTTTTTAATATATATTAATATAAATATATTCAAATCAAACTTTAGTAAAAAAAATGTAAAAAGGTCAATTAATGTGAAACGGATGCAGTAATATGTTTACTGCTTGTAATATTGTAGGCCTTATGATCAATTCATGATTAATTTGCAATCATACTACCAAAAAATGATACACCAGTATATAGACGTATAGCGTAATTGAATATATATATATATAGGTGAAATATCGTCAAAAACCTTTAACGGAAAAGAAAAATAGAACAAATTAAATAAATGTTTTACCGACTTATTGGGCAGAGTTGATCAGAGTTGATCAAGTAATATTATATTAAATATCCCCATCTGTAAAGAATATAGTAATTAATAAGATGTAGGAATTAATTGCAACGTGCACTAGTTGCTACATGATCAGTCAATTTATTCTCACATATATATGTGTATATATACATATATTGAGGCTGAGAACCTGAGACCACATTTCGATATACCTAATATTTTCAAATACATAAACTCGAATATTCTTTTAATTAAGGAGATTTTAGGGGTAAAAAAAAAGACGTGGATGTGTGTGCTTGTGGTTACTTGATTTGCTTCAAGTTGTCCTGCAAAATTCTATTCCCAGTCCCATGCCACCAATATTCCCAGATGATACTATCCTACAATGATTTATCCCTGTGACTGGAGCTAGCGTTATATGTATGTATTTATTGCAAAGCAAAAAGTTCAGTCCCTTCTTCGGCATACACACACACGTCATCCCGGCCGGCCGGCAAATCTATAGGAAGCCCAATTTAAGTTTTTAATTGTGTCTTTCTGTTGCTGCAAGTTAATTAAATATCTGACAAGAAATAAGAATGGCAGGTTTCTTGTGTAGCCAGCAACTAGACGTTCCAATGATCTCATGGCTGCCAAGTTCAAGGAGTAAGAACTGTTTGTTAGCTCAACTCGTATATACTAGTCTTGTTTATATTAGTTAAATTACCTAAATCTTGAGGTTAATTAATTAGCCTAGCTAGCTGGCTGGCATGTCAATTTTAGTGTGATTTTATGCAGCTGAAAACAATCTAACAATCTTAATTATTTCAAACTCCCAGATTCGGGATGGAAGAAGGATCCGATGCTTCCCAGACCCTCAAGCATTGGCAAGTGCAATTCATGGCTGAAATTTGGGAACCGCTTATTTTGGTCGCATGAGGAGGAGGAGGAGGAGGAGAAGAAGAAAAGGGGTAAACATAAACATATGAACATGGTGCGCGTGATGTCTCCTGATCTCACGTCCTCCCCGGGCTTGGGCTTGGGCTTGGGCCTGGGCTTGGACCGTCTTGATGCAACTGATGACCAATATGGCGGCCTTCACATCCAACCCAATTCCTTACCCGCCACCGCCGACGCTTTCGCCTCCGCCCTCCGTGCTTCTCTCTCCTCTTGGAAGCTCCAGGTTCACTCACCACCATTTCCAATATTTTCCATTCCACCTTAAATTACTACTTTAATAGGCGTAAGCGTAATGGCGGTTTGACGATAAAAAAAAAAAGGGGGAGGGGGAGGGATCTTGTTCTTTCTTTTGACAACGGAACGGAAGAGCATTTTCGTTTTCGTTTGCAGGGGAAGAAGGGGGTGTGGCTCAAATTACTCTCTGAGCAAGCTGATCTTGTTCCAATTGCAATTCAGGTATTCGAAAAATATTACACACACTCCTCTTCACCCCCTAAGTGTTGAGAAATCTTTCATTTAAGGGTCACTGTTTATGGCTTGCAATTTGATTTGTATACATGCAGGAGGGTTTCAAGTACCACCATGCTGAAGCAGAATATGTCATGTTAACCCACTGGATTGCAGATGAACCCTGCCTGCTCCCTGCAAGCCCTTCACATCTGATTGGTATTGCAGGATTTGCTATGAATGAAAGAAGAGAGGTTCCCTTTTTTGTTTTTTTCAGCCTACAATATTATCACCGAATTTAATTCTAGCAAGTTATTGTCATTGATGTTTTAATTCCCCCAAACATAAATTTCAGGTCCTTGTGGTGAAGGAGAAATACCCCAGTAGCTGCTCTGGTGTGTGGAAGTTGCCAACTGGCTACGTCAACAAAGTTAGTATAGGATAACCAATCTATACTGAATATTAATATATTACTCCTATAGCTATAGTAATTAATTACCACTATATATGTATGTATATATAGGGGGAAGATTTATTCTGTGGAGCCGTGAGAGAAGTGAAAGAAGAAACAGGCGTAAGTATAACTGAGACTAGTTGCAGTACAAAATTTTAATTTATGAACCAGAATATATGTCTGCCTTCTCGTTTTATCCTGGCAGGTTGACACAATTTTCCAGCAAATTATTGCTTTCCGGTAATTAAAGTAATCCCTTTATTTTTTCTTTTGCCCCTAAAAACAAGCAAAAAACACAATTAAATCAAAGGGTGAAATAATAAAGGTAAATTACAAAAGGCCTCCTCTAGTTTAATCTAACCTACACTTTTCCCTCCCTCTATTTTAAAAAATCTACACTTTACTCTCTGCTTCCTTTAATGTCCGACAACAACTTCTAAAATCCTAAATTAAATTGCCTAATAATCATATTTCAGTAATTTTAAGATTTTTTATATTTTTTTTATAGCTAACCAACCTTTAGATAATATTGATATACATTTACAAAAAGAAAAATATATTTACAGAAAGGAAAAAATGATAATTAAAAATACTTATTAACTATGAAAAAATAGTAGAGAGACTGAAATTACTGAAAGATGACTATCGTAGAGTTTAAATTATAGTTTCAGAAGTTGTTATTGGACAATATAAAAAAACTAAGGGAAAAGTGTAGGTTTTTCAAAATAAATGGGTAAAGTATAGGTTAGAGGAACCTAATTGTAACTTTCCCAAATAATAATAGTCATGTATAGTATATTTTATTGAGGTATACTGGTATGTAAAATAGGCATGTCCACCGTGTGGCTTTCGAGAAGTCGGATTTGCTATTTGCATGCATGCTCAAGCCCTTGTCCTCTCAGATCTCCATTGACAACCAGGAACTTGAAGCTGCCCAGGTACGTAATTAAATTTTCTATCAATTGTCCAATTTGCAGTTTGTTCCCCGGCCCATACCACCCAAACCAAAGCTGGCAGTCCTTTCTTCTTCATGCTCTTTCAGTGCCACCCAAACCAAAACCCCTTGGTTTTGAGCTACATGTTCTTTAACCTGAATTTTTTTTACGCGATTGTTTCTTTTAGAAGTTTGCTAGATTTTCAAAAGACAATAAATTTTTTAGGGTCTTTCTTACTATTCTCTCACTTTCATTTTGTTTTGCATTTCTTTTTTGTGAAATGCATTTTCAGTCTCTGTATTGTTTCCATTTTCATATTAGACCCTGAGTTTGATCAGCTTAAGATTTTGGATCCCAAACTTAGTAACTACTTAATTATAGTATTTTTGTTTGCTCTATTGGTTCTTTTTTTTTTTTTTAAATGGTGTGTTGTTTTCTAAACTAAAACATTGGTTACCATAGTTTATTTATTTTTTCAGCAAAATAAAGTTTTTTTTTCCTTAACTTTTCCTATATTAATTGTTAAACTCTTAATGCATAAGGTTTTTAAATTTTCTCTATGGATCCCCAAACTATTTTTATTATTTTTCTTCATTATTATTTTGCTTAATATTGTAATATTATATGACCGTCACAACGCGTGGGCCATTTGAACCTTGTAATAACTAAAAAAGAACATAAACAAATGAACATATAGCAACTAAGAAAGAAGAAACTTATAAAAGAATAAACAACATTGACATATTCCTTTGTCATAAGTATATGTTCATTTTAAACTATACATATGTTCTTTTTACAGATGAAGATAATATAGAAATTAAAAAAAAAACAATAATACATAAAAGAACACATAATTTTATAAATGAACATATCCGATAAAAGAACACATGATGCACCTGAGACACATAAGATTATTAGACATCAATAAGAATATATAGAAATTTTAAAAAATAATAATAATAATACACAAAAGAACACATAATTTTATAAATGAACATATCTGATAAAAGAACACATGATGCACCAGACACACGCAAGACTTAATTTTTTTTTTTTTTTAATTCTGTAATTTATATTTGACCCTACTTTGTCACAGTGGATGGGTGTTGAGGAGCTGATGAGGCAGCCATTTTATGAGGAGGACCAAATGACAAGAAAGCTGCTAGACATTTGTGTGGAGGCAGAGAAAGATGGCGGCACAAGCAGTAGCAGTGGCTTCATTTCAAAACAGCTTATCTCCAAACTCGACGGACGCCTCTCTTCCCTCTATTTCCAACACACCTGACCTCAATTTAACACCAGGGAACTACTTCAACTATATTTATACATTCCCATTACGGAAAACTTTACTCGTCATTTTAAATCTTGATCAAATAAATTGAGAAGGCGTTTCTGTAATCAGGTCAGAAGATGCAAAATTATCTACCAGTCAAAAGCAGCGTCGAGTTGCATGGCGTTGCTGGCATCGCCGTGGTCGAAATATCTCAAATAAATTTTTGGGCTTTTAATTGATTCTGCACCATCAATTACTAGTATTATTCAGCAAAAATTCAACTAAATTGTGTAGCATCTGCAGAACTGGACAATCATTCATATCGACTTTAGGGGAAGTAAAGGAATAATGCATACCTCATAGAAGGAAGCATCAAGTTTGAGAGAAAAAAGGGCAACTGAAAATTATACCAACTTCTGCTTTGTGGCTTCCATTCTCTCCAGCAAACCAGCAATCTCTGTTTGCATTTTCACCTTCATCTTGTAATAATCACATTGTGAGTTCTCCAGAGCCTATAGTTCTTCCAATCTCTTCCTCCGCCTCTCCTCCGTCTCATGTACACTTAGTTTAGCAAGCTTCTCCGCATACTCTTCATCCAGTATCTTGATCCTCGCCTGAATCATCTTCTTAAGGCTCTCCGCCTCTCTATGTGCTTCATCTGCTTTGTTCTGGAACATTCTTGCTTCTGCTTCCTTGATCCGTACCATCCTTCCGAAGCTCTCGAATCTGTCATTCTTTGATAGCCGCCCAGCTTGGTATTCTTCGCAAACCTTTAGGTCCCCTAACACAGTCGCTTTGAGCTCTTTTTGATGGAGATCAGTTGACGCTAATTCAGATTGTCCACCTGAAGAGGCTATTTTGTGCACTGGGTACTTAGGTGGCATCACGGATGCTTCATCTCTCCCCAGGTTAGCTTGTGTTGTTTTCACATCTTTAGTAGAGGCACCAGAAACTGAGAAGTCCAGTATATAGTCAGTGCCTGTAAGTCAGGAGGAAAGGGGCAAAGAATCAGGCAACCTCAACGCGACAAGACACAGAAGGGCAACATAGACGACCATTTCAAAATGACAACTAACATAGACAAGCAGGGCAACAACAACCTTGAGCTGTGATAACTTGTCAAAGCATCCAATAGAAAATGATTTGGCAATAAACGTAAAGGGTTAACTATAATATAAAGCATTAACACTTAAGAACAATGGCAACCAACAATGCAGGAGCAAATCTCTGAAGAGGTGCCTTTTCAGGATTAAGTAAATGATTCCCTCGCACAATTGAAGTGCTTAACCAACTAACACAAAGAATATATGCCTAAGATCTTTATCCCACAAGAACAAGAGCTTCAATTGGGTTCACAGTGAACAAAATGTCAATAAGCAAGAAACTAGCAATAGATTATGCAAAGCAATAGCAAAGCCAGAAATGCAAATGATCGAGGTAAAGCAACAACAACCTTGAAGGACAATTAGTATTATCTTTTGCAAGTTCTTATCCGTCATGATTTCAACACAGACTAGCAACATCATCCATGGGTTGAATTGACAGTACAGTATCAGATCCATGAGCATAAAATTCCTAGTTACAATTCTTTCTTGATGTCCTTCATATTTTGCCTTAAGGTTCACGAAGTTTTGTTTAGCAACAAAGACTAAAACTGCTTGCTTCAAACCTAGAAATTCAGGTTAAAGCATTAACACACAATAATCTATTTATTGAAAAACAGAAACTAACCACATTTCTAAAGTCCATTTTACCAAGTGTCTTCAACATGCCCATCTAGAAGCTGAATTGTAGAACTTATTCTATACTTGCCGCCTTCCCTTTCAAAAGTCCTTTTTTTATGGACCTTTCAAACTATTTCAAAGGAATGCAAGATGAGAAAAGCTTACAGTTAAAAATCCCAAAGATGATATTGCAGGCATCTGAAACAGATATCAATTTCTTTTGAAGTTTGCTGAGCAACTCATCTGCTGTAACGCATAACTGTCTGCCTCTTAAGTCATCACTACCTCTGAAAATCTTCTTTACACAGTTGAGTTCTTTAAAGAGCGTTTCTAGACCCCAGTCCTTTGCACAACACAAGAAGACATCCTTGACAAACCCAAACATTTCTGAGGCATGGCCACAGCCCAAGCAATGAAATTGCATATCAGTAGTCCCGGACGGTCCCTTCAAGCTAGGACCAGGCTTGATCAGGTTCTTCTCAATACCACAGGCAGCATGACACCAATGAGAACAAACATCACAACCAACCCAAGTGCAAGTATTACTTGCACAATCAAACATCAAGCAAACAGTACACATGCAAGAACTACAAAAGCCCTTTTTTTCTGAGCATATTTTACAATCACAGTCATCAATAGGCAAAAACTGATTGCAGTTAAGATTCCTACATCTCTCAAATAAAAAAACCTCCACAAGTTCTGCTGTGTGCAGCCGTATCTTCCCAGACAAAAAGCTTTTAAGTCCCATTTTTACTGCTACCAAAATTTCTATCTGATCCTTGCGGCACTTCAAGAGTGTTTCCTTTGTAAGATCAGATCTACTCTCAAGCTTCTTTTGAAGTTCTGCCAATTCTTCCTTCTTGTCCGACATCTCTATCAAATTTCTCAAATATTCTCTAATAGATTGAAGAGTTTCTAGAGGAAGATTCTGAACTATTTGACCCATAGCAGGAATAGACTCACTCACTATCTCATGAGCAATTCTCTGTACTCTTGATGATTTTCTATTTCTCCTACGATCCGTACTCCCTAGAACAATCACATCCTCAGAATCCTGCTTCATCGAGTCCACAGATTGGTTATCTAGGCATGGCCTAGCAGGCAATTCGGAAGGGAAAAATGAGTTGTTACCCGAACTGGTATTTCTGTTTAAGGAATCCTTATCTGTTGGCAGAATGCTTGGAACCATTGATGATAAAGCTCCGCCATTTCCACCCGGGTTAGCCAAAGACACCCCATCTCCAAGAGGCCTAAACCTACTATGAACTGAGCCATTGGTGCCTTCTCCTGCACACCAAATTATATCGTCTTTCCCAACAGAAAAGTCATAATTCTCAGTTGAATTTCGAGCTCTTGAGCAACTAGGATTATGGGAATATGAACGAGAATAAGAGTATGGCGCTGAAGCACTTGTGAAATCATTGGAGTAAGTAGTGTTTGTGTCAGTTGCTGGTGGCAGAGACTGTCCAACCTTACCAGGCTCTGGCTTAATTCTGAGATCACCATTTTGCAAAGCATTCGATGCGGTGAGAGACAGAGAAACATCAGGCAAAGCTAAGGACAAATTGAGAGCCTCAAGCTTTGCCTTTTTCTCTCCCCCAACATTCCCCTCGTTTTCAACCTTTTCCTCCGCCTCCCTTTTTGAAGAATTCCTTCTACTTTTAGTCAAATTCAAGAAATCATGCTCCACCCACTTCTCATCCTGACCTGGGATCTCAGAATCAGGAACAACTTCCTTCCCCTTCTGACTCACTTTCTCCACCTGGGTTTTACAGGAAAACTCTCTCTCTGGGAAAGCTAGTTTGGGATTGTCACAGAGATAGCTAAGAGTGAGCTGCTGCGAGCGTAAATTCCTGGTCTTGGACGGCCTTGATGAAGGAAGCCCATCAAGTTGCAACGTTTCCTCGCGATGAAGATCAATTCCCTTTGCGAAGAAACTCATTTTCTCATCCTGGCCTTCTTGGAATCGGATAGACATAGGCCGTGTGAGCTTGCTCGCGGAGTTGTCGTCTGTCTCACCAATGACATTGCTTGAGAGATCTTTCTTCACAATCATGGCCATCGACAGTTTGGACGGAGACGCTCGCCGGTATTGTCGTCGTCCTATCCAAAAAGATGACTTCTGAGAATCTGGCGGAATTTGGCTTTCCCCAGTTCGTTTTCCTTGAGGCTCTTTGGTTATTTCGCACCGAGGCTTTGTGAGTTGTGACAACGGCTGGATTTTCAAAGCTTTTACCCGGATTTACGTTGGATTTCATCAGGAAAATTTTCCTTTGTGCCAAAATCATCATTTATCCTTAACCTCTATCCTATGTTACAAAAATATCCTTAAGGTAATAAATACAGCAAATTGGACCTTATAATAACCATTCATTGCAAAATTGGCCTCCGGCCCTTCATTTGCAGCTGACTATTACGTGTTCAACTGGCAACTGTAAACTAGTATAGAGTGGAACTCTTAAAAATAAAAATCACATGAGTACAGAATTTTTTTTATGAAAATGATTTACTTACTAAATCTTCAAAATCTATTTATTGTTGTCTTAAGTATTCAGCTTATCAATATTTAATCTCGTGATAACAATTTGTTATATCAAATAAATTTTGAAATTAAAATATGTTAATCTAATTTAGCTATGAAGATTGTCTTTTAAATTTCAAATATGAACCTTTATATTTATCAGATTAACATTTATCGGATATATGCAAATGGAAGAAAAATTCGCCATCGAAAGTTTACTTTATTACTTTAAGAACAGATTTGCTATGCTTGTTGCTTTACAGTTCTTTTTTTTTTTTTTTTTGCAATTTAAGATATAATTTAGGGATAAACAATGCAATTTAGCATTTTTTAGATATTTTAGAAATGAGAAAGTCCCAAAGACTTTCTAAATATTTCTCTTTTATCCTTAACCTATGAACCATTACTTCATTCGTCCAAAGCTATGCTAAATGTGAGATTCGCCGTTCTTGTGGTTGATCTAGCAATTCTGGTCCCATTAAACTTGCAACATTTACTTTTTCATGCATATTAAGAAAAAATCATTTATTTTATTTCATTTCCGAATTTTGTGATTCATGTTTTAAATTTCTTATCTCAAGTAGAAGTTCAACAAAAGGTGATCAAAGTCACAGGAGATGGGAAATGATGGAATTTTAATTAAGTGATAGTATATAATCGAATACAAATGAGAATGATTTTGGTCCCGATTTTGATCGGTAGAGCCAACAATGGCGACGCCAACATGGATGCTCAGGTCAACACACCTCCAACAGTAACTTTATTCACGATTTATTTTAAGCATTTATATCACCCTTTTTTCTCACCCAAGAGAATAAGCTTCAAGTGGGTCGGTAGCCACCATAGGGACTGGTAACAGGCTTTGGTGGCCACCACCTTGATAGATTACAGGATTCAGTAATGCCTCAATTGAGCTAGATTTTGAGGGACTTTGAGCAGATGATAACAATGGCTAGAAGATGACAAAGATCAAGGTGACGACAATTCAAATTTCTTCTGATAAGGATGCTCCACCTCCTATTGATGATGACAATGATGATATGAAAGTTGATTATGAATGAGTTGGGGAAAAAGAGAAGGACATGCCTCAGCCTTAGGAGGCAAATGAGGAAAGGGAAAAGCCACATTGGGAGAGGGAAAATGAGAGATGACTAGATTGTTGGAAAGAAATAGGAGCGTAATTGTCATTTAAACTGATAAAACTTACCAAATAAGGAAATGGAGCAAAATTGTTGGAACAATTAAAATAGGAAAATAGAACAAGATTGGTAGGCCCAAAGGAGTATTTAATAACCACTTATGTTTTAAAAGTGAGCTAAATTGGTCCGGGTAAATCATAAGAATAAATCAATGTCAAATGTTGGTATAAAATCCATATTTTGTCCCTTAACTATTTGATTTGCCTTAAAATAGTCCTCTAACTCTCATATTGCGTTCAGTTTGAGTTCATTTGGTTAGTTTGGGTGTTATCCCTGATGGAAAATGCATATGTGGCAATCTGCCCTAATCTTTTCTCATCAACAAGCGCCGCTGCACCATCTCCGATTCTCCTTAGCGACTCAGCCCTCTCGACCTTCGCTGCCAGCGACCCTCTCGCCAATAGGCCTTCTCCTTTGCCCAACTCTCCTGACTTTTTCTCCAATTCCAAACTCAATATTTCAACCCAATGCTCCAATCGGTCCTCTCCTTCAAAGGCGTTTGCCGACGAGCACACCTCTGTTGATTGTTGACCATGTATCTTGGTGCCAAAATGGAGAGGAATAGCATCAAATGAGGAATCAGATAATCAGATAATCAAATGGGTAATCAATGAACTCATTGCCTTTCCTCCTATGTGTTTCCAGACAGGGAATCAGAGAATTAGAATATTGGAGAATTAGAGAACTCGTGTGCTTTGTGAATTGAAGAATCGAAGATTTTTTCCGCCTCTCTTCGTCTCCCACGAAACCTTCATCCAACTGTCTCTGGTTTTCCTCTAGTCGTCTCCATCAACTGCCACGATTCTTTCCGCTCAATGCAGCCTCCAACTGATAGCCTCTAGCAAGCGTTCGTGGGACTGGCGTTCAATGTCAATAGCCGTTCAACAAAGTAGGGTTGGCATCGCGAGCGTTGTGGCTGATTCTCCAATAATAGTGAAACCGAAGCCTCATTGTTTGGGTTTGGAATCATACATCTTCAAAGGTGTTTGTCAGCAGAAGAAATAGTGTATTTTTAGTGATGATTCAAGTGAGGAGAGCAAGCTATGGATTGTCAGCAGTGGCTAGGTTTGCTCTGGCGGAGGAGAATCACCGTCACACCAAAGGCAGAAAAAGACGGCTGATCAAATCTCTTTAGAATTGGGGAAGATGATGGGTTTGGGTTATTTGAGTTTTAGGTCCCCAAGATTATTATTTGTATCATTTTGGGCCTGAATTTTCATTTCTGTACAATATGGTCATCCATTTTTAGTTAAAGAGGAAGCCACGTGGCAGTGTGTGTGTTACGTAGGCAAATTCCATCTAAAGTAATGTTTGAATTAATGGTATAAACTAAAATGGGAGACAAGCTAAATGAGTTAAGAGACTTCAATAGACACTTTTAGAGTTAAGGGATTATTTTAGGACAAACCGAATAGTTAAAAGACCAAATTTGAATTTTACCCTTAAATGTTGCTTCTGTGTACAGCAAAGAAAAAAATCATTTTTAGAATGTGTTTCTTACATCCATAAGATGCTATTTTCCTTTTTAGAATTGCACATTTTCTATCCAAACATTAATACAGTTAATGAAACACAAATCCTTAATTTATTTTCCAATTTGCTTCCTCATTCATTTTATGGTCGACTTTAAGTGGTTATATATTGCCACATCAGAACACACTCATTTTCATACAAAATATTCTAATTTACCAGGAGTAGCTAATTTGGTCCAATTTAAAAATGTGAATGGTGCATTTAAAGGAAGAAGTGATCAATTTAAACTAAGTCACAAACAAGAGTTATTTTTCGTGACTTTTGCTTAGGGGCATATATTGAAAATTCATAGAGGAAATGGTAGAGCAGGGAAGAGTTAGGAGCACATCCAAATGGATTTATGCCCCAAATCATCATGAAGTCCTAAATAGTGGTGATCACTATTTAGTTTAAATCGAAAACTTAAAAAAATCAGAAGTTTAGTTTGGATAATTTAGTTTCCCAATTGAAACTCTAACTGAAATAACAAAATAAAATCTTATAATTTATAAGCACAATAAAGATGCAACAAAGAAAAGTAGATAGAAAACCAACTATAAATAAGGTAAGAAACATAAATACTCCCTTCATTATACATTGACTGCATCATTTAACTTTGCACGATTTTTTAGGAAAGTTGCAATTTTCATGTTTCAGGCAATTCTACCTTTCTTTCTTAGATGATTCACTGATCACCAGCAGCTTCCTACTGTTAGCAGTGCCCTCCATTGTCGACTCAAGCGGCTCAATCATCAATTCATCAGTAAACCACCAAAACCCAAAAGATTAACTGCCAACGATTCGTTGATTCGTAACCTCTGGTGCCAATCATCTCTGCATCGATTCCAGCCCGACACGTCAATTGCCATACTCGTCATGTCAATTTCCATCCCTGATGCATTGATCCTACTCTTCGTCACCTGTAGATCATATGAGTCTTTCATCCATCAATTACCACTGTTCTCGATGCTACTATGGTCCCTTCCTCGATCGTCCGTCTGGTCTGGGCATCGTCGACTAGCATCCTGATGACGCCAGTCTCTACATCATTGGAGAGACGTCGCTGAAGAGTCCTGGGGGAAAAAAAGGATCAGATTTCAAATGGTTAATAGGGTAAAAGGAGAGGGTATAATAAAGTTAACTTTTTAACTGTCAAATTTCAATAAATTAATTATTTGAACATATAATTATTTTATATTATAACAATGCCAAATAACATAACAAATTAGTGCCAACCCAAGAATCACACATTTCTTAAAAGAAAAAAAAACTAAGAACGACGTTACCCATTAATTTAGCGACTTGTTCGCATATGTGGTTGTCATAGGCCATTGGAGTTGGTGCCAGAAGAGATTGCAAGATAGAAATTTGGGTTAGGTTCATAATTAATGGAGGACTCAAACATTTGACCATCGTTAGGTTTGTCGCTTTCTTTTGCCTTGCCAGATGAGGAATTTTGGCTGGGTTTGAATGACTGAAAGTTGTCGAGTTCATCTTAGAGCTCAGTAACCTCAATTTTACGTTTCATGGTTCTTGAATCTCGAGGATGAGGATCATTTAGAAAGTGTGAGATGTGATGGAATTTATAGATGGCAACAAAGTGGATCAGACACAAATACCCCCTACTCGCTATCTGTGCTCATGGTTTTTTTAATATCTGCCACTTCATAAGTATCCACAAGCAGGTGAAAAATCTGATCTACACCTACAACCCATGGGTAATCCATTACTGCGTTGGAGGTCCATCGCCATCCAAAAAATGACCAACAATAGTAACGACATATAACAATTTCAACTTGTTTCGTACAATGTTTTAGATCTCGTATTGAATAGTGTACTATTTTTCTAATTGTACGGTATAATATTGGTACCATATCATATTATCTCGGATGTGTCGGTTTTAAATATTTTAGGTACATAAATATGTGTGTGTGTGTGCGCAAATATAACACATCAACACATAGAATATACCAAAATTTGATATTGTAAGAGTGTGAAATGTATATCATATGCATTTTGATTAATTAATTTTTTTTTATATAAATATTCTATTATATACATAAAAATCATAATTTTTAATGTATGAAAAAAATAAAATTACAAATTTTCTTTCAAATAATAGTAAATGTTTGTTATATACCTAATCAATTACACATACTTATAATATATTTTACCTGAAAATATTTAAAAAAATGCTAAAAAAAAAAATTACATTTGACCAGTACTATCGCATTATACAACCAGTATAGGGTATACAACAGTCATGGGTCGGGTTGGTTCGGTTTTATGGTGGAACCGAACCAACCCGAAATGGCCTCGGTTCCAAAATTTTTCTACCCAACCCAGAACCGAGAACCGAGCAAAACCAAAACCATGGTTCTGGGTTTCTCGGTTCTGGTTCTCGGGTTTTTCGGTTTATACCATATATTATAACAACACCAAAATTCAATAAATCTACATCCATAATCAGTTTTATGACATATTCAACATAATATACAATTAAATTAATATTTAAATATATGTACTTAGATACATTCAAAAGATTTAAAATGTTGTTCTTACAAAAATACTTGTGGGGTTCTCAACTAGTTTACTTCATTCCAGTAATTCCAATATTGGTATGACATTTAATATGGAAAATTAAGCCTTTAAGACCATCTTCTTCAGTATCAAAACCTAAAATATGTTGATGTCATAAATTTTTAATTTTGCATGACCCAAATGAAAAAAATATCATAATTTTGTCATAAAGAATAGTCTGGAATGAAAGATCGAAAGCAAAATGACTTAGAAGTGGTAGGTCTATGAAGCAAAGTGATTTTAAGTAAATATGGAGAAATTTCGTAAATGATCCCACAACTTCTATATTGTTTCAATTTGGAATATCAGTTTAAAAGTTTAATATAAAAACAAAAAATAACCATCATAATACTTCAAAGAAATATGTGTGTGTGTGTGTGTGTGTGTGTGTGTGTGTGGATATATTAGTAATACTATAATTTTTATTATATAATTATATATATATCTCGGGTTTGGTTCTACCTCGGGTTGGACGATTCTCCTATATGTGGAACCAACCCGAGAATCATGATCAATTTTTACTCAACCCAACCCAACCCAATTAGGGTAGTTCAATTTCAGTTTCAGGTTTACCCAACCCATACTCACCCCTGCAGCAGACAGTCTCAGCTCCAGCTATCCCATATTGTTTTTGGTCTATTAATAGTACGTACTGCTTGTACGGTTTGAAATTAAAAACACGGGTTTTGAAATCTAATTAGTTTAATACTTAACAAAATAAAAAAGTCCCCACGCTGCAAGCGAAAAAATGAAACGTTGGGATACTGAAACTGGCATAGACTTGTATTATTGATTCCATGTACGTAGAAAAAAGTAGAATTAAAAAATGTACTTTCTCCAAGTCCATCATCCACATGCAATAATATGTTGGTATTTTTCCCCTAGACCATCATAAATCTTTTCTTAATTAAAGTTCATAACTTCTAGGTTGTGCTCAATTGGCGCTTAGGAGTGTTTTTGGTTTAAGGATTATGAGAATTTGGATTATTTGAAAAGTAAAAAAAAATCCTAAAAGTCTTAATTTTGGTTTAATTTAAAGAATAATTATTTATCATTTTTACTCTCCGAGAAATTTTCATTATCCACAACTTTATAGGATTCATTCTCCCATTGTACTAATGCTTGGGAACATGACAACATAACCTCTAAACCTTCAAATATTTACAAGTTTGGTCCCTAAAATTTTAAAAAATAGAAAATACCCCTTAAAAATTACATTTTTGGACCTTTGGTTTCTAATACTTTAAAAATTTTGCAAAATAATCCCCAAAATTGACATATATAGTCCATAGATATTTATAAAATTTATAGCCACATCACTGAAGTTGAAAGGTTTCATTTTTTGTCATTATGCTGAACCTTTAAAGAAAGATGCAAAGTAACTGGAATTTAAGGGCTAATTCGTTTTAACTTAAGCCAACTTAATTCAAAATAACTTATTTTTATATTTACATCTTTTTTACTTGAAATCAATTTTATTTGAAATTCAATATTATTTAGATGAAATAATCTATTGATTGTAAAGTTTTTATAATACTATTAATTTTTTATGAACTTTTCTTTTTTAAACATTAAAAAAGAAAATTTCATAGAAATTTAATAACATGATATGTTTAAAAAATAAAATTTCATAGAAATTTAATAACATGATAAAAATTTTATTTCAAATGGATTATTATACCTATATAATATTGACTTTTAAATGAAATTGGTTATAGATGAAAAAGATTTAAAACCATTTTAAATTAAGTTGAGTTAAGTTAAAATAAATTGGGTATAAAATTTTCATTCTTTTCAAGGCATGAACCAACCAATCATGGAAAAACTTGGACAGTATTTCTTAGACTCTTACTTTTATTATTATTATTTTTTATACATAGAAGTAACATACATTTTCTCTCTCTCTCTCTCTCTCTCTCTCTCACACACACACACACACGCAGAGTTACAGTGTAGGCTGTATAGCATTGTTTCATGAATTTCGATTGCTTTGTGGGCTCCATCTATAGACATGGGCCAAGTGTGCATTCTTCAAGGTTTTGGTTAATAAACTATCTCATCTCAACAAATGCTTCCATGCATTTTTGTGGATTCGTTAGAGTGCATGCACTTGTACCACTTGAACTAAGCTCAAGGTGCGGATTCTCACTTTTTATAAATGTTAGTCCCTACAATCTTATTTTCTGAGTGTTTTCAGAATCTTTTAAACATCCCCTTAAATTAGGATGGCCACCTTTGGTGACAATGATTATTTCTAAAAATGAGTACTATATAGATTAGGAAAATAAATGTATCATTATTTCATTATTTAGTTGTTTAATTTAACTTAGACTACAAAGCTTGACCCTCAAAGCTGCTTGAGAGTAACAATAGATAGCAGAAGTGAGAGTGAGAAAATGTTATTTTTTAAAATTTAAGTAAGTAAAAATATTATGAAAATGAAAAAAGGAGCAATAGTTGATAGCAAGAGCAGGAATGAGAGTGTCCATTCGAAATAAAGAAAAAAAATTATGTTACCTGCGTTGAAAATGGTCACTGACCAGTAAACTTGGTTGATCTTTCAAATCTTAAGCCAGAGTTAATATGGTCCATATGGGTAGGATTGGGCCTACTCCGGACCGAAACAATATAGACTATTGGATCGGCCCGACCCACGTATTGCTGTGGTATCTTGATTGTGAAGCCCGTGTAGGTGTAGTGTGGAAGGCCCAACCCAGTCTTCCCTCTCCCAACATTTAATGGCAGTGACATTGGTGGGGAGTTCCGCGCTTGCCACTGGTTAATTCTGGCCCACTATGGATAGAGAAGTCCAGGAGGCATTTCCAGAAGGACCATGTTGAACCATACCTCGTTCTGATCAAGGATCGACCTTTGCCAACCCACAGCACTGCCATTAATCAAACACTACTAGCTCTATACTTGTATTATCCATTTGATTTTAATAGTCACCGATCCTTTTTCAGCATAAAAAAAAAAAACAAGAAACACAAAATTGCTTTTTCGAGTGTTTGTTTTTTCAATTTATCACGGTCAAGTTAGTGATTAACTCTGACATTTTAGGTTGACCTCATTATATAAAGTAGGCTACCGCAAATTCAAACAAGAAGGTTCTATCTGAACTATGTCGTTTTTAGGTTTAAAAAATTGATTTCAACTATCAATTAATTATCCAAAACAAAATCATTCTTCAAAACAAAATGTCTAAATAATTGAACCAAAAAACTCGTATCAAGCCAACATGTTAATTGGTTTTTGTGAAGAAATCAATCCAATCAGTTTATACTGAGTTGAGTGCGTAATTGAGCACTACAAATAAATTATAATTATACTAATGAAGCGGACAAGAAAAGAAAAATAAAAAAGACTTGTAAAATGGGAAATGACAAACAGCATGCAGGCTAATGAAGACAATCAAGCACATGGCGGACCTGGCAGGTGAAACAGAAAAGGAAAAATCCAGAAAGAAGAAAATAACCAATGGAGGTGCGGTGTAATATTGCTATACTTGCGTAACAAGCTCCACAATGCAATGTAATGTAATGTAATTACTTGGTGCAAAAGAAAATCTCTTGCCTGTTTCCTTCCTTGGCACCGTAGATGTAGAGTAGATCGAGGGGTTAAATTTTGAAAACACACAAATATATATATTCCTTTGCTCCAATCCAATTACAGTCAAATGAATTCTTTTCCATATTTTGTATTTAGAGAGAGATTCTGGATTTTGGAATTTTATATTGCTAGGGTGACATGACGCCGCACGCTAGTACTGCTTTTTATTATGGCCTGCCCCTTCCTGTGAAAATGAAGAAATTAAAACTTTCCAGAAACTCTCTGTTTTTAGGCGTGGCAAAGTAAACAAAGCAAAGATTAAAGGGAAATTTACAATTACCCCTTAAGATATTCTCTAACCAACAATTTGCCCACTCTATTTTGAGAAATCCACACTTTACTCTCTATATTTTTTACACTACTTGATAACAACTTCTAAAACTATATTTAAACTATATGATAATCATCTTCTATTAATTTTAATCTCTTTAATATTTTTTATATTTAATAGATATTTTTAACTATTAATTTTTCCTTTCTGTATATATATTTTTTCCCTTGTAATTACATATAAGTATTTTTTAAAGGTCAGTTAGCTGTAAAAAAAATATGAAAAATATTAAAATTACTGAAATATTATTATCATATAGTTTAAATTAGAGTTTCAAAAATTATTTTTGGACACTTTAAAACAAATTGCAGGTAAAGTGTAGATTTTTGAAAATAGAGGGGCAAAGTGTAGGTCAAATCAAACCACAGGGGATTTTTGTAATTTTTTCAAGATTAAAATACGTATGAAAGTTAAAAAACTCCCTCAACTCCAGGCAAAGAGTGACAAATAACTGGAGCTGATTCACAGCATTAGGTTCAATATTCAATGTTCAAATATGTCTTTAAATTTTTCGGAAACAAAGGATATGTAATACATAAAGTAGTACCTGTGATCTTTACGAATTAATTAAGATGATAATATTCTTCAGAGATGAAGAATTATCCCATACCCAACCCTCTTTAACTGGGTCCTAATCATAGACAACACTCATTGGTGACGGGTTAACTCAGGCAATAACAAGGAAATTTCTTCTCATGTCATGATCATATGCCAAACTTTGTTTAATGTTTGTTCCAGTATAATAACAATTTTTGTAGTATAATGTATGCAATGTTTACCAAAAAAAAAAATCACTCAAATTTGTGTAGTATAATGTCTGTAGCATAATTTATGTAGTAAAATAATATGTGGAGTATGATGTCTGTAATATAATAATTTGTGTAGTGTTATCGGGCTCTTATTCCTCAAATTACTTAAACCTCGTTTCCTTAGAAAATAAAAAATTAATTACTATTCATTTTTTATTTTCTATAAAAACATTAAAAAAGAAAAAAAAATTACCTACTGTAAATTTAAACAGGAGAGCGGGTTCTATCAACAAAAAAAAAAAAAAAAAGGAGAGCGGGCATGAAAAGCAGTTAGAAAAATTAAGAAGCATCCCTAACTTTTTCTATATTTTTCTCTTTCTATTTTAAAATACCTACATTTTACCTCTAACTTCCCTTACGTTATGCAATTATAACAACTTCTAAAACTCTAATTTAAATTACTCTTTCGTCCCATTTTTTTTTTTAAATTTCATTTTTTCACTTAAATTTATTTATATTAATATTTACTATAATATAAATAAATTTAAGTAAAACTTAAGCTAAGAACTAAAATGTTACAAAAAATTTAATATGAAGGTAGTATTAGGTACCTATGTTTCATTAATTTTTAAATTTTTTATGTTATTTTTATAGTTAATTGATATTTAAAAAATACTAATTTGTATTGAAATGAAGAAATATGTATTTACAAAGAAGAAAAATAAGTAATTTAAAAATTTTATTAACTGTAAAAATATTAGAAAGATTTATGGTTTAAATAATAAATTTAAAGATTACTGTCACATAACATAAAAAATTAAAAAATAAAATTTAGATTTTTGAAAATAAAGAGATAAAGTGTAGGATACGGTGTATAGTTTTCCCAAAGTAAATATTTCATTTGAAATCCAGAAGAGGAAGACTATTCGTGAACGGATCCCACGTAATTGTACACTAGTGTAATTAATTAAAGAAGGAAAAGGCAGATTCGGTTGATGAGGCCAGGAACCGGTGAATCGGTGAAGTCTGGTGTGTTCTTGCGACTTGTGAGCTTTGTCAGCTTTCCGGTGTGCGACTCTCGCTCTTTCTGCGACGTGTGCGTGCATAAATATAACGCACAGGACCCAGATGCCCGGCCCAACCCATTGTTCAACCGCCCACGTCTAAAGATCAGCCCCGAGTTCGAATTTTCCTACTCCCAGACGCCAGACTTTGACGATCTCGAAGGTTTTGAAATTTCCATAATCAAATTCCCAGAAAAAGGTTCTACTACAAAAAAAATTCCTCTGCTAGAGGAAACCAGCTACCAGCGTCAAAAACCAGCTAGAGGAAAATCGCAACAAAACAAGCAAATCCCTGCTAGCCACCTGTTTATCTTCTGATATATAAGCTAGGCCAGGCCTCCCAAACTGGAGCTCTGAAAATTCCCATCATATTTAGTTGGCTCTGTGATTTTTATTTTTTCTCCTATAAATATGGAATTAATTTCTTCGATCCCTTCCGATTCGACAAACTCGTTCCGATGCCACGCTGAATGGATTCTGTGCATGCCGGTTATTCCATCCCGCCTGTGAAATCGCGTTTCTTCGACCCTTGTTCCGTTTCCGGGATCTTCAATTTGAAAAAGTTCAGCTCTCTCAGTCTTGGTTGCCGCGGTTCCGGTCTCTCTGTTTCTTGTTCGCCTTCTTCAGCTCCTACGTCCGTGTCGGGTCCACCCAGAATCGCCATGGGTTCCCCGGATAATTTGACCAAGCCCAAGATCATTACCGGTCCTGGAGGTTACGTGCTTGAAGACGTTCCTCATTTGACCGATTATGTCTCCGATCTTCCGGTGAGTTCTGTTTCTATGTTTGTTCTCTTCGGTTCTGCTCGTTCTTTTCCTTGTTGGTTGCCGAGAAAAGCAAATGAAGCAGGACATGGGTAACAAACAGTAAAAGTACTCGTTTCATAAACACTGTTTCCTTTAAATTGTGCAGGCAACCAACGAGCTTCGCTTCATCTTTGCCTTTCAATTTATTTTTATTGCCTCTAACCTGAAAAATATATCGAACATGGGAGAAGATTTTAGTCCCATAGTAGTTGTTTCCTCCTGTTTCTATCTGAGATCACTGCTGTAGTGATTTTTGCTTGTGCTTTTTTAATTATTTGTGGGTCAACTTTGCTCGCAGAAACAATTCCGATTGTTGATAGTCTGATTTTTTTTTCTCTCTTTTTGGAATTTCTTTCTTGTTTCAGACGTATCCCAATCCGCTGCAAGACAATCCTGCATACTCTGTGGTTAAGTGAGTTTATTTGCTGCCATTGATGGATTAAACTTCATGTTCATTTTATCTTTGAATTTTTTCTGGGTAAAAAAAAATTGTGCTACAAATCTTTTGTCAAAGTTTCTTTAAGCGCTGAATTAACATTCACGGGTTTGATTTTCTCACCAGGCAATACTTTGTGCATGTAGATGACACAGTTCCTCAAAAGGTCAGTTCCATGTGACTTCCTCTTTTCTTTTCAGTCTCACATGATTCTTCTTTTTGTTTTATTTTATTTTATTTTATTTTTTGGATAAAAAAATTACCATCAAAACTTAGAGCAGTAAATTTTGGTTGATTGAAATTGAATGAATAGCCTCATTTGTAGTTGAAAAATGAGTGCAAAAGTTGCCCGAGTCTAACGTACTTTCACTTGGAGCGGCAGACCTGTTCTTCAATTGGCTGGAGGCCAAGATGCTTTGCAAGTGTTTCTTTGATGATTAAGTGGGAATGTAGGTTACTTGGTATATAACGTTCGTTGCACAGAATCTTGTCTTGGCTCTAATCGATCCTCTCTCTTTAATAGGTTGTTGTTCACAAGGATGGTCCAAGAGGCATTCATTTTCGACGTGCTGGGCCCCGTCAAAAGGTTGGTGTTTACTTTTATTCTGTATGAAGTATGGAATGACCAACCACTATCAAATTATGTTTGACAGATCCTTTTCGTTTCCTGTTCTCCAGGTGTATTTCAATTCTGATGAAGTTCATGCTTGTATTGTGACGTGTGGTGGTCTGTGCCCTGGACTCAACACTGTGATTAGAGAGCTAGTGTGTGGCTTGTACCATATGTATGGCGTGAAGAGAGTCCTGGGTATTGATGTGAGTGCATGTTTTCTTTGTAGAATTCAGTTGTCTTTCACTCGTCTTTTCCTTGCAAAAGAGAAGCAGAAGCAAAATGAGGGCAGGAAAAGGATGAGGGAGTTTTCAAATAAAATCTGAGCATGCATTTTTCTGATTTATACTGTGCAATGGTATATTCTGCAGGGAGGATATAGGGGCTTTTATGCTCGAAATACCATTACATTAAACCCCAAAGTTGTGAATGATATCCATAAACGAGGTGGGACAATCCTTGGGACCTCAAGAGGTGGGCATGATACCTCAAAGATTGTTGACAGTATCCAAGATCGTGGAATTAACCAGGTATGTGAAAGATACTCGGGACTTATTATTAAAATTGTTTATCAACTGAGTCTGGCTGTCATGGAAAAGGCATATTTATCCAACCATTAAGCTATGGTGTTTGGCTAACTTAGGTATACATAATTGGAGGTGATGGGACTCAAAGAGGTGCATCTGTTATATTCGAGGTACTTTTGATTTTTTTCAACATTTAGTACTTTTTCCTATAAATATGTATGTTAATTACTTTGCACCCTGAACCAAACAGGAAATCAGAAGGCGTGGTCTTAAAGTTGTTGTTGCTGGAATCCCCAAAACCATAGATAATGACATTCCTGTGAGCAGCCATCATTACCCAATTTTAGAATGTCATACTCATACAAGACTGTTTAGCATTACATCATATGTTACAGATGTAACCATCTTTATACAATGGCAGGTGATTGACAAATCCTTTGGCTTTGATACTGCTGTCGAGGAGGCACAGCGTGCTATTAATGCTGCACATGTTGAAGCTGAAAGTATTGAGAATGGAATTGGTCTTGTGAAGCTAATGGGTCGTTACAGCGGTAAGTATCTCGTTTTCGTTGGAGTCTTCCTGAGTCAAATTCCACATAAGGGTTTAAACGTGATATAAATTTTCCAGTTGTTGTATGTGATAATGTAGATACGTAAACTGTCATAATATGACAATTTCTCATCATAGAGATCTTGACTATATGCTGCTGAGCAGGGTATATTGCAATGTATGCTACTCTTGCGAGCCGAGATGTTGATTGTTGCTTGATTCCCGAGTCACCCTTCTATCTTGAAGGACCTGGTGGACTTTATGAGTTCATTGAGCGACGACTCAAGGAAAACGGGCACATGGTTATTGTGATAGCTGAGGGTGCAGGGCAGGAGCTAATCTCAGAGAGCATGGGGTCGGCACTTCAGAAAGATGCTTCAGGAAACAAACTTCTCCAAGATGTTGGGCTATGGTTATCACAGAGGATAAAGGTACATGCACTCCTCATGTTTAAAATAATTCTCTACTATCAAGGTGGCAATGTATACTTCATAAGTATTAATTTCGAAATGAATATATCATTTTCATCTTTTCATTTTTGTGCTTTTGCAGGATTACTTTTCAAAACGGAGGAAGATGGCCATAAACCTCAAATACATAGGTTGGTAAATGGCTGAAGTACAACATATGCCACTTAAATTTTATCTCAATTTTTTATTCGGTCTTTTTCTTTTTTCAACTACATGTCAAAACTTTAAATAGTATAAATGATTACACTACATCTCCGTCTCCAAAATACGGGAAAAAACCTCAGGAAAACCTGCTGTTGTTCACTTATTTGATGTGCCCTTCCTCTTGCAATGAGCTAGCTCAAAGTTTTCCCGACAAGGTTCTTAGAATCACAAATTCTTAAGTTTGACTTAACTGGTGTAAGTTTTGAAAAGGAGAGAGAAACTTGAAGCATTTATTGTGAGCACTGAGCAGAAAGATCAGATTAGATAAGTTTAGTGTAGGCAACTTTTAACATTTAGGAGATTAGAATCAAAACGAAGTGATTTACTTGCAAAATTACCAAGAGTGATTCTTTTTTTTATTATTATTATTAAAAAGGAACACAATCTAGCTGAATGCTAAACGCTGTAACCAACAATGCACTTGAATCAATGGTATACATGTGTGAGCCCTCCTCTTTCAATAGCATGTTTGTTGTTTAGGGACATAATCCAGAATTAATTCCCTTCGGCTTTTGGCAGATCCCACATACATGATTCGTGCTGTCCCAAGTAATGCATCTGATAATGTTTACTGCACACTTCTTGCTCAAAGTGTTGTGCATGGAGCAATGGCAGGGTACACTGGCTTTACATCTGGCCTTGTCAATGGCAGGCAGACATACATACCCTTCAACGTGAGTCCCTTCTGCAACTTGGTTTCAACATGAAAAGACGTTAGAAGAGAGCTTTTTGTCATATGCCATGTTTATACAACATAAGTTTTGGTTTGTTTGTGACAATATCATTTCCATAGCTTTTTATGTAAAACTTTTACGAGATGACGTTGAACTGTTAAATGGTTTATCCAGCGGATTATAGAGGGACAGCACAAGGTTGTGATCACTGATCGAATGTGGGCAAGGCTTCTGTCATCGACGAACCAACCAAGCTTTCTGAGTCCTAAAGATATTGCGGAAAGCAAGCAGGAACAGGCCACCCTGTTGTTGGAGAATAAGAGCGGTGCCACAGACAGTGTGGAGAAGAAAGAGATTAGCAGCAACAATGTTGATAACAAAGCGATCATCCGCAATTGATTTAGAGTAATGAAGTTAGTTTTGAGATATCGTTTCAGCATTCCGAAATATAACCTTTGTTGAGGGACCTGGGTTGGCAGTTAATTTGTTACCTTAAGTTTGAATGGTAAAAAGAATATTATCAGACGTGTCTGACAATATCGGCTCATAATGCTGAGCTGCAAGCTGGTGTTGCAGAAGTTTTTCAATCTGATTAATTCATTGCAGATGCGAGTTCATCTCCGAACTACAAGTTTGATACGAACATCTATAACATATGAACTGAGTGCTAACAACTTACTTTATTTATACTTCATTTCTTTGAAAAACAAATTAAAAATGGGTTGTAAGTAGACCAACGAAAACGCCCACTTCTTAAAATATGATCAAGGAAAAAATGCCCACATTTTAAAGGGTTTGTTTGAAAACAAATTGTAAGAGTTTTGGATATTTTATTAATAGTGAAGATGAAATTGCTGAAAAAGTTAGAAGTTACCTTCAGATAGTTTTTTTAAAATTCTAATGATAACCACTGATATTAATACCAAACGGAGTCTTTTAGTTCTTAAGTCGGTGACTAGCACTAGAATATGTAAAAAAGAATTGTTAACATAATGGAACTTTCATTACTTAATATCTTAGCACATGCATGGTGAGATCAATGATTGTCTACATCTAGCAGCGGGAGCTAATCACATGGAGTGGTAAGAATAACATCATCTTCAATTTAAAGCAATTGAAATTTGATTTGATTTTTTTTTTGTATAAGTGTTTATCACTGGAAAATGAAATGATATATTATCTTGACACATTGCAAAGTAGAAAATGTTGCAATTGAAGTGACAAAGAGTGAGAGCTCAGTCATCTATGGTCTCTAATATCTGGAGTAAGAATGGAAAAAGATTAGTTCATTTTTCCCCTTAAAAAAATAAAAAAACAAATATCGTAGGTCATTAAGAATGTGGGCCCAAAAACTACATATCACCGGGCTAATAAAAAAACCAAAGAAGCCCAATCTATCTTGGGCCTTGTGGCGGTTGGTCCGAAATGCCTTTCCGAAGACAACCGCTATTTTATAACCGTCATCAATCTCAGCAATAGAAACAGACACGTCGTCGGAGCTGCAGTGTCTCGTCAGTCGGCGCCGCCACCAGTAAGAGAACAAGCAATAGGAACAGACCCGTCTGGCCCAGCATTATGAATGGCTGACCCTCGAAGAACGTAGCGCCCCCAAGCGCTAGATCGTCCGCGAGTGCCTCGCCTGCGGCAGCAACAGGTAGCCCCCGCCCCAATGCAATTCTCGGGTTTTATCGTTGCAATTCGAATTTATTTGGTTGTAATTTCTTGTCATTTATTCTGATTCCACGCAGTGTTGGTTCGTCGAGCATCGCAATTGCGAGATCGTCCACAGACGTTGGGACTGTTTTTCTTGGTTGCGGTTGGAGTCGACAGCGACGAAGTAAAGCTCAATTATGTGCTTTGTCTGTGGATCATCATTCGAAAGTCAATGATTCGTCATCTTACGTTTGGCGATCTTGTCGAAATGAGAACAAGTTTCATTCTTTTTCTTTATGGTTGGGGTATCAAATATAAAGCTTCATTAGGTTAGCTTCTGCTAATAGCTAAGTACACTTGCTACTGCTCTGTCATTATATTCCTAATTTCTTGTATCAGTGGATTGTTCCTAATTTCTTGTATCAGTGGATTGTTCCTAATTTCTTGTATTATTGCTCTGTCTGATCAAACTTGCATTGAAAAATTTGCAGGGTGACCTAGACAACATGTTCCATGTAGAGAAAGCGCATTTCATTTTAGAGGAAATGGCATGAATGGCTGCATTGTGGAGACCTGTAAAACCAGTATTATGGCTCCATTACAATTTACAACTGATGGGCTAGACATCTTGAGCGAGCCCTGGATTTCAGAACTAAAGGTACATCGTGCATCATGGGCTTCATTTCACATCCTTCTTGTTTATAGTTATGGAATGTTTCTCTCTGTGTTGTATAGTGGGCTGTATATCCTTTGTCATTCTGCAAGTACCTTGAAAAGGCAATAGTTTCAACTGTTTCTTCAATCATAACTTCAAGGAGGAGCCAGTGAGCTCGGTTGTACTTCAATTATTTTGTTAAACCACTCTTGAAAAACACAATAGTGTTAACCATTTGACAACTTCACATCCGATTAATGTGTCTTTTCCCTTTCCAGCAGTCAATTGGTGTCTCAAGTAGACCAGATCACCCGTTATTTTGGTTTTGAAACAACATTAATGAGCAGGGTGTGTGATATGGGAGCGTGAAAGCCTATAGGTCCTTGGTTCAATACTAGGTCAAAGTTTGACAAAATGTATCATTTTTGCATAATGGTTGAAGAACTATTCTTGCTTCCTGGTTTCATTGTTTTCTGCATTTCTGCGTTTTGGTGGCAGTAACTAAAATCTGGTTCTTATGGTAACATCATCCTTTTTTGAGCTTAGGGGGTCTGTTTTAGGATCCCAGTTTTAGGAAAGGTAGTTTGGTGTGCTTAATAGGTAACAACAACTGACAGACAAAAGCATTAATTCAAGTGTTCTATGTACACTAAGCCTGCATTTGAGGTTGTTTCAACAGCATTTTTGTGACTAGATTATATACACACTGAGGTTTGAACATTGAGGACTGACATGACACCATTTCTGATTACAAATATGTGACATCAGATTGGGAAGTAATCGTAGGACGGATTCATCCATTTACCAGCTTAGCCACATTTCAATCATACCCAAAGAAATGATCAAATTGCAGCAGGCCTTCCATCCTTCCTAGGATCACTTACTGCTGTCAGTGTCCCATGGTATATGCTTGGATTGAGATTATTGTGACTTTTCTGACCCACTCCACATGGGTTTTTAAGAGCTTGAACTACAAGCTGAACAATTGCTCCACCGGCATTGGCCTTTAGTTGATGACCTCTCTCTTCCAAGAACCCCCTTCTTTCTTTTGCCAGCTCAATATGGTCACCATCAATTACAGTCCAATTTTCATAGAAAACCACATTCGGTATTAGCTGCAAAAAACCCAGATAGAAATTTGAATATCTTTTAGGGTCATATGTGATTTTACTGATGCTCACAGGTTGAACAGGTGAAACACCTGGTGATAGACCCTTGGATTCTGAACGGCTGCTAGAGGCTCAATCCCCAAAACAAAATGGTTAACGAAGACCTGAATTATGGCTGGAATGATGTAGAGTCCACCACTACCCCCAATGACCCCAGCCAGCTTATTATTCTGTCAAAGTCCAGACAATATGGATTGGCATGTGAAAGATAGCTGGGAGCTAAATAACAACGGCGTAAGAATTAAAAGAAACAAGAGTTAGACATCTTTCTCAGACCTTTGTAATTATAAGTGGTGTCATGGAAGACAGAGGCCGCTTTTTTGGTCTAATGAAATTTGCAGGGGCAGGAGGGAGCATATCCTGAGAAACCTCTTTGGGTGCTGAAAAATCACCCATCTCATTGTTGATCACAATACCAGTGGATGGAGAGAGCACCCCAGCCCCAAATGGATAATTAACGGTTGTTGTCATCGATACCGCGTTGCGGTCTGCATCTACAACACAGAAATGGCTTGTTCCATGATCTCTGAGCTGACTCCACCTGATGACAAGGAATTTTATGAAGTTCAAAAGCATTGGAAAACTTCACCTTACACTATGCACGTTACCATTAGACATAAAATTACTGAAAAGATAATGGTACCTATACATATAATATTCTGAAGGAAAAGTGGTGTTGTCAAATATCCGTCGCTGAATTTGCTTTGCATATGAAGGGGACAGCATTTGAGTGACATATTTTCTTATGTCTACAAAGTCAGGGTCACCCAAATTCATCCTCACTGCAAACATGTGTTTCATCGCCTCTATAAGACGATGCAACCCTAAATTCCCTTCAGCAGCTTTCGGATCCCCATAGCTGTCAAAGATGTCCAACACCTGTTTCCTTACAAATAATCCTATAAGTATGAAAGAGTAGGAATGCACAAACAGAAATGCTGAAGTAAAAGAGTAGCCCTTCAACCAACTTCTGCACGTTCACATTTTACCCTCTTTTAAAAGTTTGTTGATCACGTAACAACAAAAGTAAAAACTTAAACAATAGCCACCAACAAGTTATATTGACTCTACAACATAAGGCACATATGAACACACTGGCACACCGACACAGATATATATCAAGGAAATTTACCCACCAAGGACACGCCAAGTGTTCCACTTGAAGGAGGAGGCATTCCATGAATTGTATATCCCATTGCGGTTGTAGTGATTGCGTCCGTTACTTTGACCTTGTATTTTCTTAGATCCTCCATTGTCAAAATCCCACCAGCCCGTCTCACATCTTCAACTAACTTCTCGCCAACAGTTCCATTATAAAACACCTGTGGTCCTTGCTCTGCCACTGCCTGAAGGCTTCTGGCCAACTCCATATTATGACATTTATCTCCAGCTTGTAACAGCTTCCCGTACGGTGCAAAGACCTGCCTCAGCCCAGGGTCATTCATGATCATCTTTCTGTTGCTTGCTATTTTAAGTCCAAGGTAGGGAGCCACTACAAAACCTTCTCTAGCAAGTTTTATAGAAGGTTGGAATAACTTGCTCCATGTCAAACGGCCATGCTTCAGCCAAGCTTCATGGAGGCCAGCAATCTCACCAGGGACCCCCATTGATAATGCACCACTGTACTTAGCTTCAGGATTATCCGCATACATATTCTGTTCGTTCACAATTGCAATATTATGGTACAGAGTAGCAACTAGACCAAGCTTAGGTTCTTACCCATTTGACACAAAACCTGGCAGAATGATTATATTTTAGGTTATTGCTTATTAGCTCAAGGAGACAGGGCTCCAAACCTCTGAAGCAGCCCTGGGAGCTGTTTCTCTCATGTCAAATGCTAGAGTTTGTGAAGTTGAGGATTCCCTCACCACCATGAAGGCACCACCCCCGAGCCCACTTGCCATTGGATTGACAACTCCAAGACAAATAGCAGTTGCAACAGCAGCATCCACAGCATGGCCACCTTGCCGGAGCGTCTCTACTCCAATTCTGGAACATCTTCCATCATCCGCAGCAACAACACCTTGTTCTGACTCAACGATGTCAGGGTCATCGGCTGCAATCCTTGCATCGTTTTCTCCCTTCAGTAACCAACAGCGAAGGTTGTCTCTCAATGTGAAGCCAACAACTGAATGTACCAAACACGTCAGCTTAGAACAAGCACAAGAGTTCATGATAATTCTTTCAATTCTTAATTGGATGATTTTACTGGCAGGTCTTCTAGAGAGGACCGTTTCAGTGGCCCGAACTTTCAATATTTTTCAGGATTCAAATGTTCAGCTTAATTCTACTGAACGTCCAAAATGTCATCGAACACTCTATCGACCAAACCAATACAACATCATTTAGACGTTTCTTTTCCTGTGTCATCAAGTTTTGTCCATTAGAGGAACAATTTTCGGGACCATCAACACATAAAACCCGTAGAAGTATTCAACGGAATTAAGACAAAAATTATTTACAGCTACGACGAAAAACCAAGAAGAAATCATAAATTCCAGCCATTTCCCATTCAAATTACATAGGAGGCAAAGAAATGAGCAAAGATCAAGTTCAATAAAACAGAGGAACTGACTTGAGAGAGTGAACAAGGCAAGGAGGAGAGACAGCGCTCTGCCTTTCCTCCAATTCCAATTCCTTCTGTTGTTGGTGGCCGTCGAAACATCGGTAACTCCGAGAAGCGGAGCCTTGATGCTCCGTCTGGCCATTCGTCTCTGTTTTGCTCTCTCAGAAATCACGGACAGAGGGAGACAAAATCTGAATCAGAGTTGGTATTAGTTGCTTTGCGGGACTGACAAATAGATGACAATTATTGCTTGCGAATTAGTATGAATTATGACGAACTTTGCTTGGCTTGGCTGCTGGTTGGCGTGAGACTGAGACGTGCAAGGCACTCTCACGTGTATCTTTTTTCCTAAACAGCAACAATAAAAAGAAACAAAAAACGGTAGTTTTCATATCCTGCTGTATCTGTACTAACGCCGAAATTATCCGCATTTAATTATGTGCATCTATAATAATCTATATGTTATATTATAATTACAATTATATTATATTATTATTACACTAATATTCTAAAGATGAACAATTGGTTATTGTAGATGAATACTAACTCAGTTTTGAGCGTAATTTAGCCTGCTTTCCTATACCAAACCCACAATGGATGTACGCCACTTCTGGTCCCTTAATATTTGCTTTTGTCCCCTTTGGTCCCTATCCTTTGCTTCTCACGATCATACCTCTGTCTTGGAGTTAAAGGCAAAATGATGACGGTGGCAGACCAGTAGATCTGAAAGTTTGGGGGCTATTACTGCCAGAGACCAAAACTACAGGAGCTAAAAACATATTGTCCAATTATATTAGAAAAAAGGTTCTCCATCTTTCTACGATGTTACATTTTTATCCACAAACTTTGAAAATTTTTAAAATGTGAAACCATCATATTATTTTGTGACAAAGTGTGAGCAACCTTGCTTCCACTAATCTACGCAATGATTACAAGTGTGAACTATTAGCACAGCACCATGAATCTCGCTTAACACTAATTGCTGAGTCAAGTAACATCCTTTTTTGGCTTTCAACGTTGAAGAGATATAAGACTAGCTAGGAAAACTATTGGCCAAGAGAAAAATTAAATTGAAAAGGCGAGGTTGGTACTGTTCATGAACAATGTTGCTATATTTTTTTAAATTTTTTTTGCTTAATCGCTATTTTTTAATCCTTGAGCTATAGATCTTTTTCTTTTCAATCCCTAAATTTTATTTATTTATCTTTTTTGTTCTTTTTTTTTTTATTTTTACCTCTTTATTAAGTCAATGTTAAACTTAATACATATAGTATTTCTGATTGCTCTATTAATCCCAAACTTTACTTTGAATTTTGTGTTAATGCTTAAATATCACATTTTCTAAGAATGTTATTTAATCTTATAAGTGAAGACTTTGGTCGCTATCTTCTAAGACAATTGTTTCTATCATAGTTCTTCCATTTCTGTGGGAAAGTATTTTTTTGTCAATGATAAAATCCACTTTTAATTGCTAGAACTCTAATATTTCATTTATTTGTCCTTAAACTTTATCGTTGAATGATTATTTTGTTATATTTACATTAAACACTACCATAGAATGGACCGCTGCAATGTGCTGGTGAAAGGAAAACTTATACTCCCTCTGTCCCATATTATTTGAAACAGTTGACTTTTGACTATAGTTTGACTTAAATTTATTTATATTATTAGTTGTTAGAAAAAAAAAATTTTAAAAATATATTTGGAAATTATAGGTTTTTATTTATCATTTATATATATATATTTTTATTTATATACTAAAAATTGAAAATAAAAATTTATAAAGTAATTGATAAAAAGTGAGTATTTTAAAGAATATGGGACAAATGAAGTACTATATTCTAAAGATAAAAGAGATTTTACTGTTCATCAATAATAACCCTTTCCTAGTTTTTTTTTTTCCAGGTTTTATGGTAAAATATCCATTTTAGTCCTTGAATATTTCAGGTCAACCAAAATGATCCATAACTTTCACCTTCTATAACGAGATAGGATAAAGACTATTTCTTTGGCGGTGGTAAGATCACCAGATATTAATGCTTGGGGACCACTACTTTCTAAGACCAACTTTTTTTCCAGGTTTTATGGTAAAATATCCATTTTAGTCCTTGAATATTTCAGGTCAACCAAAATGATCCATAACTTTCACCTTCTATAGCGAGATAGGATAAAGACTATTTCTTTGGCGGTGGTAAGATCACCAGATATTAATGCTTGGGGACCACTACTTTCTAAGACCAACAGTACAGGGATTGAGAGTATATTTGTCCAATTTATGGCAAACTCCCCATGCGATTTCCTTTTTTTTTTTTTGGTAAAATCCATATTTAGTTTCCTAACTTCAATGGTCATCCTAATATTATCCTTTAACTCAAAAAGTGACTCTTAAAGTCCCCTAATTCAACCTAAGTGTCCTATTTTGGTCTTTACCGTTAGTTCTACCGTTATTTTGGATGAAAATTACCTACATGGCACGTATATTGCCACGTGGCAGTCTATTTTGTGATAAGAAGTGATTTGATTGGAAGAATAATCAAGTTTAAGCTAAAATTGGCACAAAAAATAAATTTAGGGACCTAAAAGGATAGTCAACCCAATCTTCCCCATCGCCGCTCTTCTTCGATTCGATCGCCGCCGCCACCGCTCTTTTCTTTCTCTCTCTGCTAACGCTGGATCTTTCTTCTTCCCGATCGACGCTCCAACTTCCCTTTTCATCCACAGCCTCGCTAGTCACATCTCCACCGACCGATTGTCAGATTGAACGATGAGAGGATCAGATGGACGGGCGGCTTCAACGGTGGAGATGACAGGGTCAGCCTTCAGGTGGACGGGCGGCTTTAGTGGTGGGGGAGGAGTCGATGGGATGTAGGTGGTGAATCACGATCAGGCCTTTCCCTAGGCGGTGGCTGTAGAGCAAAACGAGGCGGCGAAGGGTTGGAGGTGGAGTTGTGATTGGCGGGGCTATGGATGAAGGGAGGGAACGTGGAATGTCGGTCAGGAAGAAGGAAGATGAGGCGTCAAAGAAGAGAGGGAGAGGGGCGGCGGCGGTGATCGATCGGAGTAGGGCTGCGATGGGGAAGATTGGGTTAACTATCGTTTTAGATCCCTAAAATTACTTTTTATGTCAATTTTAGCTTGAATTTTATTGTTCTTCCAATCTAATCATTTCTTATCATAAAAGAGACTACCACGTGGCAATATACGTGTCACGTAGACAATTTCCATAAAAAATAACAGTAGAACTAACGATAGGGACCAAATATGACACTTAAGTTGAGTTAGAGGACTTTAAGAGCCACTTTTTTCAGTGAAGAGACCACATTAGGATGACCTTTAAAGTTAGGGGATTAAATATGGATTTTACCATTATATATATATATTTCACAGGTTGAATGGTCAAATCCCCTTTTTGGTCCTCAATATAACAATTCTACCATAATAGTCCCCAAATTTTTCAATCTATTAGAAACTTTTAGAGAAAAATAAAATACTGTTTATTTAAATTTAAAATAATAGATTCTTAAAAGAAAATGAGAGATATGCTTTTAGTAACCATATTAAATACTAGAAACTTTTTCTTTTACATGGCTTTATTCAACGGTTTAGTTAGACAGATTAGATTCAAAGTTTTGATGAATTGAAACATATGCACAATTTACATAATACACACAAGTGCTTTACATGAGTTTGATTCTGAGTTCTGATTAGTTAAAATAGTGCCCAATTTGTATTATGTATAGGTACTTGGTTCTTCAAATGTCCCATTTTACCACTGGTTCATTAATATGTAAAATTTCGGAAAAACTTATTATATGTATATTGTGCAATATTGTCTTGCATTATAAATACCAGAATCATTTTTAAAATTTATTAAGAAAATCATTAAACCCTTAATACCTAAAGTTTTCTATTTTTTGGTTGATCTAAATTTTTTTTTGTTATATTTCTTTATTATTGTTTTGCTAAAATGAAACATTAATCATTATAGTTTACCAACTGTTAACTATGGTTATGGTTTATTCGATTTTAGTCAATTTTTTTTTCTTTTCATCTTCATTAAGTTAATAGTTAAATCATTAATTGATTAACATAAATTAAATACATTTTCATGTTTTGGTCATTTTTTTATTATTAATGATTAAGTTTTATAGCACCAACAATTTACTTTAAGGTTTATGATTTATGAAAATAATTTAGCCCATTATTGTTGAAATTAAAAATCAATTTTTCTATATAAATTTTTCATTGATTTTGAAAATTGGATTTTGAGTTAATAAGGCATGAAAAATTTTATTAAATTGTTTTTTATAACATAAGAAATATGTATTGTTTTGAAACACATATAATGTTTTGTTTCACAGTATTATATTTCAATCATAACTGATCATTTTAATGATCAGAATATAATATAAATAGAACCCAAGTAAAAATTCAAATAAACCAAAATTTTATTTGATTAATATAAATCTATTGGTGAGAAATTTTTAATTTCTTATTATTAAAAATTATTTTCATGCTAAATTCTTATGATTTAATAATATAAATGCCTTTGCTAGGTGTACTTCCTTTATTTCTGGTTCTTATGATTTTTTTTAAAGTTTTTTTTTGTTTTTTCATGGTAAAAATCAATCTGTATCAAGATTGTCATCAACAAAAATGAAAGGAACTAGGAAGTTTGGCAGGGTAATTGTTATTATATGATTTTTTTGGTTATTGTTTTTGTTGTTCATTAGTTCTCAAATCATTTTTTTCAGCAAACTGTTCAGGTTGTCGTGGCAATTCTTCTATTCATGGCATGTGATTTTGATAGAAAAAAAAGAAATTTCTTTCTTTATTGAGCTATTAAAATGTGTGATCTTGGAGTTGTTGGCTGTTTATCAAGTTATTATTTTGTGCTTTTCTGTTCTAGTTTGAATTTAGTGCTTTGAAGATAAAGAAGATTCTATGTATGAGAAAAATTATTGTTGGATAGTGTTCCTTTTGATTGTTTTCTTCCTCTGTGTTGAACATTTATAATGGAAGTTTTGGAGCTGAATTTTTTGACGTATTGGTACAAATGTGTCATTTTTTGTACGAACTCCTTATATCCGAATTGCACTGTCGAACTCCAGTATCTATTGATAGAGCTCGTTTTCCTCTCTTTTTGCTGACTATTAAAATTTGCCCCTTTGTTGTGTTTTTGGTTCACTGAATTATGTTGTGGATGGCAGACCATGGATCCACTGTCATTCCTGCAAAGAAATAGTAATCTAGGTACTTTTTTTTGTTACTCCTCTTATTTGCTCCATTCTAGCTTTATGAGATACATATTCGAATAAGTGACAAAGTGCACAAAAAAAAAATATATTCGGGTAAACCCAACGGTAGACTAACATATCTGTTGTGACATATGTGTTTACTAATTTTGATTGACAAATCCTCCTTTTTCCTTTCTAATTTTTTGGTGCAGGAGCTGCAAGAACTTCACTTGGCTTTTAAAAAAGCAAAGGGTGGTCTTTGGGCACTGAAGCTCTTTATCGGTCAGGTTAGTCTCTATTCTTGTTATAATCAATACTGACATATCTCAATTGTGGCGTTGTACATACATAAATGCTTGGAACCTAATTTTTTGGCTCCATGTCCACTTTTCTTGCTACTTTTGTACTTTGTTTTTCAATGTTCTCTTAACTTAGATTCTTGAGTTTCTTCAACAATCTTAAATACTTATGCCCATGATTTGGTTTCAAGATTTGCTTCTAAAAGTTTGGATAAGTCCATGAATGTGTCATTCCTTGCAGTTGCTTCCATTCAGTAAGACTTGGTCTGGAGGAAGCTCATGGGTAACTTATACTACAAGTCACTGCTTCTTGATCTATGGTTTTGTGAGGAAGCTTATGGTTCTATTTCTGTGTATTGTTAACCCTTTTTTGGGTGCTAAATGCTATCAGAAGATGACAAATATTACAATTCAACTGGATATTTGAAAAAGGGGCATTTCTTTTGCTTGATGATACATTTTCAATTACTACATATTCAGAAAAGAGACATTTTTTTTGCTTTTCTTGATACTTTTTTAGTTGATTTTGATAAGGTTGGGTTGCCTAAGTTTTTCCCTAAATGATTTCTTGAATGGCAGCACTTCATAATTTTTTTGTGTGTTGATTTGGAAGATTGAAGAAACAGAGGAAAGCATTGCGGAAATTGCATAAGATGACAAAGAAGCTACCAGTTTACTTTTCCAGAGGTACTCAACAATGACTCATCCACTAAAAGTTGCATTGTAGACGTTGGAAAGCATTCAAGTAGAGCATTGATGCATATTACTCCTATTACATTTAATGATAAGCTTTTTGCTAGAATATTTACGGTAAGCCCCTTTATAGTTTCGTACTCTGCTAGTGCACACAATGTCCTGAGGTGGCTAGAGTTGGTTAACCTCTAGGCATTATTTTTTATCAAGTAAAATATACAGACAATTCGGTTTGATGTTGGGGCAGAGAAAAATTTTTAGTTAGTCGAAGTTGTTGTTGGTGTGTTTTGTGTGTAAGCCTGAAAGAAACAGTTGAATGGGCTTTGCTTCCTTTTTGTTTGATGTGAGTGTTTTGTTTATGCTTTTGTTTCCACCAACTATTCTTGCTCAATTAACCCTTTTCCTTTTATCACTAGGAACTTTGATAACGCAACGTCTTTTCCTCTTCAACCAAACTTTTTTCCTTCTCCTTTAACATTTATGCTTTGGCTTCTCTTATCACCTGGAACTTTGATGACCCACGGTCTGACCATAGAAAACGGCAAGCACCATATGTCTGTACTACATTTTATTTTCCCACACTCCCTGATGTTAAAAAAAATCTACAATGTTGTTTTTATCTAATGTTCCTATACGATTGAACACTTTTTTATGAAACCAGTCCTTGATGCTATCAATAATTTCTATACAGTTCTCGCAATATGTAATCTGCAGCAAGGACAATGTTGGTAGCCTATATATATACTGTAAAGGATGTGAAGAAGGCCGTGGTTGTGACACCTGTTTTAGAGTAATGACGTCGTTTTAGCGTGAGGCATCTGTTTTCGGTGGTAGCTGCATCGTTTAGAGAAGAGCACTTTAGCATGCTTTAAGTTTTTTCTTTTTTTTTTGTACAGAGGATGGCATCTGGCTGTGCAGAGGGGAAGCTGTGGAAATGTGGCAGGGAAATGATTATCTTGGGAACCAATGGAAAACAGGGGTCTCTAGTGTAAAACTGTGGGTGAGAAGTGAGAACTCTGAGTGAAAACAGGGGATGGGATTCGGCAGTACCATCACAGCAGATGAAAAACAGTGCGAAAACAGCTATGCCTGGATCTTGGAGAAGCTCCTCGAAGTGGACTAGCGGGGAGCATTGCTCACCATTGCCAACATGAGAAAGAAGAAGATCTTGGAGTCTTTTATCATTTGTTATGAAAGATGAAAGGTGTTGGAAGTAGGAAGCTGCGTCGGAACTCCTGTTGTCGAGATCACTGGAAAATTTTGCATAAATAAGCATGCCTGAGTTCGCCGATTTTTTTTTTTCCTTTCCTTTTGCAGTCAAAGATTTTCCTGGAATCACGATTGCTTAGGAGCCCAAATGGAAGGACTGCATTGAAGGTTTAAATGTTGTTGTCAATTTGGCTGAAATGTCCATCAGCACAAGATGGTCTCCTGAGGTTGCTACTAAAAGTTTCTTTTCCTTACAGGTTACTATGCAAAAGTTGATACGGATTAAGTACATTTAAACGACTACGTATATATATATATATTTAGAGTTTCTGAAATTTGAGTTTATTTTTAATCAGGATATATCACCCTACTTGACGTCTAGCATATTCATGTGTCCGTTGAAGTTGTCTGTGAAAAGAATTTGTTGATATTGTACCGTGGAAACTGGTTCAAGCTGTTAAGTGGCTGTTGTCCCTCATTTGCTAAGTCACAGGTTTTTTATTTTATTTTATTTTATTTTATGTTTTCTATTGTGGACGAGCCTTTCCACCCATGGCAATAGGATTTGGGTTGGAGGGTTTAACACGGGTGGAAAGGCTATTGCAGTTGACAATAATATGATTGCTGAATTGAGGAAGATGCTGCAGTGAGTGCGACTAACACCGGTGCTTTACCTACTTTTCTTACAATGATAAAAATATTGGACATGGTTCCAAATTTTTTCATCATAATTTAATGTCTATAGTTTTTCTAAAAATTTAATTAAGTTTATGGAAATGAGTGACTACGCGAGGTTAACATGATACAGGTGTTAATTATATAAATGGAACCAGGTTTATACGGCGATTGTTGAAGACATGTCGTCTGTGAATGCCTCTTTCTGATGCTTGCTCTTACAGCTGATATTAATCAAATCCATACGCAAAGTAAAAGCTATGAGCAATCTAGATTTTATGTGATGATTGGTGATCCTGCTTTTCACATTTTTCATGTCCATTATTTTTTGGGTCGCTTTTATCTTTTTGTATTTTCAAAACACTTATACTTCCAACGAGTAATTTTCAGACATAAAGATATATATGTACCCCTAATGCATTATTAATATTTGTCCCAAAACAATGGCAGCGGAGCACGGGCATGTTTCTAGTGTATATGAAACTGGAAGAGGGCTGTGAGTGCGGCACCTGTTCCTTTGGTTGGGGTAAATTTGCAATTTTAGTGCTTAGGTTGTTGCTTTTGAGGCGATTTGGTTGTTGTAGTTTTTAATTTTTTGCATGGTGGAGAATTGACTGTTTGACACTTGGGGGAGGGTTATTATTCTATTGTAAGCATTGGTCTTCATTTTCTTAGGTTTGTTGGGTTGGGTCCTCCCATGTTTTTCTTGGGCATGTACATCTTTTGGGGAAAAGGTCTAGCTTCAATTTTTTTGTGGTTTTTTTTTAAGTTACTTCAATACTATATGTTGCATGATGTTTATGATGATGTTTATGCCTTTCATCATGTTCAGGTTGGAGATTTTCTATGAACTCAGATGTTGGTGGTGAAAATTTGGGGGCTAAAAGGATTATAGATTATAATTATTGGGCTAATTTACTAATAGTTCTTCATGAGTACTTGCCTTTGCGTTTGAGTCACTAACTATCAAAAGGAGCTAGTTTCTGCTTGGCTGCTAAGCAACTATACTTGCATAGAATTTATATAGATTTTTATTCCTCTCCACTGGACATCTTCATGTCTGTGGACTCTGTGCTATGTCTCACTTCTTGTTTACTTTCTCCCGTTCCCTACAACAACTTACTAACAATAGAAAAGCCCTGTCCAGCAGCATTGGTGCGGGCAGTCCGGCTAATATTTTTATATATGTAGACTAGTTAAGAATTTATTCATGTACTTTCTAATTAAAAAGTTTCTTCATATAACTAATTTATTATGTATAACAAAACTATGACTTTAAGGCGTAAATAAAAATGAAAAAAGTATATATATAGATATATATATATATATATATATATATATATATATATATATATATATATATATAGATATATATATATATTTCTTTATCGTTATTTATTTATTTATTTATTCAATTAAACAATTATACATTTTACCTGAAATATTAAAATTGAAGATGAAAATACCGACATAAAATTCAAATGATGGTGTGTTGATTACTGTGTGTTTTGTCCTGCCTGATTTCTGATGCTTGGCGAGATGTTACTTTAAGAGCATGGTTATCAAAATCAGAAAGGACCGAGTGAACTGTGAACCGGTAATATTTATGGTCTGACTTTCGGCACAATCATATCAATGTCAAAAATTGGTGAAAAATGACAAATACTCGAAACTGTGAACTAGAAACTGTTTTGAACCAATGGTTAAAGAAAAAAAATCTGAAGATGTGAATCATATCAATGTCAAAAATTGGTGAAAAATGACAAATACTCGAAACTGTGAACTAGAAACTGTTTTGAACCAATGGTTAAAGAAAAAAAATCTGAAGATGTGAAGAGGTAGGCTTTTCGATTTTCTTCTTCCTTTTCTCTTCCAATATTCCTCCGGAAAACAAAGCAAATATAACTAAAAGACAAAACGAAAAGCCAAAAAGGGAAAGATTAAAGAAATATCTAGGAGGTAACGTTGAAACCATGAGAAGTTTAAGAAGTTTTCAATCAATAACTTAAATAAAAAGGAAAATAGAAGGCATCTTCTATTTGAAACTTACAATAACTCATCTAGTTTGATTAGTCATATACTTTATCCTTTGCTTCTTTTACGCAGTGTGACAATAAATTGTAAAACCTTATATTAGGCTATACGATAACTTTTTTTAATAATTTTAATTTTTTCAATATTTTTTTGTTTCAATTAATATATATTTTAAATTATTTATTTCTTTTTATAAATACAATTTTCTATTTATAAATACAACTTAGTATTTTTTTAAAATGTCAACTAACTATAAAAAATATCAAAAATTTTAAAGTTATTGGAGCATAACTATCAGATAGTTTAAATTAGAGTTTTAAAAGTTGCTGTTGGACAGTATAAATGAACTATGCTATAAATTGTAGGTTTTTAAAATGAGAGAGACAAAATGATGTGAGGTCAAATCTTAGAAAGATTTCTGTAATTTTCTTAAAAAAAAAATCACATTTAAAATAAGAATGAGATGGAAGAAAAAATTAGAATTTGGAAGTCAACATGACAGAAGGGGGGCGGGGGGAAGGCTGCTTGTGCGCCACTGTAGGGGAGAGTGAGGATGGAAAATGAAATTCAGCCATCATTTAATTTTAGGGTTAGTAACTTTATGTGTTAGATAAAATATAAACTTAGTTGGTATGTTAGGTAAAAATTTTCATTTTAATCTCATTCTTTCCGTATTTTCCTTGTCACTCTGCAGTTATGGAATGCAATAAAGCAAAGGTAGAAAAGCAATGAACCAGAAGCTCAATTAACTAAACCAGTTGAATCGTAAGCCAGGAATTCTAAGGGTTTGAAGTATGGTTCAATTTTAAAAGCAATGTGTAAAAGTTGAAACTGTTATGGAAAAATTTGCTGCAATTAATTTTACATAGATAAGAAACTATTTAGACAAATTTGAATGTACCAGGAATGGTGAAATTGCAGTTTTACAATTGCAGTTTTACTTCCTGTTTTTAGAAATTTACCTTTTATCTTTTGAATGTGTTATATATATATGGAAAATTTACACCCCCCAACATTTTCCCAAACCTACACTTGCCTCTCTTTATTTTAGAAAACCTACAATTTTCCCCATCAAACTGTCACATCTGTCAGCTTGTCTAATATGTTAATGGGTCAAATATCCTAGTTGACCAACAAGATTTTCAATTTGTGCAAATCAACCACAATTCTCATCTCATGCCACCTCCAATCCATTTTCCCTAAATGTATGATATATTTTTAATAATCTTTTCATCCACGAATAATTTCTATATTTATAAATTTACTATTAATTTCTAAATCTATAACATATTTTCATGTTTATAAAGCAAGTTTAGTATTAATTAACTTTTTAACATCTTATTCATTTTTTAATTAATTCAAATGGAGAAGTGTCATTTTTTATGACAAATACTCTCTCCGTCCCACATTCTCTGAAACACTTTCCTCTTTTGGCCGTCCCAAATTCTTTGAAACATTTCCTAATTTAGTAAACTTTTCTTATTTACTTTACCATAATACCCTTTTACCAACTTACACCTTAAAACTAAAATATACCAAAATTTCGATTGAAATCCCTAATATCTAACTCCTTCGTTCTGGGCTGAAGCAACCAAGCAACACCGAAACCCAATATCGTCGTTAATCATCAGTGATGGGAGGCTGAGATTGCGACTAAAGTGCTGCCAAAGGGCAACGTCGAATGCAGTTTCTTTCTTCCTTGCCCTGCTCTACGTAACAGCGTCAAACTGTCCTTTTTTTCCCTCATTTTAGGCCGCAGCAAGCAAATGACACTGAAATCCCAATCCCGTCGTTGATCGCTAGCGACAGCAGGTCAACATTGCCACCTAAGTGCCAGTGAAGAGCAGCGTCGATCTCAATCTCTTTTTCTTCTCGCCCTGCTCCACCTTAAAACATTGATCTCTTTCACTTTTTGCCTCCCCTACTTCGCCTAAGGTAATGCAACTAAATAGGAATGTCTCTGGTTTATTTGTTTCAATGTTGGTCTTGTAGGCGAATTTGGTTTTGATTGTCTGTGATTGTTGTAGTGTTTGATAAATTCTAGTGGTTGTTGTTCTCGCTTTTACTGTTATTGTCGTTGATGTTAGTGTCTGTTAATCGTGTGTTAGCTTTTTCCTAAGTCTTTATGATCCCAATTGCACGTATTGGTTGCCCCGAGCTCACTGAATCGGAGAGATTCAGTTACCTAATTCCTTCTTTTCAAGTCATGTAATAGGAGACACAGTTACATTAAATAGCCTTCTTCTCGCACCCTTTCCATTTTTTCCTTTTTGGTCTATATCTGCTATTCTTTTTTGAAATAGGTGCAGACTAACGCATATAGTAGTGATATATACTTAAGCTACTCAGTGTTGTAGTACTTAAGATTTTAAATCTTTGGAAACAGGTTTGGTGCTTACATGCTTATGTCCTTATAGGCACTTTATGCATATGATGCCAACCATGAAAACCAATTAATCATAGTGATAGATTGATATGTAGTTGATATTTTCATGGCCTCCAGTTGTTGTTTAGTTATTATTCAGTTAGACAATTGGGTTTTAGTATAAGGAGAACTTGTCCACAACAGAACTTGAACGTAGAAGGAGAAAAAATGGGATAACGAGACAAAACTTAAAAAGTAAGAAACAGGAAGGCTGGGAATAAACCATTCTCTTGATTAGCTAAAGGCATGAAATAACAGGAGTAGATTTAATTATGAAAATCTTATTAAATGCTTAGGTTTTATTTTGTCTTTTGCTTGATGGAGTTTGTGGCATCACCTAGCCTTAATTTTTGTTAAAATTTGTTTTGTACTACTGATAGCATTGATTTAACTGGTTCTGGAAAATTCAAACTTAAAGTGATATCTTGGATATTGAGTTTTGTTAGTTTTCTTCTTTCTCTAGCTTTTATTATGTGGTTGTCATAACTAAACATTTCTACTATGTTTCTCTATTCCATCCATTACACTGGTGTGGTAGGTTAAATATCATCATGAATGGAAAAAACAAATCATATTCCAATTGGGGAAGGAATGACATACTCCAACATCTAGATATAGCAACAGAACTACTTCATATTTCTTCAATGCAGTCAATAGACTTGTTGTCTCCACAACAAAATGCACCACAACAAGTTTTGTGTCTTCTTATCTCATTATATTCATACACTTATCCAGTAAGTATGATTTCTCATCCAGCATCTGTGAAGCCTAGCAACATGGGAAATGTTATGGTCATACTTTCCAGCCTCCCCGGTGTTATGGCAGGAGATGAATTCTGGATGAAGGTTGCTTCATATTTGGTGACATCAAAGCCTGTTAAAGAGTTTGTAGCTTGCGAGACCATATGTCCAGAGTTGAGGATAAAATGGCTAAGTCGTGAAGTGCAAAATTTCAAAATGTAGTGTAGTACATTAGTATTGGAGTCAAGCTATAGTTGCTGGTGTAAAATGCTTCTCAAGAGTGTAAATATGTTGTTTCTCTTGAGTTGCTTCTTTCAGCATATACTAATGCTAAGTTGTAAGAAGTAGTTCTTCTAATTTTGTTGTTAGATAGGTTTTTACGGAACCTGCTTTTCATGTAAGCTGAAATGACTTAACCTTGGTTAAGTATCTAATGAAATGAAGAACTTTAGTTGTTTATTTTTCGTGTCTTCATCTTCTTTATTTTATTTTTCTTTTTCTCCTTCTTTTGATTCCATTTGTAGGGTAGCATTTTTTGAATTCTTCCTATAGGTTACTGATGTCCTTTATCAACTCTAACCGGTGTGGGAGCCTTCAGCAATGTCATACACCCTAATGTCGCACCAAAGTTGACAATTTTGTAAGCTTTGGTTTTAACAATGTTCTTTGCCCATGGCTTGTGTACTATATA